>JAQFVV010000262.1:1038229-1424967 GCA_028023455.1 Epiperipatus broadwayi | reverse complement strand
AGGTTTTATAACTATATATATATATATATATCACTTTGTGAAATATATCACATTCATAATGTGATAATTGTTTAGTTTTTTTGTTTGATATTTTGTCAGATTTTTTTTCTAATTTAGCTCCCCATTATTTACTATACTCTGCGATATCCTTTGAAATGTTTATTTTTTTAAAGTCTCTTTTGAGATAATCTTGGTCTAGCTTACAAAAACCTTGTGCATGAATTCACTATAAAATATTTTATTTGAAACTCTGTTATTATTTATTTACTTCATATATAACAATTAAGGAACTTATTGATTAGTCTTATAATCTTTCCATCATGTTTTTGTAATATTATGAAGTGTCTTTAAATTAAATTTTTCCAGTGACTTAATGTTATTTTAATAAGAATGTCCATGTCAGATTTCCCAACATAAATTTTGTTTTAAATTGATTATTTTAAATAAGAGATCTATGTGTAATTAATTTATCTGAAATAATTATGTAGCTACTAGTTACATTAAATTTATTAATTCAGTTGTAGAAGCTTAGAGTATGTCCTGCATTTTAATATTCATATTTATACCTAAAAAGTTACCAAAATATTTAAGATGAATCATAATTCCAAACTAATACTATTCAAACAAGATTATTTTTTTATATTTGATTTACAGAGTGCCTGACGTTTTTTAAAACTAAAATTATTAAATCAATGGTTTTATATATTACATGAAAGTCATTCTATAGAATATTTTTTAATTAGGCATGAATAGCACAACCATCAGCATGCTACTAATCTAGAAGCTAAAAATAAGGTTTTTTAAATGCCTCAAATTAAAAAGAGTATCAAACCTATGTAACACCTTACTATCTTCTTCATGAATTTTTCTATAAATTGCTGCAAAGACAACTGTCATAAAAATGAGGAACAAATTTGGAATTACATATTTTGTTTAACATCAATTTTTATTTCAAATGCCACATATTTTCTATCACTAGGAATAATCCTTCTTCTCATATCAACATGTAGTTAGTTGCTGTGTATTATAAAAAAATTTACACGAACATTCATTCAATTTTAAACATTGCCACAAAATATTCCAATTAATTGAATCAAATGCTTCAACTAAATAAGTAAAAGCAACACATCATATATTTATCCATGAAGACAAAACATGTTTGTAGTGCTACTTTTGATAACTACTTATCTATGACTAAAAGTAATATTATTCATTAAAACCTTTGAAGTAAATAATAATAGTATTTCATAATAATTACTGCAGACTTTTCTATACAGAGTATTACATTTTTTAAACCATTAAACATCACATGATCACCATCTTTTATGCTAGCACATAACTGTTATTAAACAGTCAAAACTCTATACAGTAGTGCCACCCTGTGCCAACCAGAGTAATCACTGGATGCCAAAAGGCTTGCGTATAAAATCCACAACTAGTGCCTACTCATCCAATATTCCCAGACTAGTTTCTGGCTTGTGGCCTTTATCAGAGAGGAGCCTTGGATCCAAGAGCACTGCACCTAGATCTTAAGACAGAAACTAGTTTGGGAATACTGGATGAGTAGGCACTAGATGGGGATTTTGTGCACAAGCCTTCTAGCATCTATTGATTACTGAGGTTGGCACAGGGTGGCACTACTATATGGAAAGTTTTGCTTGTTTATTACATTTTTATTGAATAATATTGCCTCCAGTAGTAGATAATCAGCTATCGAAGTTTAGTAGTACTATAAACATGGTTTTTGTCATAAATTTTTATATATGTAGATTAGCACAATAAAAGCATTTTTAATGTTCAAGTGAAATAACTTCATGTATTAACTGAATCAAATGCTTTGATTATATCAATAAAGTAATATGTAAATCACATTTTTATTCATGACAGTTTTTTTTTTTTTTTACATATTCTTGAAAAATTTTTAGTGTTATTTGATCCTTTAAAATTAGAGTCTCTGATAACTAACTATTCACAAAACAATACTATTCAGTATAATCTTTAAAATAAATAAGGAACATTATTCTATAATAATTACTGCAGATTCATTTTTAAGTTAAAATGGAATTATATTATGAATCTGTATATTCCTAAAAAGTTTTGCAATACTTTTAAAGCCAATATGTCTTAAAATTTTAAAACATTTTTATTTAATATCCATTAACACATTTTCATTTTTAATTTATAAAGAGTTATTTTAAACTTCAAGTTCAATATCTTTATTCAAATCTAAACAAGTCATTGAAAACATCTTTTGCATTTTTTTATTATTTAAAAAATAATTAATATATTCTCATCATTTATTTTAAAAAAGAATTATGCATCACTCTTTCGATTCATATGTTATTTTCAGTATATCCAAAAAGATCTAATGTCTATAATCAGCAAATGACTATTTCTGCACTTTTAATCCACCAATTATTTTAAGACTTCTCATTGGTTGTTAAATTTTTGTCTTCATCACTTGCAAAGTTTCAAATTCATTTTATTATTCATATTAACAGCAACTCATGTTTTTTTTTTAAAATCAAGTCATGCATAATATGATGAGTATCTGAATGTTTGTAATTACAATATTTTATTTATAGCTATTTGTTAATCTATTTCACTCATCTAATTGCATTATAAAATGTTTTAATAAAATTCAAATTTAATTCAAAATATCATAAAGCTTGTAGAGGAATTGGCAATCCTCATTGTTTATAACTTACACAGTTAAGAGATAGGGTCATGTGATCTATGACTCTTATTTTGACTATTTATAATTCAAAATATATTTATACTTTTCTAAATACATTTACCGTTAGTATTAATACATAAGTTAATATGGAACAATATTTGAGTGAGATTATTTTCTTTTCTTCAAGTGTTGCTGTTTTGATCAATGATAATTAGCTTTGGAATTGAACCTATGATTATTAGATTTATGAATATTTAAGATGATACTCTAGCATAAGAATTAAAATGGTGATTTTTAGCTTCGGGAATACTGAATTTAAAGTGATGCTTCTCTGAAGTCACTTCACATTTCAAGGACTCATTTGTCTTGAGAAAAATGAATGAAATTTCATCAAAATTGTGGGTTTCTCTTCCTGAGAATTTTTCTGCATCAATGAATTATGGACTTTTTAAAATCTTGTAACAACTGAATTAATTTTATTTGGACTAATAGAAATTTTTCATGACGAATTTTACAAGGTATTTTCCAAAAGCTTATTTTACACAGTTTAATAATATCTAATTCTTGTTTTGCTCTTAAATTATTAATTGAATAACAATTTTTAATTTTTACAATTACTAGTGTTTATCACACTTTATAGATGTGGATTCAAAAGACTAATCAATTCATCAGGATAAAAATCAATCTGTGTTCATTATGTACTTACTACTTTAATGGTTTTATATATTATTAATGGGTAACAAATTTCAAATTTTAAGACATGCATTCTTAAAGCATTTAATAAATATACAATAGAACATTCTTTTTAATTCATAAATGAAACTGTACAAAATTTAAATAGTAGGAGAATTGCATATATATATATACACGTAGTGACAATAAATATATCTGTACTTTACTGTAATTATAATGTAATATATATTATTTATTTTTCAGATTTATAATGACTCTTCTTTGGTCTTTAAGTTTGACTTTTTTTTTTTTTGCATTTACTTGTGGTTTAACAATACACCGTGAGAAAAGAGATTATGATGCTCTTGAAACAGCTAAGAAAATTTTGATGAGCCTAAGTGATTCAAAAAATGAGCTATCAAACCCCTCTCCTGCACTAAAAGCAATTAATGCAGCTCTGGCCATTCTTAATGGTGTTAATTCACAGTCTCAAGACACTTCAAAAGTTGCAATAAATGATGCTCTTATCCTACTTAAAAATACTGATGTACCAGTTAACGAGCAGCAACAATTGAAAAATGCCATCTCACAAATTGAAAGTGCAAAACAACTAATAGACAAGTCAATTCCAAGCAAACTACCAGGTGTACAGCTACCAATAAATGATTTGCCAGGCTTATCAGATTTATCTAACTTGCCAGTTCTGGGACCAATTAAATCTGACTCAACAGTGTCAATTAAGAATCCAGGTGTAAAAGTACCGACAAATATAGGTGGTGGTATTCTGGGTCGTTAGAATGAAAAAAAAACCCCCAAAGATTTATTTTATTCAAAAATTATTTCTGTATTATGTTCAATAAAGTTTTTTTTATTAATCAAATGATAGTTTGTATAATTATACATATACTGAACATCAGAAAATAATTACTGCTTCTTTATGTAAATATAGTTAATAAAACACATCATAACTTTCTTTGCTTACTTTCAATATTGAAAATAAGAGCAGTATTTTACTATTTATTCCATAGCCATCTACTTATTAGGAACTTGTAATCTATAAACAACAAATAATAGCATGTAACCACATTTTTTGACAAGTTGTTTGGGGTTTAAAACATTAGAGTATTTGAATCTTAGATTATTGTCTTGGATAGTGTAAAAATGGTTAAGAGTGCTAGATGTATGAGTGCAAATCCAATTTTCACTGAAGATGGTAATATCCAGAAACTATACAGGTGGTGGGTTTGTAGCATTAACTATTTGATTTATCAATTGAACAATATATGATTAAAATAAAAATACAAATTGCTGCTCTTATTACAGTATAAATATATATGTAAAGATATTATATATGATTTAGATGATTTTTCAAAAGTATTTTAAATGTTATACGATATGGTATGTAGAATTTTGAAAAATTGTTATAGAAAAAAAATGCAATTTTTCTGATTTTACTGATTTTCAATATGATTTCTGTTATTTGAAACATGTATCAACAATATTAACAATAAATCATAGTATCATAGTGATTTACATTCTCCCTTGAAGTGTCATCTTCTTGAGGGTTAGAACTGAGTACAAAAATTATTATAAAATAAGACAATGTATTTCTGATTGAGTGTTCAATATTGTAGCAATTGGTTGTTTGATACACCTTTATTACAGTTGATATTATTATAACATGTCAGTAATGTGCTATTGATCAGCTCATATTTTATTAATATATTTCTTTTGTTTACATAACATAACAGGACAATAATGATATCGAAATCTTTTATAATAACTACATAGACAATTATATTCAATTTCTTGCAGAATAAAAATAATTTATTTAATTAAGAGACTATAATTTTTTTAATTAAAAACAGAAAATTCATGAGTAAATAAATAAAATATGAAATGATTCTTCACTTATAAAATTATGTAATGTCCTAATCCCAGAAGTGACCAAATTAATCTAGGGATCTTTGACTCTTGAATTCATCATTCTATTAATTATGTGAATACATTTGTTTTTATGATTTGCTTTGCTGGAAAATGGCACATTTATTTGTAATCGTCATATCTTAAAGAATTAGTTCTATTGTTACTTTAATATTTTTTGTTTGCTTTTCAGTTTTATTTATTAAATTACAATACTTTATATGAAAGTATGTATTTCATTGACAAATGCCACAAATTTAAATTAAAGTTTTGTTTTTGGTAGAAATAACTTAATATTGAAAAGAAATATGTCTATATATTTGAAAAGAAAGGTTTTTTTTTTATAAATGTGTTCTATCATTTCTTACTTATGAATCTGAGACTTGGATACTTAACAGAAGAACAGTATAAATATCTCCGACTATTCAGTAAAGTATGGAGAGATTATGTTAGGAGTAACAAGAAAAGATCAAAAACGAAATATGTGGGTGAGAGAATAAACAGGTGTTACTAATATCATTGAAAGAATTAAAAGACTGAAGTGGAGTTGGGATAGACTTATTGCTAGAAGAAATGATGATAGATAGACAATTGAAATCTTAAATCAGATTCCAAAAGATTGTAAAAGACCATGAAAGAGATCACATGTGAGATGGATGGATGAAATAAGAAAGCATACTGAGGGAAACTGGAGAAGAAAGGGTAGAAATCAGAAAAGGATTAAACTTAGAGAATTCATCCTGTAGTGAATTGATAGTGGTTGAAAATAATGATGATATGTTTTATGGGTAATAGTTTTATTTTAAAAAAATCCAAAAATCATTCAGTCATTGTAACAATTTGAGCCAATTGGTGAAAGATCACTCTAAAATTAAAAAATAAAATAGCAGATGAAATACTTTCACAAATTATATTAATTCTCTCAATTACTGATAATAGAGGTTACAATATTATAAATATTAAATTATAGTATGCTAGATAAAATTTCAACTATGATGCATCCAGGAAACAAATAATTAAAACTTGAGCTCCACTTTTGGCTTAACATGGAACAGATATTACTATCATTATTTTTAGATTACATGTTCCAAATTGGGTTACCAGTTTTAATAGTTTATTGCCGATTACATCATATCAGAGATTTTACTTAAATTATTAAACATATTTCCTATTATATTTCAATATTTACATCCATAAATCTGCGAAAATATTTAAATAAATAAATAAATAAATAAATATATATATATAGGTTAAGAAATTCTTTTTTTACTTAAAGCTGATAACTAGCTAGCAGAGAACTATAACCATATGATAATAATACTTGGATATCAACATAGCTTAGTTTGCTACATTCTTTAAGATAATTCATTTAAGGATCTCAATATTTAGATACTTTGTAAATTTTAATGAGATTTTTATATTAAGATGTAATATGTCGCTCAAATAATAAATATTCAATACTCTTTTCCATAAACCACAACTATAATTCCAAAATTCTTATCTCATTTTTGCATTCTTTACATAATATCTAAAATTGCTGATCTTGTTCAAAATATCAATAAGCTTCCTTTAGTGTTATTGTGAAATTCGTATATTTTTTATTCTTACATATTGTAACTAATAAAAAAATATGAAAAATATAAGAGATTATATACTATCTATAAGCTTGGGTGAAAATGAAAGGAATGAACTAGTATGCTTTAGGCAGTTTTTATATTACTAGTTTTTACTTGTGTGTATATAGTCTATCAGGGAGCCACTAGGCTATCTAAACCTAGGGAGTTGGAGAGATGGAGAACTAGTATGGAGGGTAAGAAGAGTTTAAATATATATAGAAGTAAATGGAATATTGGATGCGAGTTAATTTATGATAATAGTAAGGAAAGTAGTTTATTATTTAAGGCTCGAATGGGATTTTTAGCAACAAGAAAATATACATGTAAATGGAAAACCATGGATAATTTAGTGTGCAGATTGTGTAGGAAGGTATAGAAAATATTAGGCAACTTTTGATTGAATGTAAATGCTTGAAAGCAGAAAGGGTACAGATAATGAAGTTATGGGAGGATAAACATGAACAAAGTGACTATACAGAAAGTGAGTTGTTAGTTTTTATGTTGGGTTTGCGAAGAGATAAGGGGGATTTAGATATAAAGGCCATAGAGTTGACAAAGTTTATGTTGTGGAAATGGGATGGGGCAGAATATGGGAAGACTTAAGAGTGGGGAATGGAGAATAAAATGGCTAACAGGTTTATCTGGGCATAATTGCTGAGATATTCTTGACTTCGTTTAAGGAGAAGCCAAATACATCACATCAGACAAAGTTACATTATATACCTACTTATAGATGTACCTGGTTTGAACCCATTTGGTACATTATTTATAACAGAATGTGGATTTTGTATTTTAGAACCATATCACATTTGCACTAACATTAAGAAAAACAAAACATCCTTATTATTCCTTGTTATGCAAATAAAATTAATCAGACAAAATTATTATATAAGATTTTAATATCATAAATGCATTTCAACATTCTCATAAGTCTGACTAGCTCATATTAAACACTATATGTTTATCGGTGGCAATTCACTACCTTGAGTGACATTTAATGATCTTAGATGGTAGTCATATCTTATGATGGCTCACAAATAATAAATACAGTGAAAATCATTATTCATAGGGTCCTTAAATACTATTTATACTATTGATTAGTGAGATGCTGCTGCTGATGATGATGATAATGATACTTTCAGCCATAGCTTTAGAACTCACAACATACAATTTCATCTTTTATAAACCTATAATTAATTACCTAAAATATTATCATATTGAAATTATGACTTAACAATTGATATTCATCAGTGATATAAAATTTACACTACGATTTATAAATATAGCACTATATAAATAAATGCCTCATTTACTATTAATAATGATAAATTGTTTACATTTAAATAATAATATTAATAATATCAAAGATCTTCCTCATTTTCCTTAATGATACATACTCAATGTTCATATCATCTAGTGCAGTGGTCTTCAACCTTTTCACACATGCGGCCCGGCAAAAATAAGGATAAGATTTTGCGGACCAGCAGAAGTTTACAGATAAATTTTCGTAAAGATGTAACCTGCTTAGCCTTAGAAAAGCATAATTGTTATAACTGATCAAAACAGCACACTAGTTATTGTGTATTGTAATGGTGTTGCTTGCCTTCACATGCTGAACACAGAAAACAGTAAAATACCAATCGTTCTCATTAATGTGTTTGCATTTCTATGTTTATTTTTTCATTGTTAAAACATTCAAGAATAAAATGTCATTCACCTGAATGTTGGGAAATATCATAGCTAGTGTAATTACATGGCACTGATTATGATAAATGTAATATCTGTATTTAATGTTAAATATATAAGATAGTTATTAATCCCAGGAGGCTGTAAAGTCACCAACCAAGGCAGCGGTTGGTGGCCGAAGGCGGAGGGTGCTAAGAATATCCTGGAGGCGGACTCAGGCTGCCATTTGATGACGACTTTTTATTTAGGTACTTACAACTGCAGATCACTTTCAAGTGAAGGAAGATTGCAAGAATTAGAAGAAGAACTCTCTTATATTAAATGGGATATTATTGAACTTTGTGAAGTTAGAAGAAAAGGTGAAGAGACAATTGATTTAAAAAGTGGACATATGCTCTATTATAAAGGCACAAATATTAGAAATACAAGTGGAGTAGGATTCATTATAAATAAAAAGTGGAAGAACAATATTGTGGAGATTGATGGTGTATCAGACAGAGTGGCAAGATTAGTTATACAACTTAATAGCAGATATTAAATGCAGATAATTCAGGTTTATGCCCCAACAAGTTCTCACAGTGATGAAGTAGTAGAAGATTTTTATATGGATGTACAAAAGGCTTTTGATCAGAGTAAACAACATTTTAAAATTGTTATGGGAGATTTTAATGCTAGAATTGGTAAACAAATGAAAGATGAAAGTGTTGTAGGTAATTTTGGTTATGGTAATAGAAATGAGAGAGGACATAGACTTGTGGAGTTTGCAGAGAAGGAAAAACTTTATATTATGAATTCTTTTTTTGAGAAAAAATGTTAGAAGGAAATGGACATGGAAGCATCCAAATGAAGGTACAGCAGAATTGGATTATATTTTGACTAACAGGAAATACATATTTCAAGATTGCAATGTTCTTAATAAATTTAACACAGGAAGTGATCATTGATTAGTAAGGGGTAAGATACATGTTAATGTAAAACTAGAGAGACAAAAATTATTAAGAAAAACTATATTTACAGTTGATATTCCTAATCTTCAGAAACATTCTAATGAATTTAAATTAGAACTTACAAATCGGTTTCAAGTATTAGTAGATTTTGAACATGATTCAGATTTGAATGAAATTAATATGAAAATAACTGATACACTTTTAAAAACTGCAACAAAGATAGCTGGTAGAAAAAAGCAGCAATTGACTAATAAAATTTCTACTGAGACTAAAGAACTTATGAAGAAAAGAAGGAATATGAAGATATGCAAGAATGATGCATTAAAAAGAATTGAATATCTCGAATTTTGTAAAATGGTGCGGAAAAGAGTTGAAAATGATATTGAAGCAATGGATCTGAAGCCCGATCCATGCTTCACATCTTCCTATAAACTTAATTAGTATTGTAGACCTGAATTAAGTTTATAGTTCAATATCAGCAGGGTTTTGCATTAGAGTTAAAAATAATTATGCTTATCAAATGTGTTTACATTTAAATATTTTGTTTTAAATAAATGTCATTCTATTAATAAAAATTGCTTAACCTATTTGTCAAACATATATATACATCTAGCGTATATATATGAGTTAATGCAAAATTCTGCTGAAATAAAATGCTTATTCTACTATAAAAAAATAATAATATATTATTGTTAAAATTGTATTAAAATATTTAGTATGATTTGATTTTGAGATAAGCCCACCAACATTTCTAAAAGAATGTATATTTTAATTAGTTAAGCCCATTCAAGTCAAATTAAAGATGGCCTTCTCTTTCTTTCTTTTTAGTTAATAGAATTCAAACTTTAAAGAAAGAAATTTAGAGTAAAAAAGTAAAAGTTATTTTTAGAAAATGTTGCTTTAAAACAAAGGAGCATGGGGAGGCTTATCAAGATCTCAGATAATACAAACAATAGAAGGTAGCTAAGAAAAAAAGTTATAAAAGGGAAAGAACAAAAGAGGAGATTCATTCAGATTTTGCTATTGGAAGAGTGATATCAGATTTTGCGATTGCAAGGCATTCAGATTTTGCTATTGCAAGTTTCAGTCAGATCTGCTATTGCAAGGTGCATTCAGATTTCTCTTAGGAGAACTTTGTCAGATTTTGTTTGTGATTTTATTCCAAAAAGTCTACAATTATCGTCTACAAATCATGAAGAAGTTTGAACCTGCTCAAGCTAAAAATCGTATAAGTATGATGGATTCTAATATGCTCGGCTAGGCAAATAAATAGCTTTGCCTATCGCCGGGGTTCCTCAATACCAGAAAAATGCCGTAGTATTTACTCAATCATTATCTGTACTCTGTGCCGTGTCTGGAGGACTTTTTGTGAAACCATGCTACTGATTTCCACTTTCCTTGTCCGGTCGAACACATCTCATCAGACGGATCAAGCTACGCCCGTCGATGGAACATGACCAAGGAATAAGGACGGTAATCGTATCTCTCCTCATGAACTATTCATTATGCTACCCTTTTTGTCCATACTTTTTATAATTGCTTTCTTGAATATTTATGAAATGTTTGCTTAATGATATTTATAATGTAACTATTTTTATTAGACTAGTTAGATATATGTATATGTGATCATCTACTTAGATATTTAACCCCTTTTCTTCGCTATTCTTCATTACTCCCATGTGTAAATATTTTAATTTCATTGCGGTTAAGTTTATTAGTTAATTGTTCATATAAAAATCCCTTTCCAGTTTTATTCATACTTGTAAAATTTAGTACGAGTAAGTTTCTTTTTTTTCTGTTTTGTTGTTTGCCAATTTGATCTCCTCGATAACGCTTCTTTTGTTCGCCATTAGCTTCTTACGTATGTCAGATTTAGCGATATACATCTTAAATGGTTTTAAACTCTGTTTTAGTGCAAAGCAATTAGAAACTGCTTTGCGGAAAATTTTTATTATTACACATTATCGAGCAGATTCGAGTTGACAATGTTTAATAAAACTGGGAAGGAAAGATTTAGACCGCAAGTATATTAATCGGGTTTTCATTGTCTCATTAGTTATTCAGAAATTTCGGGGAATAGCAAAGGCCATTAAATTATTAATAATATTTCAAATGTCATTTATTAAAGATATTTATTTCACTAAAAAGCTTGCGTTTGCTAGTTATCTTTTAATGCTTTGTTTTACTTTCAAATGATCCAGGCACGCAGAACACATTTCTAAGTATTTTTGCAATTTAACTATTTAAGCTCCGCAGGTGGTTTTGTCCATGTATCCCGCTGATGCTAAGCTCGTGGCTCGGGAAGAAAATATCTATGCATGTCTCAGATAGTGTTGTTGGTTCGTGGGTTAGTCTCGAAAATATACGAAGAGGGCAGGGGTCATAATATTCTTGATTTAATATCTCGCGTATGAGTGGCCCCGAGGTACCTTCGCCTAGTATTCGAACTGGGTTAAGCCAACATACATCATCTGACCGTCACAATATAAGAAAGTATAACTGTGAACTAGCAAGAAAAGCTGTAGAAGAAAATAAAAGTCTTAATGATGTAAAACAACATTTTGGTATTGGTAGGAAATTTATATCTGCAATAAGGAAAAAAGATGGAATTATTACTAAAAAGAGGGATGACATTATGAAATTGGTAGAAGATTTTTATCAAGAATTATATAGTAATAAAGAACAAGTACCTCCTATATCTATTACATCTTCCGAATTGCCCAGAATTTTAAATGAAGAAGTGAGAAATGCAATTAAATGTATGAAAAAAGGAAAGGCTCCAGGTAATGATGGAATTATAATTGATATATTAAAAGAAGCAGGTGAAGAAACAGAAAAAATATTAGCAAAGTTATATACCAAATGTCTAAATGATAAAGATGTACCGGATGATTGGAAGAATGCAGTAATAATATTAATATTTAAAAAGGTGATAAAGAAGATATTAGAAATTACAGACCTATCAGCCTTTTATCAGTTTTATATAAAATTTTTACCAAGATAATTACAACTCGTCTACAGAGAACCTTGGATTTTCACCAACCAAGAGAACAAGCTGGATTTAAAAGTGGTTTTAGTACAGTAGATCATATTCAAGTATTGAGAGAAGTTATAGAAAGGACAAATGAATATGAGTTGTCATTATGTTTTGGATTTGTAGATTATGAAAAGGCATTTGATTCTATAAACATTTCTTCAGTGATTAAAGCATTGGATCATCAAGGTATAGATCCAGGATATTGTCATATTTTAAAGAATATTTATAAAAATGCAACAACAACAATTAGATTACGTAATGATACTGGGAAAGTCAACATTGAGAAAGGTGTAAGACAAGGTGACTCCATATCTCCAAAACTTTTTACAGCAGTGCTGCAAGAAGTATTTTGTGGATTAAAATGGGAAACTAAAGGAGTGAAAGTAAATGGAGATTATTTAAGTCATTTAGATTTCGCAGATGATGTAGTTGTTTTTGCAAATAATGCTTCCGAGCTGCAGGAAATGTTGCAGGAGTTATCAGATGAAAGTAGGAAAGTAGGACTAAAGATAAATGTTAAAAAGACTAAAGTAATGTTTAATCGATTTGCTCAAAATATGAAAATAAAGATTGATTATGATGAATTAGAAAAAGTTAAGAGTTACAAATACCTTGGTCAGATTATTAATACAGATGGAAACATAATAGAGGAAATTAATCATAGAATTAAACTTGGTTGGAGTGCTTTTGGTAGAAATAACTTGATATTAAAAGGAAATATGCCTATGTGTTTGAAAAGAAAGGTTTTTAACAAATGTGTTTTACCAGTTCTTACTTATGGATCTGAGACTTGGACACTTAATAGAAGATCAATACAGAGACTTCAGACCACTCAAAGAAGTATGGAGAGATGTATGTTGGGAGTAACAAGAAGAGATCGAAAACGCAATGTATGGGTAAGAGAACAAACAGGTGTTACTGACCTCATTGAAAAAATTAAAAGATTGAAGTGGAGTTGGGCTGGACATATTGCTAGAAGAGATGATAATTGATGGACAATTGAAATTTTAAACTGGATTCCAAGAGATTGTAAAAGACCCAGAAGGAGACCACATGTAAGATGGATGGATGAAATAAGAAAATGTGTAGGGGTGATGTGGAGAAGAGAAGCTAAAGATTGGAGAAGATGGATTAAACTTGGAGAGACCTTCATCCTGCAGTGGATTGATAATGGTTGATAATGATGATGATATATATATATATATGGAGGTTGTCTTTTGATAGTATTAAGGGCAAAATAGAAATCGCGTAATTAATCACTGTACAGTCAAAAAAAAATTCGCTGTATTTTAAATCTGAAAAAATAAAACAAAACGTGTAAAAGTCTGAAGTTTTGATGTTATTGTAATTTTTTTTTGTGCTGGTGTGTTGAAAGGATCAAAAAATGTAATTAATAGGAAAAGTTTTTTTTAAAAAATGGTAAAATAGATATCGCGTAATAGAAATAAAGCCAAAAAAAAAAAAAAAATCACAAAGTTATTTTTTGTTTGTTTTTATTTTTAAAAAAAGTTAACAGAAATTGGTTTTAAAAATAAAAGTTTTAGTATATTAGCAGTATACAAATAAAACCAAAAAATATCGCCTTATAGGCCAAAAAAAAAAGTAGGCGTATTTTTAAACAAAAAAAAAAAACGAAACTTGAAAAAGTCAAAAGTTTTGATCTTGTTTTAACACATAAACAATGCGGACAAGCAACCATGATTGGCTATCAAAAGACAACTGGAGTTTGTTTAATAAAAAACCTTTTTTTTTAAATTTTGAATTTTTTTAGAAAAATAATAAATTTAATTCTATCTCTCCATAAACATCTGTGATAAATAGAAAAACAAATTAATTTATGTATGATTGATTAGATTTCGTTTTTATTAATTAAAAGTTTAAAATCATTATTTTGTTATAACTAACTTTCTTTCCAGTCTAGCGTGACCCGGCAGAAAACTTCCGTGGCCCGGCACCGGCCCAGTGGTTGAAGACCACTGATCTAGTGTAATGTGTGTGCTTTAATTTCTATAGTGGGTAAATAAAATTCTTATATCCTAAAAACACATTTTTTTAAAAAAAAAATAAACACTCTAATCACTCACATACTCGCCTATTGTGTATAACATATATCATTACATTTATAAATTTAAATATAATATTAAAGAGAAATGATTAGAGAAAAGTTAGTCAGATTGTAGAGATTACAGAATTTAAAGAAATTAGCTTCAAATTACCTATCTGACTGTCCACCAATCTAAGTCATTAATTATCTTAAAAATCCATCTCCCCTAATGCTAAATTTCTACCAATTTTTAACATTCAGGCTTAACAAATATACATTAAGTAAGCATAATTATATTATTATGTGTGTGTGTATATGTGTCAATTCCCATTATGAATAAAAAACTATTAAAACCTTTTTTATATAATATAAACAACATATTTCATAATTTTGAATCAATATACGATAAACACATTTTATAAAAATAAAATACACACATAAATGGTTACATGTAATAATTTAAAAATACATAATTCATCAATAATGCAATAGCTATTATTACTGAAAATCTATAATTGATTTTCATTTTAAGATTCAAAGATTTAATGAGAGATAAAGGATTTATTATTAAAAAAATCTGTTAATAGCCACTGATAAAAATAAAATTCATATTAAAATTCATATTACCCAGTTTTTCTTTTACTTTTGAGGCATATACAGTTTCCAAGAGTGCAACGATTTTAAAGTCAGCTTGTTGAATGTTTATAATTTGACATCAGCCACACACCAACATGTTACCAATTGCAACAGTTTACTGAAATAGTCCTAGTTTGGCTTGGGCTTGCCATTCTTTACGGTAATGATGATGAAATCACTTTCTTCTATAGGGACCATTTGCATTGGAATAATTTTTTCATTTCTTCTAAGTATAATTACATTTAATAGACTATGGGTATTTCTGCTTTCCATATATTTTAGCATTTTGCTTTGATTTAAACTCAGCAAATGGCATAAATGAAATAGCATGGTTTCACAGATTTCAGCATTTTACTTCTTAGCTCCATTTAAATTTAATAGCCTAGATAAGCAATCAGTTTCTTCTTTCTTACTTGGCAATCAGCTATAAGATGTTTTAATATTTTGGATTCCAAACTCTTCTGATTTGCATAATTTCTTGAGTGGCCAAATGGAGGCCCATAACAAAATATCTTTCTAGCCTGCCATTGCTGATGTAGAAACGTTTAAAACAATCTCTGATTTCTCCAAAGCAATCTAGTTTTTTTCCCCTTTCTTTTGCCTTTGTCTCCTATATATGTGGCTTGGTCTGGTGACCAAACACACATATTTTTGTTACTAAAACACATGGTTTCCATTAATTAAACCATCTGATCAAGATCTTTCAAAATTAACAATTTTTTAAAATTTATTGTTGGTAAGAAATCCAAACTGGTTTGGCTTTTATCAGCAACCCCCCTTTTCTCATGTCTGAAATTTGACTTTTATCTCTGTCTTTATTAACCCTTGACCCCAGTCTGAAAAGTCAAGTGAAACTCTAACTCTGCCAGACAAAATAAAACAAATTGATCCTAAATAATATATAACCGCTTTTAAACAATATAACTTTTATAAATAAATTATAAAATGATTTTAATAAAATCTTTTCTATTATCAAAATGTGGCTGTAAATGTTTTAAGTCTATGTCTGTAAATATAGGTACACACACATATTCTCAAATGTGCAAAACCTATTAAAAATAATACAAATTAAATTGGCAGTTTAGAAATCCAATTTGTAAAGTAATATTCCATTTATTTTAAAGATTTAGTTAGTTTGATTTACACAATGTTGGTTATATACATTTTTGTCTTAAAAATAACTTGAGAAAGAAAAAGGAAAAAAACTATTTTTGTGTGTATTAAATAAAAAAAAAAGGAGATAGGAAAATAACTTCTTATCGCAAAAAAGCTATTAGCCACACAAAGCATGGCAGTCAATTGTTAATTAAAGATGGCAATTCCAAAATGAGAAAGCATAAATTTAAAAACAAAATTCTACAAAAATTGAGTTGAACTAATAGATGTCAACAGGTGATGCACAGAAAAAAAGAGATCAAGGATATAAAATGAAAAGTGCATCGTATAGGACATGGAGAAAAAAAGTGAACGAGAAACATGAGAGCTTACTTACAAGAAGTTCAATTGTGAAAGAAAGAAAATCTTGCAAAAAGTTATAAAGAGGATGCTGAAGCACTCATCAGTGTGCCAGCTTATCTAAAATGTATGAGTAGAAGAAATCATTTGTTGGTGTTGTTTCAGCCCAATGTCACATGACCCTGAGCGAAGTCATCTACAGAATTTAGATCTATGAATTATTTATGTGTTGCTCCAGTAACAGACTACAGATTCCCTCATTCAAAATAAATTCATGCATGGTAGAACTTATAATGTGATTTGTTAACAATAACTTACCGGTAAGAAACTTTAAAGTGATCACTATTTTTCTCAAACTGTTTTTTTTCACTCAAACTATAAGTCATATTAAGTGTTTGCTTAAATTTAATAGAAATCTTAGAAATGATTTCACCCTATATAATCTCTATTGTTATTATCATTGTTAAATTTGTTGTTATTCTAACCTTAATAAAGATATTTTAGTGTGGATTAATAAAGTAATAATATAACCGTAATATTGTTTATTGAAATTCTTAAAAAAAAATCTGCCATGATTGACAGCCAATAAATAAATTGCTGACTCTGTACCAAAAATACAATCCTCCGTGTATTTTAAATAGATTATTTAGTGTTCAGTTAAAAAAAAGGGGGGTTTTCAATCAATGAACTCTAAATACACGTTCTGGCACTTTAAATAAATAAAAGCTGGTTTCCTTTTTTTTTGCAAGTAGAATTGAATTGTTTAAAATAGGATTAAGTGACCAGGAAAAATAAATGCTGTGGATAAGTTGCTTAAAATGCTGCAGACAGGTGATTTATAATCTAATGCAATTTGATCACTGAATATGAGATCACAAATCATAAAATCAAATCTTATTTGTACCATGAATGTTACAATATAGTATTCAATCCTATCTTTCCTCACTCCAAAAGCTTCAAACCAGTGCCACAAGGTAATCACTGAATGCCTTTCATCTCTGGGCTAAACATCCCCACCAATCTCAGCCTGAGCCCTGTAGATGATTTCCAGTGATTGCTATCTGTTCATTCTCCTAAGCTCATGGAATAGAAATAATTCTTTGAGGCTTTCTAGGTGACATTGCACTTTCCCCCATATCCCTTCTAAATCATTTGACCTGGATAAACTGCATCACCAAGGAATTATTCTTCTTTTCTATACTCTTCACATTATCCAAGTTATCTATATTAATGTGGGATTGATTAAGTTCTTGGGTTTAGGGTTCACTATCTTGTGGCTTATTTTCTGCTTTCTTTTGCATATGACCTATCCCTTCAACTAATCCTTGGACCTTTTGTGTTAATAGCTGCAAGTTTTCCTTAATGTGTATGTTTTCCCTGTGTTCTTTATTTGCCATTTCCAGTTCTGTCTCTGTATCATTGGCTTTGTCCATGCTGTCTCTCATTTTTCCATGGCTCCATAGTTTCTTTCCTTTCTTCTGCTCATTTTCATTTCCTCTCCTCAGCTTTTTTGCCCATCCTCTTTCCATGGGTCCCATTGTTTTCTTTTCTGTTGCAAAATATGACTCTGGAGTATCCATACCTGCATCTTTTATTATCAGGCTTTGCATTTTTATTATGTTGACTGAAAACATGACACTGGTATCTGCTTCCATCCCATTACTTGTCTCTTCATTGATGCTATCCATGGTTGTTTTTTTTTCTTTAATATTTGTCAATAAGTTTTCTTCAGTGATTACTATGGACAATAATTAAATCTCTTCTTGTTTTTCTATCTCATTAGTTACTCTTCCTCTCAGGTCATTCTCCTGAATAGTTGCCTTTTCTTGAACTCCAGCCACTGTTGAGTAATATATTTTGTTCATGCTTGAATTTGAACCTATCTCCCTACTTTCTATCTGCATAATTTAACAATAACTATCATTTTATTTATATACCTACCATTTTATTTATATATATATGCCTCCCATAATAAAACTATGTATATAATAAAACCATAAAAAATTAAATTTTTTTTTTCACAATATAACCCCCTTTTCCCACTTTCTTCCTTGTTTAATCATTCTGTTCCCCTGCAAGGAAAGAGAAAATAAAAATTATTATATAATTTTGTTTAATTTTCAACCAATTGGTTTCGCCTGATTTATTATGTGGAATATATTTACACTTAAAATCAAGAGGGAGAGAAAAGATTTAAAAAAACCTATATTTTCACATTTCACTATTTTCAAAAAATAAATTTTCTCCTGATCCTAGAAATTCCTATACACATAAAACATCTCAGGGTCTACATTTATTAGTAAAGCCACACATTGGGATGCCAGATTATACAAAAAAACTAATGGTCAGAAAGTATAGTTGCTTTAATCCAATCCAGAAACATAGGTAATGGGGATTCAAACCTCATCTATCCCTCTAGACCCTGAGTGACTCACTCCCTTAACCTCACAAAAGTTAATTTTATAATGCAGCCCAGTGGTTAGGTAGACAAAAACTCTTAGGAATCTTAGGATGTGATGATCAGGTTTACACATATTTATTAATGAACATCTACAACTTGGTTACTATTGTAAATAATAGTTTATTGTTATCATAAGATTATTTGTTTCATTTAAAGAAATTATTTACAAACAACAAGTACCCACCTATGTATTGTGCCAGTTGAATGTGTATGCTGGTTTAACCAGGTTCAAAATCTAGATGAAAGTACCTCGAGACCAATCATATGTGAGATATAAAAATCAAGAATACTATGGACTCTGCCCTAGTTGTCTATTTTTTAAGTCTAATAATGAATCAACAACATATCCGAGACATGGATAAATTATTTTCTCTGCACGTCCTGCTAGCATCAGGGGAGAAACAATCGGCTAGAACTACCTCATGTGCCTAAAGTTAATGGAATGTACCAATAGATCAAATATGAAGAAAATAATTGTGCTATGCTTGGATTATCGGAAATTAACAAATAAATAAATATTAACAATATAATGTATACAGATAATAAATAGAAGTGACTGTTTATTTTATAATAAGAAGAGATACTTTAATAAGAATATGAATAAAATTGGAAGCTTTATTTTTCACTATTCCCAAATAACACATTCCCAAATCATTAAAAAAAATACAACATTGAAATATAAAATTCTTCTGTGGTAAGAAATTGGTTTGCCACCTAAACCCAACTTAATACTTAATCATTTAACATATTTTGCATGAGCAAGCTCGAATGACTTTACAATAATTTATTAATTACTCAACTAAATTTTACAATAGTATTTTGTTTAATCCGGCCCCAGGAAATCAACCCGAAGATAGTGATGCACAAAAAAATTTAATTTATATTGAAAGTAATGATATTCACCCAAACCCGTTATTAGCAGAAAGTTAAAAAGACTTGATTTACTATCAAATGCGAAAGACTAAGTAATTGCTGGTGACTTCTTGATGCATAAGAATATTATTACTGCCTGAAAATAAAATTAACCAGACGATCTAAATTCACATGAAGTTGAACATGAAAGCCCAAATAAAAAAAGCAGAAATGGGAATACTTGTGCATTTGCACAAAGACAAATTTCAGGTGAAAGAGCAAAATGTCAGTGAGCCTAACTCAGCTAGCTAAACATTTATGTAAATCCTTCATATCCTGAGAAAATCGAAAAACATTTAAATAAATTGGGCGCCATGATAATCCGGGAAAATAAAAGATTTTTTCTTTTGATTTTGCAAATCCGAAGGTAAACTGAGTAATAAACACACATAACAACAAATCAACTATAGACACCCTTCCAGCAGAAAGAGAATATATAATATAAATTTCCCAAGCTAATTAGAGAATTAATGACATAAAAGCAGCACTAAAAAACGAACTTCCCAAAACCCAGACTTGGCAGTATTACATCGCCGGCTCTTTGAGCTCTAATGATGTCAAATAATTTGATTTTAACCCAAGCTTGCACACACATAACTCAGGTTTAACACAAACTTATTTTATAAACCAGAAATCTCGATAAAGCGAGGCCAAAAGAAATCTTTATAAATACTTTCAATAAATAATTTGTCCCATATGCCTGAGTTAAGACGTTTTATAATTTCCCTTCCCCGTATTTTTTAAAATAAAATATCTCTTATAGTTCTCAAATGTACAAAGGAATAAATAGGCTTTATCGAGATTGACTGGAAAACTATCAAAACAGACATATTTTATAAATGGTAAGATAAAACATTAAAATATATCTATATAGGTAAATATTAATACTGCATAAAGAATAAGCAAAATATATTATACAGATTTGATTTCAGAAATGAGGAATAGCGAAGGAAAGCATGGAAATTGTAAAGAATGATTGAGGGTTAAATTACATAGTATATAAAGTTACATTTATTAAATTACATTATAGGAATCAAAGATTTAATACTAATAAAACAAATGAAGATTTACAAGAAAAAAATGGAAGGTAAAAAGTTTGTGAGGAGTATTTTAAAAAGTTATCAGCACCGGATTTTGGATATGGTACAATTCCCATGACACCTTGCTTGATTTGCTGACAGGAAATTCATTTTTACAGTGTTCAGTCTGTGAAGCATGAGTACAGACCGCAGGCAGACAGTTCAATTCACTTAAAAACACTCAGCATTCTGCTGAATAGAGGCCCGGATGGCAGGCAAAGCTGATAGAACTAGCTGCCGTACAGTCTCATACGGAAAATTAAACATTTCAACAATATCACATAACATTCTGTCTCTTCAAAAAAAATATCTGATCCCCCTTCTTTTGTTCTCCCCACTATTTATACTTTTCAGCCAACTCTTTACCTATTGTTTTTCATATGATTCTCTATCTTAAATAAGCCCCCACACTCTTTTGTGTCAAAACAATTTTATTTTTACAAAATCAAACTTTAAAATTTTGCAATCTAATTTTGATTTAACTTCTAATTTCTTATTAAGGAGGCCATACTTAATTGCCCTGAAATAAAACTGTAATTTAAAATTAATTAATTCAGGAATGTTGGAAGGCTTATATAAAATGAACATGAAATATTTTCAACATAAGAACAAAATAAATAAAAATATTATATTATGTGTTTTTTATATATATAGTTTAATTTTAGTTTTAACAGAACCCTGCATTAATTTGTACATATATGTTTACCACACATACTTGCGTATTTCATAAATATTTTTATGAAAAAAAAGTTTCTTCAATTGCATTTAAGATTTTTGAAATATATATTGTGCCGGACCATACTTCCCTGTGGAATTACTACTCCTAATCTTATACTGATCATGAAGTGATGAAGATTTAACAGGGAAAGAAATGGATACCAATTTAGCCGATTGTCTGTACTCATATATATTGGTACTTCCAGCTAAACTGACAGAAAGAGTGAATTGACAGGACTCTGCCAATTAAATACCTCTTTAGTTAATATCCATCTCAAATGCCCGAATGTTTAGGACCTATGATAAGTACACATCTTTGAAAAGTCTATTTACAAATAGCTTTTGCATGCCACTCCTAGAAAGGAATAAAAAAGAATTCCCTCACCCCCTCCTAGAAGGATATGTAATACCATATGTACAGCAGAGCATGAGAATAAGATTTAGCACCCTGGTAGAGCGATATCCCGTATGGCTAGCTCAGTACACTCTACATCCAGGGTCTTCAATGGGTAAGTTAAATGGTTATAATAAATATGTGATTGATAAGGAAATAGTACATTTTACCAAATAAATAATAATACGAAACAAATTTAATATTATAATCAAGTATTTATTTAATCCCAGATACCCACCATTGTTTCATACTTAAAATGATATAATATAAATAAATAAATTATCACAAACCCGTATATATTTGATGCTTTGAAATACATAAAATATAAATACAATTTTAAATGAATAAGAAAAATAATAAATCCCTAAAGCTATTTACAATGTTTCATAATGAATGGAAGTGGTCTGAGCTTTTTTTACCCTGTAGAAATGTTATACTTTGTGTGATTTGATATATATTTCTCATATAAAAGATTGTCGGTTATACAGGCATACGCTTCTACTCAGGACTTCAAAACTTTTTTATTGATAGCAAATATAGTAAAAAAAAACTATGTGTACATATATTTGCACTATAAAATATTTCACTAATTTCGTATTTTTCAACATGCCAATAAGATTGCATTAGCTCAGATATCATAGAGTACTCAACATGAGGTGCTGTACCTATTTGCCTTTTACAAAAGATAAATTCTTATACATGTATATACATGCAGTACAATTATACACTCGCTACTATTCTAAATATAGTTATTAGTGGACTTGCTTACAGGAAATTTACAATGAATAAACCCCTTTGACACGCATAATAAGGTGCCGCAGTGACAAAAAATAATTTAAAAGGATATACAGATAAATACATTTTAGACACTCAACATGAGATGTCGTATTTACCAAATATTACAAGTGTATGTGTGCTGTATACAAATGTAATAAATTGAAAGTATGCTAGCCTTTCACATGTGCAATTATAACTGAGACAGCCAATAAGATTTTAAACAGCTATCTAATAAACAATCAAGCTAAGACATGAGACAGAGATTTTGATAGAAAAGGTTGATACCAGTGATACCAACTTTTTCTAAACTTAACTTTTATATATATAAGCCAGTCTTAAGCATCTTAGCATGAAAGCTTTAAATATATAAACATATACAATTATCATTCATTGTGTTATTAATATAATATATTACAGCACGAAATCTCAGATTTACTATACTGCAATTTTCATAGCAGCAACGTATGTAAACAATATTTATCTAAATCGCATGTTGTTAAAATTGATAATAAATTGAAAGTATGCTAGCCTTTCACATGCGCAATTATAACTGAGACAGCCAATAAGATTTTAAACAGCTATCTAATAAACAATCAAGCTAAGACACGAGACAGAGATTTTGATAGAAAAGGTTGGTATGCCTTTTCTATCAAAATCTCTGTCTCGTGTCTTAGCTTGATTGTTTATTAGATAGCTGTTTAAAATCTTATTGGCTGTCTCAGTTATAATTGTGCATGTAAAAGGCTAGCATACTTTCAATTTATTATCAATTTTAACATGTGATTTAAATAAATATTGTTTGTATACAAATGTATATTTACGTATGACAAATTTTCAGGAGTAACAATGAGAAGAAAAACAAACAGCAACAACAACAACAAAAAAAAACAACTAATTGCAACCTTTGCCAAAAATACTAGAATTTGGGATAGAAAAATGAATTAAAAGATTTAAGTAAAAACCGTATCATTATGCCTGTAATAACCGTAAATTCAATATATATATGTGAGAGACAACTCTCTCTCTTTTTTTAAATGATTAATAATAATAAAAAAATACTATATTTCTAATTATCGGACATATCAGAATGAATTAATTCAATATCAATATAATATTTTTAAAAAGAAACTTATGCATGCATCTTCATCTTCTCCTGACTGGACTTTTGAATGGGCTTCAAGCTCAAATGGCTGTGTTGTGAGGATTTCATCTCATTCAGGCATAGGCAAGGCAGATTTTGTCATCATCATGACCGGCTGGAACTGGCATGATCACATCTTCATGATTTGGACAAAGAAAGGGCGGGTGCACCAGCTAGTTTTCTACCCCATGGTCAATTTAGTGGAAGCTCTGGTAGATTTCTTCATATTTTTTATCTGGTATAATGCAACAATTATTATTAAATGTTCATCCGCTATCTTAAATGGTTCATCAAATCCTTAAGAAAACAAGAGTTCTTAAAAGAACTGTGTAATGGATTTCTTCTTAGAAAATATCAGCAATAGTCTAGGCGATAAATTAATCTCTAAGTGGCTAGATGATTGAAGAATTCCAAAGCCAAAGTAGTGAATGACTTGGCCAGAATGAATGCCAAAGAAAGAATGATTTCCACAGCACTGACTAAAACCTATCAACCCCACTCATACAGAACCAATTCAGGACCTCTCCCCCCGAGAAGTATGAATCAGCCAACCCTTTTAACTTAGTTTATCATTCAGATTATACACACTCCTTTCTATTTTTCTGATTAAATTCTACATAACAGCATTTGATATAATTTTTGGTTTCCATCTTGAATACTCAGACCACTTGATTACAGATATCAATTCAAAAGAATTTTTATTTTATATAAAAAAGATAACATTTTAATTATAGCATTGACCATCAAACATTTTGCTTTTTGATTAGATTTTTGAAGCAATTAAGATTCTTTGCATATGAAATAAAATTACAATTTTTAAAAAAATAATTAAAAAAGTATATACAAGTATGTTGCAACAATTACTTTAATTATTTATTTTACGAATATGTTCCAACAACGTGATCTTTTTTTGGTCAACAAAGTTTGCTTTTCTCTATTTGAGTTTTTCAGAGAAAAGCAAAATACATAAAATGACATATCATAAAAATATACAAAAAATAAAAAAAATACATGAGTTTATTATACGTGTACTTGTGTACAACATTTCTGTGTTAATTTCATGTTACTTTAAATTGGTATGTGTGGGTATTTTAATGCTCAGACCCAACTTCCATTATTAATGTAGCACATTTATATATTTGTTGTGCTTAATATATACAAATTTACACATGCATCTGCTGTAATGTTCTTTACAGCAGACTTTGTGCATGAACATTTGATAATGCCTGGCACAATATATTGCTTATAATACTTCTTTCATATACACTTCAATGCAAACAAATTTTCTTAAAAAACTTCTTTATTTTCCTTACAGTTTCAACTGTCCAGCATGTCTTCATCAGAGTTGCTGGACAGTCGAAATTGTAAGGAAAATAAAAAAGTTTTTTAAGAAAATTTGTTTGCATTGAAGTATATATGAAAGAAGTATTATAAGCAATATATACATATATATGAATATATGCAAAGAAAGTGAAAAAGAAAAATAAGATTTTTGAAATAAAAGAAAAACAAAACATTAAGATATGCATTATTAAACATGGGGATAAATTTGACTAGGTAGAGAAGAAGTGCAGAAATTGATCTATTGTGTGAGAACATTAAATTAGCTAAATGAACTGGAGACTGAATTGAACATAGCCTCATTTATACTAATATATATATATAATCCCTATGAATCTTTAACAATAGATTTTCATAGCAACACACAGATCATATATCAACAGGCATAATTATAAAACAAAAGGGTAAGATTCAGTGTGGTTCTCAGTGATTATGATATATATTTAAATGCATGTTTCTAAAATATAGTAAAGTCTTTATCATGATGCCAATTTGATCAATGGATAACTACTTCATCTCTAATTGATTATTAGAGAAAGGAACTTGTTCACCCAAGCATGACCCAGGTTCAGGAATAAAGTTTTTTGTGATAGCTTAATGTCCATTTTTTTCTCACTGCCTCTTTAACAGGATTCACTATCCCAGGCAACTGATATATCCAGTATTTAAAAGTTGGCTGGATGAAGTAATTCAAAAAATACAATAAAAAATGTAAAGACACGATAGAATCACTAAGTAACACTATGCAGGGAATGCGATAAAACAACCTTAAATATTAAAGCCTTATTAAAATGAATATATATATGATTCTGTATATTACTATGCTAGAAAATCAGTTATACAATAATACCCCACCCCCTCACTTCAAATTCATAAAATAAACTTATGTGTAGGCATTATATCAGCATTTACTCTTAGCCTTACTAATCAATAATAATCATCATTTAACTAATTTATGCACATAGATTTGATAAAAATTGAATAGATAATTCTATAAAGAAAATCGCACTACAACCCTCTATTACAAACACTAAATAACAAATGCTTATATATACCAAATCTCCCCATACATATTTATTTAACAAGCATTTAGTTTAATTAAGTATACATATGTACAATAAAAATTGTGGATACATGACTTACTTAATTGTAAATGGGCACCTGGTGAAATAATGAAAGTAATATCGAAGAATATAAACATATAAGAATAGTAAAATTACAATATGGTTGGGAGTTGAAAAGACATGTTAAACACCCTTACTGTCATTTTTTTATTGGAATCCTTAAGGAATTAGAAAAAAAAAAGATTTTTTTATTGGAGGATTTGATTACTGATTCAGATCAAGTTAAAGAAATTAACGCTAAGCAGGTATTTGCACGAGGAAAAAGGTGGAACTACTTCAAAGGAAGCAGAAAAATAAAATTTATTACCAAACTTCTGTGTAAATGTAAACCGCATGACAAGTTTAAAGATATAGTAATAAATAAAGTCTGTATTTCTAGAGAGAGGGAGGAATGGAATTTCTGCACATGTAAACCTGTATATGTAAATAAGATTATTTATATTTGTAATAAGCATGGATAACATTCATTTAATGGAGAAACTGAATTACTCCTAGTGTATAAGATGTGCAAATGTTAATAAATTATTACTTTTTTAGGTTGTTTTTAGCACATTATTATTGTTATCATCTATGTTCTTTATTAATTTTTACAACCCACTATTAATGATTTTGATTGCCTCAACAATCTTCTTCAGAACTATAACAAGCACAATATAAATACATGAATACAAATATACACAAACATAATTTTACATTATATATTGTAAGGTGATGTCCAATCCTTATACAAAAATAATAATAAGTAACTGATGTTTTGGGATAAAATGTATAAAGATTAAATAGGCAGCCAACTTTTAAAACATAATTTTTTTACATATTTGGAGACATACACACATATATACAAACATAACCATACATTCATAAAGGAATGAACTAATCTATAGTTTTTATTAAATATAAAATAAAATATATACATATCCACATTTATACATGAACGTTTAAGATTTTAAATCATAACATGATAAAAATAATAAAGAAAATAACTGACATTAAATTTTATTAACCAAGTTTCTTTTGTTTAAAAGAGAAAAAAAGGAGTAAACCTTTGTTGATTTTGGAACATGGAAAAACACTAAGCAACAGGAATTTTTAGTTGTTGGTTGGTTTTTGTTCAAACGGAGTATGTGAAAGTAAAGTTGTAGAATAAGAATATTTTAATTGTTATTGTATTAGTTATTATGATTTCCTTTCGTTATTAAAAATAAACTGTTTAATATTTGGAATTTCATTATTTATTAGTGTAAAATATTTTCAAAAAGAAAAAAAAGACATTGTTTAAGTGATGAACTTTCGTTCGTTCAAATAAATTCTAAGAGCTTCATATTTATTTATTGTTGTCAAAAATATAATTACTATAAAATGTTTCTTGTAAAAAATAAAGCCAACTAATAATGAAATAGAATTTTATTAACATTAATTTATATTACTTTAAAAGTAAAATTTTTATCTTGCGTCTCATACATATATAAATAAAACTGCATAGAAATAGCGTTCGTTTTTATATTACAATGCAAGCCTTGGAAAAAGATTTATATTTAACAATTTATGTGTGTATATAAAATCTAACGATGCAATTTTGCTAATTAAGTGTCACAGGATCTTTCTATCTCCTTGGTATCATTGGCAGGTGGAGTATAATATTCATTGGTATATTTAATGTTTAAATCAGTGTGGAATGAACTGGAGATGGAATTAGAAAGGCGATGGCTATAAAATCAAAAGCCCAGGAATTCGATTTTGTCGTGGGAATTGTCAATGCTTGGAATGTTTAATATGATTTAATATGCATGAATAAAAGAAAGACATTTTCTGCTAAAAATACTGAAGCCACTCTTGAAAATTTAACCTATTGTTTTAAAGAAATCCAAGATTTCAATTAATGCTTATATTTTAAATTTCGTATTTTTTTGTGTATACTGAGAGCTGAATTGCAAGTTTTCTCACCCTGTTATTCATTTGCAGAAAACATTTTTTTTTAAAAAAAGAACCCATTTATTTAAATTTATATAAGGGAAGTGAGATACAAATACACAACTCAAGGTATGCATAGATATTTTTTTTTTATGTTTGTAAATAAAATATTAATGTAATTGGACACATTAAATGGACAATGACTTAAAAGACAAAAGGTAAGATTTTACACATATACATTTTAATTAGACATTCAATATGTTAACATTAAATATTAATTAGACTTACTAATAAGTAATTTTATATAAATATATTTTCTTGTTTGCATGAATAACTGTTTATGAATGAATTATATCTACAAAACACAAATTAGCAATTCATGGACATAACCTTGAGATACATTTAAAGAACATAAACAAAATGATAATTGTACATCTAGTAATATAATTTCATACTTAAAATAATTGATACTTTATTGTACATTATGCACTATAATTTTATTTCAATTGATATTTTAATATTTAAATCATAGCTAGTCTTATTGTAGTAAAGACAAATCAATATTTTATTATATCCATGTATATATTTTATTAATTTATAAATATTATAAATTTAATCCTGATTTGTTAATAAATATTTGTTGTTTGAAGTTAAAATCTTTGTTTCTCTGGTCTCTAGATTATTAAGCATCATTCATACTTCACTCACCAGAATAGCTATTATACATGTATACGGATTTTTAATATATTATTAGCAATAGCCCTTAAGGATCTATATAGAGATCATATTATTGCCATCCTATTTAAATCCATCCTTGAGCAGAGTTAAAGGCAAATGTCTACACTGAGTTAGAACCCGGGTAGTAATAGGATCTTTAAGTAGAGAAGGCTCTGGGTGTACCCTCCTAAAGGGTTTTTCTGGTCTTACATATTTTGGCGCACGTTTTGGGCATGAAAATTTAAGTTCACCACAGATACAAACTACATACTGTTACATTTTTGATACCATCAACAGTGAAGCCTGAATAATAGGTACACCAGCATATATAGACTTAATGAAAGTTGATTATCATGTCGCATTCATAATAGCCAATTATTAAGTTCATTCTAGTTTATTGTCCGTTACATTTTTGGCATGCAATGTGGTAAGCTCAAATACTTAGGTTCATTGCATGTGAATAGTTATGTCTATTACATTTTGATACACGTGTTGAGCTTTAAAGAGTTGTCTATCATATTTTACTGTATATTTTTAATGTGACATAAATTGAATTTATGAGAAATTTGTCCATAATTTCAATATAACCTGATACATCATTTTTTAATTAATCACTTAATAGACTATATATTATATTATCCTATGGATTAAATGGTGTGGCAACTTAATGTAATAAGTTCAAATAACTCTGAAAGTATGAATTGATAAATAGACCAAAACTAAATAGATGATCAAGAATCTAATAAGAGTAGGCAAGTGAGGCAGATAAAGGGCAAAATATATAAAACTGGCATTACTACCAATGATATGTAAAATACTTAAGGTAACCAAAATCACATGAGATGACACAAGTTGATAGGAGATCCTATGATATATTATAAGTATTATATAGGAAATTAAAAAAACTTTACATTCATAGAATAAATATTTTAAAGTAAAATATCAATTTACATCATATGTTGCTTAGCAGTGCAAGATATATAGTAAGTATGAATAAAGAATTAAGTGTAAAGCCACAGGATGTTAGTGACAATGAAGCTGAACATGATCCTAATATGGAACAAGTAGGATCAGTAGACATAAATGTGTCCAGAGGGTCAATGGTTGGAGCTGAGTATTCTTTCTCAATGCAAGAGGAAAAACAAATGATATCTCAAATTCAAGGAGACTCAAATAGTCTGCTCAATCATCTGGAATTGGACTAACACAGGTTACAGAAGATAGTGGAGCCATGATGCAGATGCTCCAAATATTATTGGGTCAGATGGATAGCATGAGTGGTCAGATGAATGACATGAATGGTCGGATGTATGCCATGAGTGGTCAGATAGATAGCATGAGTGGTCAGATAAATACAATCAAGGATGACATGAATGGTCGGATGATGCGATGAGTGGTCAGATAGGTATAATCAAGGCTGAAATAAGCAACATGGTAACTAAGGCTGATATTGACAAATTGGATGAGGAGGTTAAGAAAAAAATTAGTGGCATTGAAATGAAATTTTCTGCAGCCATGGAGCAGTTATCTTCAGAGATGAATGAAGTGCATAACAATAGTATGGAATTAAAGCGAAATGTAGAAGGGATGAGAATAAATATAGATGTAGCAAACTTGCAGTGTCAAGAGCAATTTACTGGATTTAAGAAAAGTATTACCACTCAAATTGATAATAAAGTTAAAGAGGTTCACCAAGCCCAGAAATCCATTAAGATAGAGGATATAAAGGTTACTATGGCAACAAAAACTGATATTGATGATTTGGAGATCAAAATAAATAGTAATTTGGAAGCAAAGATAATGTGTATAAAGGAAAATATAGATAGGATAGAATCTAAAACTTACGATATTAATAATAGGATAGTATGAGCTGTGATATTAATGATATAAAAAAACCACCTAGTTTCATTTTTGAATCCAATCGAAGTACTAAATATTCTGTTACTATGGAAACTTCTCTTGTACATGAATGTTCTGTTACTTGGACTCATCAAGTACCTGAAGACATAATAGAAAATCATTCCACCAATTTTGAGTTGGGAGGAGCGATCCCAAAAACATTTTGGAATGATGCTGATTCAATCCTGCCCATGAAGAGTATGGGAATGAATACATTAGACGATCGAGCAAAACAAGTTAATGTGAGCATCCAATGTTCAGAACATAAAGTTTGCTCTAAATACAAGGTCCATGAACATAACAAAATCATAGAAAGGCTACTATATGCTCAAAAGCTTTTCACAAAAGAAAATTGTCCCATTAGTGAAGCCAACTTTGAAAGGACAAATGAAGTCGATACACTTGTTCATCTTAAATGTGTATTATGGCACAAGTCTCTTCATAATCAGGAAGATGACCAAGTCATAGATACTGGAGTCAACTATACTCCCCGAAAAAAAAACAGAAAGGTCCCAGGTTCCATAAGCTTTGCAAAACGTATGAAGGTCCCTTCACATTTATTGAATATGTGAATGAAAGTCCTTAAAAAGAGAAAGGCACAAATTAAGGGAAACTTCATGATTGCAACATTAAAATGGACTTTCTTAATGATTGAACCCTGTAAATAATGTTAAGAGAGTATATAAAAGAAAAAAAATGTTAAGTTTACTTTTGACTATTAAATCTTATAAAAATAATAGGGGGTGGGTGAAGCAGACAGAACAGGTAGTAAATTACATAAATTGGGGTGCAAATGAATATACTGGATTCACACCCATCCAACTACATTTTAACCAACCTATTTCTTCGTTATTTGTAGAATACCAACCTCCAATTGTATGTCATCACTATGACATCGAAACTAAAATTCAAATGGCTCGCCAACAATTAATTAATAAATCTAATTTTAGAAATAAGAATATGAAGAAAAGTAGACATCATTTTAAGATTGGAGACAAGGTTTTTGTGAGAACACATAACCCAAGTAAACCAATGGATAATGTTTATCATAAATTTTGTCAACAATATGCTGGACCACATGCTATTGTGAAACAAGCTGGCCCAAATGCATTTTGGTTAAATATTGATGGAGAAATAAAAGGGAAGTTATAATGCTCGGATATTAAAGCCATACAGTGGTTGTCAAGAACTGCCAAGTACAGAAGCAAAGAAGAGTTTATAAAAAAAAGGAAATGGGTATATGCAAGTATATTGTAATGAGAAAAATAGCATTGTTCGTAAGTAAATGGCTAGAGCAGGTAGATGTGATGAGGATACACTCAAATTAATGTTGAAACATTTTATTGAGGTATTTTAGAATTGGCCGAGATGTGGGAATTGACTCATACAATGTGGGTATCCCATATTTCATTCAGCTCTTATAAAAATCCAATAAGACTCCCAGGGAACAGGATATAGGCTGACGAACCCAAATATGTGCCTTCTGGAACAGACACTTAACCAGTCAAATTCAGGATATTCAACCATCATATAGTCAGTAATTCTAGTAAAGATAATAGGAACAATGTTAATGATGACAGCAATTCAATGTTAAGATGAAAGAGATAAGATAAGAATCTAACAAACATAAGATATATATATATATAAATAAATGTATATTAATGAGTAAATTAAAATAAGTAAGAAAGCATTAGAACTCTCCCTATTTAAAAAGAATAAAATTATCCAACATGATAACCATCCAAATCTTTGTTTATGTGCTAAAATTTTGACGATGGTCTAAATTTTAATCTTATAAGGATGGGGAAATGTAAGGTGATGCCCAATCCTTATAAAAAAATAATAAGTAACTGATGTTTTGGGATAAAATGTATAAAGATTAAATAGGCAGCCAACTTTTAAAACATAATTTTTTTAGATATTTGGAGGCATACACATATATATATATACTGTAAGGTGATGTCCAATCCTTATTTAAAAAAAATAAATAAAAGATATACATATACACATATATATACATGAATGTAGATTGTAAATCATGACGTGACAAAATAAAAAAAAGAATATTTAACATTAAATTCTAGTAACCACTTTTCTTTTGTTTAAAAGAGGAAAAAAAAAGAGTAAACCTTTGTTGATTTTAAGAACGTGAAAAAAAAAATATATCTAGGCAACAGATTTTTTTTTTTTAGTTGTTGTTGGTTTTTCTTGTTCAACTGAAATGCACGAAAGTAAAGTTGTAAAGAATATTTTAATTAATATATTAGTTATTAGGATTTCCATTCTTTATTAATATTAAACTATTTAATATTTGGAATTTTATTATTGATAATTGTAAAATGTTTTAAAAAGAAAAAAAAAACTATTTAATCGATGAACTTTCGTTCGTTCAAATAAATGCTAAGAGCATCATAGTTATTTAACATTGTTAAAAAAATATAATTGCAATCAAATGTTTCTGGGATAAAATAAAATCAACTAATGATGAAATAGAACTTTATTAACATTACTCTAAAAGTAAAATCTTTATCATACATTTCATACATATATAAATAAAACTGCATAGAGATAGCCTTCGTCTTATTATATAACGTAAGCTTTAAAAAAAGGATTCATATTTAATAATTTATATTGTGTAAATAAAATCTAAAAATGCACTTTTGCTAATTGAGTGTCAGGGGATTTTTCTATCCTCTTGGTGTCGTTGACGTGTGATGGAGGATCGTATTTATTGGTATATATATATATATTGTTTAAATCAACGTGGAAAAATCTTGTTGTGGATGGAAATGCATGGCTTTAAAATCAAACGCCGAGGAATTCAATTTCGTCATGGGAATTGTAATGCTTAAAACGTCAACATGATTTAATATACATGAAGGAAAGAAAGACATTATCTGCAAAGAATCCCGAAGCTGCTCTTAAAAATTTAATGTGCGATTGTTTTAAGGAATTCCAGGGTTTCATTATGTTTTATGTTTCAAAATTTTTTTTTTTTTAATGTATACTGAGAGTTGGGTTGTGAATTTTTCTCACTCTTTTATCCAAGTGTCGCAAACATTTTTTTTAAAAAAAAAAAAAAACAAAAGAACCCATTTGTTTAGATTTTTATAGGGTGAGAGAGGTGCACAACTCAAACTATACATCAATATATTATAAATGTTTTGTAAATAAAATATTATCATAATGAAGTTTTAAAACTGGACAATGACTGAAACAAAAAGGTAAGATTTTAAATATTTACATTTATTAAATAATTAATACGATAAAATCAAACTAATTAATAATTAAATATATATTTTCTTAACTATACAAAACACAAATTAGCAATTCATGGACATAACTTTGAGGTATATTTAAAGGACGTAAACAGAATGATAATCATACATTAATAATATAATTTTATATTCAAAATAATTAATACGTTATTGTAAATTATGCACTAAATTTTATAATTCTTATTTCAGCCCATATTTTAATATTTGAATTACAGCTAGTCATATTGTTGTAAGGATAAATTAATGTTTTATAATAATCATGTATATATTCGGTTGATTTATAAATATTATAACTATAAGCATGATCTGTTAATAAATATTTATTGTTTAAAGTTAAAACCTTTGTTTCTCTGGTCTCTATATTGTCAAGCATCATTCATACTTCACTCACCAGAATAGCTATTATACCTACATACAGATTTTAATTTATTATTAGCAATAGCCATTAAGGATCTATATAGAGGTCACATTATTGCCATCCTATTTAATTCCATCCTTGAGCAGAGTTAAAGGCTAGTATCTGCACTGAGTTAGAACTCCGAGTAGTAATAGGACCTATAAGTAGAGAAGGCTCTGGGTGTACTATCCTAAAAGGTTTTACGGTCCGTTACATATTTTTGGCAACCCAAACATTTGAGGCAGCAATTAATTAAATATCTTACCCTGTAGACGCCCAGTACATTTTACGGTCCGTTACAATACAAACATAACCATACATTCACAAAGGAATGAACTAATTTATTGTTTTTATTAAATGTAGAATAAAATATATACATACCCACATTTATACATTAACGTTTAAGATTTTAAATCATGACGTGACAAAAATAATAAAGAAAATATGACATTAAATTTTATTAACCAAGTTTCTTTTGTTTAAAAGAGAAAAAAAAGAGTAAACCTTTGTTGATTTTGGAACATGGAAAAAACTAAGCAACAGGTATTTTTAGTTGTTGGTTGGTTTTTGTTCATTTGTGAAAGTAAAGTTGTAGAATAAAAATATTTTAATTGTTATTATATTAGTTATTATGATTTCCTTTCGTTATTAAACAAAAACTGTTTAATATTTGGAATTTCATTATTTATTAGTAATAGTTAAACAGCATTAAGCTGTTGCACATGTGCTTTGCAGATTTTAACTATAAATGACTGAATACAAACACTTCAAATACATGATAGTCTTTGTGAAAAGATAGAATGGCCATCTATCTTTTCGAACCCAAACGCTTTTGTATGGCAAATCTTAAGTGTCTGAAAGTGAAAGCGTGAAGATATAAATAATCACTTTAAATTACTTTTACATGCTTGAATGAATGACGCTGGTGAAAATTACTAGAATTTATATAAAAATAATTGAATTATTTATTAGTGTAAAATATTTTAAAAAAGGAAAAAAGACATTGTTTAAGTGATGAACTTTCGTTCGTTCAAATAAATTCTAAGAGCTTCATATTTATTTATCATTGTCAAAAATATAATTACTATAAGATGTTTCTTGTAAAAAATAAAGCCAACTAATAATGAAATAGAATTTTATTAACATTAATTTATATTACTTTAAAAGTAAAATTTTTATCTTGCGTCTCATACATATATAAATAAAACTGCATAGAAATAGCGTTCGTTTTTATATTACAATGCAAGCCTTGGAAAAAGATTTATATTTAACTATTTATACGTGTATATAAAATTTAACGATGCAATTTTGCTAATTAAGTGTCACGGGATCTTTCTATCTCCTTGGTGTCATTGGCAGGTGATGGAGTATAATATTCATTGGTATATTTAATGTTTAAATCAGCGTGGAATGATCTGGAGATGGAATTGGAAAGGCGATGGCTATAAAATCAAAAGCCCAGGAATTCGATTTTGTCGTGGGAATTGTTAATGCTTGGAATGTTTAATATGATTTAATATGCGTGAATAAAAGAAAGACATTATCTGCTAAGAATACTGAAGCCACTCTTGCAAATTTAACCTGCTATTGTTTTAAAGAAATCCAAGATTTCAATTAATGCTTAGAAATGTTTTAAATTTTGTATTTTTTTTGTGTATACTGAGAGTTGAGCTTACAAGTTTTCTCACCGTTATTCATTTGCAGAAAACATTTTTTTAAAAAAAGAACCCATTTATATAAGGGAAGAGAGATACACAACTCAAGGTATGCATAGATAATTTTTTTTATGTTTGTAAATAAAATATTAATGTAATTGGACACGTTAAATGGACAATGACTTAAAAGACAAAAGGGAAGATTTTACACATATACATTTTAATTAGACATTTAATATGTTAACATTAAATATTAATTAGACTTACTAATAAGTAATTTTATATAAATATATTTTCTTGTTTGCATGAATAACTGTTTATGAATGAATTATATCTACAAAACACAAATTAGCAATTCATGGACATAACCTTGAGATACATTTAAAGGACATAAACAAAATGATAATTGTACATCTAGTAATATAATTTCATACTTAAAAATAATTGATACTTTATTGTACATTATGCACTATAATTTTATTTCAATTGATATTTTAATATTTAAATCATAGCTAGTCTTATTGTAGTAAAGACAAATCAATATTTTATTATATCCATGTATATATTTTATTAATTTATAAATATTATAAATTTAACCCCGATTTGTTAATAAATATTTGTTGTTTGAAGTTAAAATCTTTGTTTCTCTGGTCTCTAGATTATTAAGCATCATTCATACTTCACTCACCAGAATAGCTATTATACATGTATACAGATTTTTAATATATTATTAGCAATAGCCATTAAGGATCTATATAGAGATCATATTATTGCCATCCTATTTAAATCCATCCTTGAGCAGAGTTAAAGGCAAATGTCTACACTGAGGTAGAACCTCGAGTAGTAATAGGACCTGTAAGTAGAGAAGGCTCTGGCTGTACCATCCTAAAGGGTTTTTCCGGTCCATTACAATATATTGTAATGGAATGAAAATATCAGACCATTTCTGCCATGCCCTTATTCAATAGCCTGCAGTTTTGGGCAGCCATTTTTAGACAGAATGAAAATATTTAATCATTTATAACAAAAAATTTAAAGAATCTATACAATGCTATTTATAATGGAATATGAAATTAATCAAGACAAAATTTCACTTCCTTACTATTCCTCATTGGGGCACCCATTAGCACCAGATCAATTGTATTAGCTCTTACCAATAACTAATGTAAGCAGCTTATACCCCAATAGGACAAATCACTTTTCAACTAACCATTCCTTTCTATTCATTGCTATCTCATATATATATATATTGGTATATCTGGGTGCCACTCGGCTATCTAAACCTAAATAAAATTACATTAAATACCTACTTATACTTGTACCTGGTTTGAATCTCAATTGGTACATAATTTATAACAGTGTGTATGATTTTTCATGTTATAATAATATCATGTACACTTGTATTAAGGGAAAACATTATTATTTTCTAGTTATGCAAATAAATTCTCATATAACTCTTTCAAGTTCATATTTAACATAAGTTTTTACTAGCTCATATTTAATACTATACATTATCAGTGGCAATTCACTAAATCTTGAGGGATATTCAATGGTAGTCATTATTTCTTATGATGGCTTACAAATAATAAACAAACGCCATGAGAACCATTATTTATATATGGCCATTTATTATATTTATTTAGACTATTTATTAATTAATAAGAGTATGATGATGATGGTAATGATGTTTCCAGCCACAGCCTTACAACTAAACAACACAAATCTTATCTTTTATCATTGTATAATTATTTTCAAAAATATTATGTTTAAACTATGTTTTAATGATAGAAATTCATCAGTGATGATGATGACTAAACTAACTTCACAAGATAATGATTAACTCTAAAAAACATATAAACCTCTTTTAACAATACAAATTAAATTTTGTTGTTGATTAATCATCAATAATACAAATAGAAAATTTACATAATTAATGATAAAATAATAATAATAAAAAAGCCAAGTCATATGCGACATTACTTTTATAAGTTTGTATTTACAAAAATGTAATACAGAGAGCGTATCAATAGCTCAAACAAGCTCTTAATTGATAGGTGCGGTATGAGAAAATATTTAGAATCTCTATCCAGAACCTTCTCATCTCAAGACCAACTGGTTTCGAGCTTATGGCTCATGTTAGTGGAGAGCTAGAATATTCGGACACTAGATCTAAAATATCAAATCAAAACCCAGCACTTATTTCATATGTAATATTTGACTAGAAACTCTGAAATTTTTCAGACATGAAAATGTCTTTAAATCCAGCTATCTAACTTAAATAGCTATATGGGACTGAACTAAATTCAGATCTACCATATTTTAATAGCCACAGCATAGCCAAAGCCTTAAAAGTAAAATTATAATAATCAAAAAATGCTGAGACTATTAAAATATGGTAGATCTGAAATTTAGTTCAGTCCCATGTAGCTATTTAAGTTAGATAGCTGGATTTAAAGACATTTTCATGTCTAAAAATTTCAGAGTTTCTACTTAAAAATATTACGTATGAAATAAGTGCTGGGTTTTGAGTTGATATTTTGGATCTAGTGTCCGAATATTCTAGCTCTCCACTGACGTGAGCCATAAGCTCGAAACCAGTTGGTCTGGAGATGAGAAGGTTCTGGATAGAGATTTTAAATATTTTCTTATACCACACTTATCAATTAAGAGCTTGTTTGAGCTATTGGTAGCTCTCTGTATTACATTAATGATAAAATAAGTTACATTTAAATAAAAATAAAAAGTCTTCCCCTTCCCCTTAATGAAACTTAAACTCAATCATTAATATTATATAGCTTGATATGTGTAAGTTTATATCACTAGTGGGTGAATAGAAATCCTAGTTTAAAATAAACACCAGAGACATACACATACTTGCATATAGCATAAAACAAATATTTATATCTATAATATTAGAAAATAATAAATGGGAAATAAGTAGAGAAATTTAATTGAATTATAAAGATAAGAATATCTAAAGAAATTGGTTTCAAATTATTTATCTCAATTTCCATTAATCTAGATTACCAGCCACTTTAAAATCCACTTCTCATTATATTAAATTTCTACCCTTATCGGTTTGTATATTTATACTCAACATATATTCATTTAGGCATATTTATATCATTACGCGTGTGTGTGTATGTCACTTCCCATTATCAATAAAATTCGTATATAACCTTTACATATAATATGAATAAACATATTTCATGACACATGAATTAATACACAATAGTCATTTGATAAAAAAAATACATATATAAATGACTACATGTAATGGTAACCAAATAATACCCACTATACAAATAAATTCAATATTCATTATTATTGAAAAACCTTTTCTAATAATTGATTCTTACTTTTAATACATTGTTGAGAGAGATAAGTGGATTTATTTTAAAAAGAATTGTTAATAGTCATTGAGAAAACAAAATTAAAATTGATATTACCAAGTTCTTCTTTTATTGTCGATGTAGAAACAGATTCAATGTGCCTGATAAATTTCATTTTGTAAGTCATCTTGTTTAAAGTTAAGACTTTGATTTTAGCCACATATCAATGTTTAACATGCGTAGGTTTACTGGAAAAGTTCTATTTTCAGCTTGCAATTCTTCTGCTTTACTGTGATGATGATGCTGTGACATAAATTGTATTTCCTTAAGGACCATTTTAACACTGGGAGTTATTTCTATAGACAAATGATATCTCTGCTTTTCGTATAAATGTCAGCATCTTTTCTTTGTGCTTTTATTTTGAATTCAGCAACGCATAGGTGAAACAATAACAGGATTCAAAGTCTTCTTTGGACTTTGGAAATCAGCCATAGAATGCTATTTGTTATTTCCATGTTAGATTTTAATCTTCTGATGTGCATATTTATAGTTCTTGAGATCGGCCATTGGGACCATCCCAACAAAATATCTTTTTTTTACCCCTCCATTATTTGTAGAAACAAATATAAAAATAATGCATGGTTTCTAAGAGGCAATAAGACTTATTCTGCTTTTTTTGAAACTGTCTTATTTTTCAGACTACAGTATATATGTGCTAGCCTTTTGATGACATCACACATATTTTGATATTGAAACACCCAGTTATCTATAAATTATACTTTATCAGTGCAGCTGTGGTCCAAATGATTTGGTCTCTCTATAATTTTAGTAGCTTATTAATGAGTAATTGTTCTCATATCCCCAAATTTGTCACATTGAGGTCATGTCAACATTGACCCCATCTTTCTCTCTCAAACTGGACATTCCTTTTTTAACCCTTTCAAATGAAATAAGAAAAATTGAATTTTAAATAATATATAAGAAAACAACAACAACTTTTTACATAGAAAATACAAATTATTTAAATAAAACTCTTTAATATATCTGTGAAATGTTTAAATTTCAATGTTTGTATACACACACATATATACAAGTATATAAAACTTACTTATTGAAAATAATCCAAACGATTTGAAAGCTACAGAATACTAACATTATTAGTATTAAAATCATAGAATAAAGTAATAATGATAAAATATTAAAATCAAAGCATTATTAAGAAAGAATAGTATAATTTGTTAGATATAAATTAAACAAAAAGTTAATGAATAGACTTAGAAAAAAAAAATCTCATGGAGTTTACGTCTACAGACAATTATTTATATATGCTTAATATTTTTAATTCTTAAATACAACTACCATTAGGTTATTCAAATTTATCTACATCACACACTTTCACTGATAAAGATCAGTTGAGCAGAAAAAAAAATCTCCCTTTCTTACTGAGGTTTCTTGAATTTGTAATGTAGGGTATGAACTCAATACTCTATAGCTCCCCCTTTCTACAAAGAAAAAATGTGATGATTTCATTTTTATGGAATCATGTAATTAAAAGAAATCACTCGTGACATATTATTATAGGCCAGGTCTGTAGAATCATATAATTAAAAAAAATCACTTGTGACATATATTATTATAGACTGGGTCTATACAGAATTGGAATTGTAAATGTATGATCATTCCATTTTTCATTTTCACGGGACACTTATAATACAAATCTTTGATATATTCTATACAAATCTCCGGTCATCTAATCTATCTAAAAATATAGATTCTTGATACCATACATAATTATCCTTAGTGACAGCTGGTCTTAAATCTTTAACTTTCTTATCCAATATACTATTTTTCTCTGATTTTATTCTACTTGGTATTTATATAATAATTCATTACAATTCAAAAAATAGTGTGGCTTTCTACCTTAACATTGGTTTTGTAATTTATTTAAAAATACATCACCTAATACCAAATACAATTAATATATACACTTTTTATATACTTATGTACATTTGTAACCATCTTCTTATTGGCTATCTTTGCACTAAGATCTTCCTGATCATTTTATGGTATTTTCTTTCTTGGAGACTTTATTTTACCCTTTCTTCTTTTAATTTATTCACCTGATCTCTTATACTTTGTTCTTCCAACTCCTTTCGCATCTCTTCACTTCATGGTCTATTCTATCCTAACCTTTATTCATCTGCCTATACCCTCTCTTTATGGGGGTTTTCACATCTATAACTTCTATCTTAAGGTCATTCCTTTCCTCTTTTATATCTTTGGTCATTTATTTGCTCTCCATCATCACCTCTTTTCCATTTTTATACATCCTTCCTATATGCCATCTATCTTAGTCTCTATTTCTTGGGGCTTATTATCCAATTTTTCTTGAGACCTTTCTAATTTACTGGATTGGCTACCCATTTTACTTATTAATTTATTGGTCTATTTATTTTCTTACACAATTCTCTACACATTTCCATTTTTTTTTATTGAATAGACCATCCATTTTATCAATCAATTTCTCATTCATTTCTTTAAGTTCCATATTTTGTTTTGTCATTTGGTCTAACAGGAATTGGAACTTGTCTGTTTCATGGCATTCTGACCCTCCAAATCTTCATTCCTTGGCAGAGTCCATGTTGCTTTAGTTTTATAGAGATTATTATTTGCTTATTGTTTTTAAATAAGTAATATTTTTTCTTCTTACAATCAAATTTAATTATTTTCTTGTTGGGTTCCTGAACCACCAAGAACCTGCATATCCATTCTCTCTTTCAGAGAACACATCTTCTACTGATTGATTCGCCTTTATTACCCTGCTTCTCATTCTTCAAAAAAATTTTTTTTCATATCCATTGTTTAATTACCAAGCTAACAATAATTTATATACTACATGCAAATATTCATAACAGAGTTCATACTTCCAACTATATACTCATCTATTCTTCAAGATATCTGAGAAATACCAACAGCTAACAGAATGACTAGCAGCTCACAATTCTGAGACAAACAAAAGAATTCAGTCACAGCACTATAAGCAAACAATGCACCATGAACACCCAGAAAGCTATCTCAATTCAATCACTTTAAGCTATCACAACCCTTGATAAAATAATGCAAACTCTGTTGCAAGGTCCTCCTTCTTTCAAGTTTTAGGAGCTGGGAATATATAAAACAATGCCTTGCTTACTTCATAGGAGACTTAGAGGCTGAGATCATGGCAGGACTATGTTAACTGTTTCATGATAAACAATAACACATTATAACCTGGGTTGGAGCAGTGAGTGAGATTGACCAGTCATGAGTTGCATGAATACACCACATCCTCAAGGCAATGCCAAAACTCTCCTTCCATCATCCAAAACTCAATATAGCCAACCAAACTTCAACAATCATATACCCAATCCAATCTCCAAAATCATAGATTTTCTATAGCATTATGTGTATTGATGTGTTGAATGTATTCATTTCAAAAAACCTAAAATGTGAATAAATTCTATTTTCTAAAAAAATATTTCATTTGGCTTGGATTTAATTTTTTTGCTACGTAACGATTCTCAACATTGTAATAATACATTTAAATTATTCATTCATCATGTGTTGATATATTAATCATTTATATATTTATTACACAAAAGCCAAAATGTTAATAAAGATACATGAATGTTATTTATGATTATAATTTAATTGATTAAACATGAATTTATACATCAATTTCTATTTGACAGGTATATATTGTACCGAGATACATCAGGAAGGAGTGTGCTTTCTACGGAGCTACACATAATTTTGAAAAAAAAAATAAATTAATAAACGATTTGTGTAAATATTTAATAAGAATAAAAGGTCTTGTAGAGTAAAATAAGAATAAAAGGATTTTTTTTCTCATAGATAGGTTTATCGTTAAAAGCATAGATTAGACATTTTATAAAATATAATTTTGAATCGTATTTAAATAAAACCTAAAGAACTAAAATTTGATTTAAGATTGCTTTAAGAAAAAAAAAAAACACAAGGTGGAATTCGTTTTGTCTTATAATTAAAATAAAAAAAAAAAAGGAAAAAAAAATATGTAATCAAAGGAATGTAGTGAACAATGGGAGCTAATGACGAACATAAGAAATTTCCATTAAACGGCTAGTTAGTGAAAATAACTTTAACAAAGAAATTGAAATAATTCTAACAAAGAAATTGAAATAACTCTAACAAAGAAATTGAAATAACTCTAGCAGAGAGTACAAAGAAATTAAAATGACCAATGCAAACACCAGAAAGTCAGCACGGACCATAACTGAAACACCAGAGGATTAGTTACGTATTGTAGATTGAATCCGCAAGATAAGGACCGTAAAATATAAAAGGGCGAATTTTCTATTGTATGGGAGAGAGATAGATAATAAAAAATATTTTATAGATCGAGAGCATTGAATATTAATATACGTCTCAAGCTAAACATAATGCTGCACTGTTAAACCCATCGTGTGAACAGCCGGCCGAATCCTTCCCGCAATACCAACAGCCAACAGTTCAAATGTCGATCATGGTAGCGTAAAACAAGAAGGAGACGGAGTGTCCACGTGGAGCCCACAGGATCCCAACGACATCGGGAAAAGGAGTGCAAAGAGTTAGCGCTAACTGACCGAATGAAATACTATCAGAAGCAACGCTCGGAACCGTGCATAAGGGAGAAAGCTAGGTAATGTTTATTTCAATTTCTAATTCACTAATTAAAAGCCGTAATAATAAATAAAAAAATAAACTCTGAACTTTAAGGTACGAACAATAATCATTAGTTGTCTTTAGCTCCATTACCCAGAGACTTTATTGTGACTGTGTGTATAATTATTTTTTTTATGTATTTATAATATGAAATTTTGATTGTATTAAATATTATTTGAACTTGAACGAAAGTGTAATTAATTATATTATAAGACCAAACGAAGTGTAATAGCGTAAATGGAGACTTCATGGGTTAGTGATTACTTAAATTAGATTTAAATTAAATAATTAAATAAAAGAAAAGGAGAAAGCGAGAAGTTTAGCGCAAAGAAAGATTCATAAATTGTTTTTTTAGGTAGGCGGATTATATTTAATTGATTGTTGTAGCTGAGCTAGCGGGAGCGGGTACTAGATCGTATTGGTCAAGCAGACTTGTCGACAAAGGTCGGCTGGCGCCCATTGGATTTTTTCCTTTAAATAAATAAAAAGTTTGATTGGCTAATATGTAATCTAGTAAACGAGTATTAATGTTATTGGCAAATGTTTGCAAATGATATTGATTACTCTACCCGAGGTACCGACAGCCCCGTGATAGGATTTTGTGTAAGAGGGAGGTACAAAGTTCTGATCGAGTCGTCATTATAAACATTAAACATTTTATTGATTTTATATAAATAATGTTTTTATAAAATTTACGAGACGACGTGTAAAGGGCTAGGTATAATATATATATGCAATTAAAATAAAATGCATACAACCATGATATGTCATTAAATCAAGATATACAATAATTTAAAATGAAGTTTAACTAAGTGTTTAAAAAAACTGGCAATCTTATTTATTTTAATAACTTCATAATTGGTTGTGAGATCAATTATGTCTTGCTGTCAAAGCATATGTTCTTAATGGAAATTAATGTTCAGGATAGCACTAATAATGACAATAAATTTTAAAAAATAGTATTGCAAATCAGTGTCATTAAATTTTACACTTAAAGGCTGATCTTTTCTTGAATGTGAAGTTCTTATGTGATGACAATGTTATAGTTTATTTGAATATTTTTTTTGGAGGTGTACAAAAAAGGAGAGACTGTTTATCAGACATTGGGTGGGGAATAAGTCTATATGTAGTAAAATTTGATTTTGATACTTCATTTTTATCATATTGGTTGAATAGCAGCATTATTAATTTAATACTCAGCTTTATCTATACTATCCAAATTTTCTATTACCATTAAGTTTTTCTTTTCAGGACTCTTTTTAACAAACATTTTTATAAAAATATTTGAATAACATTTGTACATTTATATGCAAAAAAAAAAATTAAATTTACTTGTTCAATGTGTATTTACTGATTGCTAATCATTTTTCCATTCTTACTAGTTAACAATTTAGAACTCAAACTTACAAAATTTTAATTTGGAGAGGGGACATCATCATGATTCTTGTATATACATTGATATCCATATACTCAAAAATCACCATTTCAAACTCTATTTATGTTATCATTTGAAAAATATAGTATTAGAAATTCACTATTTATAAAAATGTACAAATGTATATTTAATATGAATTTATATAATTATTCTATTATATATAGTTGTATATTTTAAAAACATATAAAAATTATAATGCAGAAACAATACATTATTTTACATCTTTAACAAACATTTTTTCTATACAGGCAAAAAAAAACTCTGAAAATCATATTGTGAAGGACATGACAAATAGTTTAATAATTTCATAGATAAAACAAAAAAAAATTTTTTTTCCCCAATTCCAAGAATTGTATTGTCAGAAAAAAATGAGAAGATATATTTATTTCTGTTTGTTTATATCAATCCTATTATCTATTTACCCAAAAAAAACATGTCTTATAAGGATTTGTTTTATAGTAGTTATATTTGGAAGGCTGATGTAAGATTTAGAACAATAAAAAATAAACTAAGTTAGAATGTTGTTTTAAAATAAATATATATATTTTTATTTACATGTAGAATATTCAAATATATTTATGTAATTTTTAAATTTATCTGTAGTTTATTCCCATTTACGAGATACATCTTTATATTCACCATCAGGGCATTGGTAATCTTTAATAGGTGGTGTATTCATAGGACCTTTTCGATGAAAGGGTATCAATTCAGGATCAAACTAAAATAAACAAACAAATATTGTAAATAAATAAAATTTATTAATTAATACAAGATTAAGATACATTCTTACTACAATAATCAGTGCCATCATTGCAACAAAGTTTTATTTAAACTTTTAGTTAACTTGAAACACTCGAGATACCTGGAATCTCTGGCCCATGTTTTTTTTGTTTTGTTTGAAAAATTGGTATTTAAAAACAAAATTAAAATAAAATAGTATAGTAAATAATCTTTATGTTCATGTAAGAAGTATCTATCACATAGTTATTGTTAATTTTATATTGATATTATTTGTTATGCTGCTATTCTTCATAATTATTTCTTATATATACTATCCTTTGTATTAAAATTTGAAATTTAACTCTGCTTTTAAAGATTGATGAAACATCAAAAATTTGATACTGAATCAACAGATAATCCCATCTTAATAGTCAAACATATCTTCGAATATTAATTAACTGAAGGCAAAAGAGTATATTATGATCAGGAAATAATATTTGATTATCATCGTTCATAGTTTGTCATTATTTACTACTCACTAGGTTCAATTTATTCAAGTATCTTAGTAATTAAAAGCTACAATTTTAAACAGTAATGAGCTTTTTATAACAATAAAATTCATTAGGGATAAATAAAATTCTAAATAACAAATAGAAAACAAAAAATGCTTTTATAAAAACCTGTTCTGGATTAGTTGAGTAATTAGAAACAAGTTAACAAGACTGGTTCCTGAATATAAAGTTAATTTCCAAAAACAGTTTGATAAAATTTGTTAAGGTATTTAAATAAAAAAAATATTTTTTTTTTCAAAACAGGGATCACAAATAGATTTCATTGCATCAACAACTTGGAAGACATTAGTAAAATGATCAGGTTATCACTCTGAAATGATCTTTAAAATTCTTAGTGAATTCTATGTGTTTCAATTTAAAGAAAGATTAAACCGTATAAGTAAGTATATATTGTACTAAGTATTGCATTCACTTGTTATAAGACAATTTATAGTTTCTCAAATATGGTTGGGATAAAATCAAGGAGTCAATTAACAAAGTCAAGATTATTTCAGTAATTGACCAAATATTTTGCTGAAAAATATAAATGCAAAATTAACAAGTTGAAATAGTCATAATCATTATAAAACTATTGAGATGAATACATTCAGTATATTTTCATAAATTATCTTCAAAATGTACAAGTTTGTTAGTGAGATATTTATTTATATAGCGTGATGTATATAAATTGTAATAAACTAAAGATCAGTATTTCAAGCTAATGTACATGCGCTTTTTTATGAATGTTAATAATAAATGAATACTTTCATTTCCAACACAAGATAAAGTCTTTGCGAAAGAATAGAATGAATCCACCTATTCTTTTAACACAAATGCTTAAGTATGGGCTTTCATTTCCAGTGCTTAAGATTTGCCCATACTTAAGCATTTGGGTTGAAAGAATAGGTGGATTCATTCTATTCTTTCGCAAAGACTTTATCTTGTGTTGGAAATGAAAGTATTCATTTATTATTAACATTCATAAAAAAGTGAATGTACATTAGCTTGAAATGCTGATCTTTAGTTTATTACAAGTTTGTTAGAGAAATTGCCTGATTTTATATTTTTTATGAAAAAAATATATAACAAAATACTATATGTTGCAAACATAACCAGAGATATTATTTTCACTTTCTAACTTTATTTCCCATCCATAAATATTTAAAACTTCTGAGCAGTTTAGCTAATGATGGATTAGAGCTATGATTAGTATACTACTTTGATGTACTACAACGTCACAATATATTTTTACCAACTGATAATGTAAACAAATGAAGACTCAATTTCTACTGAACCATAAAAACAACTTATAGAACGTTATTTTTAAAACAGAAATTCCAACAAACACTTAACTAAAAATAACACTGTTGCAGATTAAACTTTTATTTAGCGCAAAAATAATACTTATATTGATATTATCTATTTTCATAATGCATAATCAATCAATACATATTAAAACAGTGTAGTTGGTAAACTTTTTTTAATTGCGCATATCTTTACTAGAAAAGAGAAATAGAATTCACTCCTTATAGCAGCAAACATTAAAATTTTTTTAAAAAGGATTAATAATTATAAAGTATGATAGGAGTTGGTTAGACATCCACGCAGCGTGATGGCGCGATTTATGTGCTAAAACACATAAAAACGCCGTTTACGCGGCCAAACGTATTTTTGCGGCCATGTATTACATGTATACAACAGTTCTGTTGTATTACACATTGCAGGCCGCAGTATCGCATCGCAATAAATTATTTCGGTGAATTCGCACACTTCACACTTTTTGATGAAGTCATGTGAGAGTGTGCGTCTTACAATTATGTATAAATCGTTAATTGTAAATAAAGTTTTTTTTTTTTAATTGAAATCACATGATTTGACCAAGCAATAATTATCGGAGGGTTTACACACTTCTGTAGCCAAGTTTTAAGGGGCAAAACCTTGTCAAAGAGTATATCTGAACAATACTTTGAAGGAGGTAACGTGTCAAATAACGTATTCTCGATAACCTCAATGAAACAAAGAACACAGCGCAGGAAAACCTAGACGTTTGATTCTCGCAATTAATGACCACTTTGTTCAAGCTATACATCCGATATATTACTGTAGCCATGAACAGCTTGTTTTTTTAAATTTATTTATACCAAAAAAAAAAAAAGAAACCATAATAAATATGAAATTTGTTGATTAATAATTAATGCTAGTATTAAAAAATTTAATTAAGACTTGGAATGGACTACGAATGATATGCAACACATTGTTTATAATTTAATATATTTTAATTCTTAAATATAGATTAAATAAACATAAGTGCATTAAATGGCACACGCAAGTGGGTTATAAAGTAAACATATATAAAACAAATTTTAGCAAGTAATAGAATAACTAAATAAGTTATTATTTAATCAGTGTTTAGAGTTTTAGAATTTAATTTGAGAAATAGGCAAGTTTTTATTTTTAAAATACATTTAAAATTTTAATCCCAAGTTTCATTAATTGCTATCTTAAGAAATTTATTGTTTTCTAATTATTGTTCAAAGATTGCAATGAATATACTAAATAGAGAATACATAAGTGGGGCTAATGTCTATAAGACCCTAAGGATAGGTTGACTTCGGTTGTTGCTGATTGCTTACAGTTAGTTTCCCAAGAATTGACAACTTTTTTTTATTTTATAAAACAAATAACTTTTTTTAAAAAGAGTTTAAGTTTGTAAACATTTTATTATATATGTGTGTGAGACTATCCCAGGAATTGAAATTTAAATACCAATGCATTTAAATAAAGAATTTCTAACTGAGAATATTTCAAATTTATATTATTAATTTAAGAGTTATAATGCTTCTTTAAATCTATTGCATTACGTCTTCTCTCGCATATATATGTAAGTGGTTACACACACATATAATAATGTTCATACAACTTAATTTAATTATATCATTTTATTAATTTTAAATTTATAACTGCATATACATTATTTGCATACAGACATTAATATATATTAAATGTGTGCACATATATGCTATTACATATCAAAATAAATTATTCTGATTATATACGTGGACTGTGAGGATTCGATTTGTTGGAAAAGATACTAACTACGATGGAACATAGTAAGTGAAATGGGACGATGGCTAAATAATACAATTTCAAGCGGAACCAAAAAAAAAAAAAGCCTAATAAGTTTTAAATTTGTTGATGTTGTTTTTTTTTTTTTAAAAAAACAAAAACAATGTGAAAACAAAAAAAAAAAAAAACCGTAATAAGTTTTAAATTTGTTTGTTATTTAAAAAAAAAAAAAAAAAAGTGAAACCCAAAAAACCATAATAAGAGTACTATCCTGACACCTCTGTGGAGTGCCAAAGCATGAAACCATGGTCAGGGGTTGGGGGGGGGGTTCCTGACAGATATTTTAAATGCTTTCTCTGGCTAAGCATTTATCACAAAGCTTGTTGAGGAATTGGCAATCCTCATTGTTTATAAACGTACTAAGTTTTACATTAAAAAAAAAAAGCTTACTAACTTTAGGATTTATTTTTTAAACAAAAATAGGAAAACAAAAATGCAACCATAATAAGTGTACTAAGTTCTAAGTTTTACATTAAAGACCCCCCCCCAAAAAAAAAAAAGCTTACTAACTTTAGGATTTATTTTTTAAACAAAAATGCAACCATAATAAGTGTACTAAGTTCTAAGTTTTACATTAAAGACCCCCCCCCAAAAAAAAAAAGCTTACTAACTTTAGGATTTATTTTTTAAACAAAAATAGGAAAACAAAAATACAACCGTAATAAGCATACTAAGTTTTACATTAAAAAAAAAAAAAGAACTCCCCAAAAAAAAGCGAAATCAAAAAAAAAAAAGCTTACTAACTTTAGGATTTATTTTTTAAACAAAAATAGGAAAACAAAAATGCAACCATAATAAGTGTACTAAGTTCTAAGTTTTACATTAAAGACCCCCCCCCCCCCCAAAAAAAAAAAGCTTACTAACTTTAGGATTTATTTTTTAAACAAAAATAGGAAAACAAAAATACAACCGTAATAAGCGTACTAAGTTTTACATTAAAAAAAAAAAAAAGAACTCCCCCAAAAAAAAGCGAAATCAAAAAAAAAAAAGCTTACTAACTTTAGGATTTATTTTTTAAACAAAAATAGAAAACCAAAAATACAACCATAATAAGCATACTAAGTTTTACATTTAAAAAACAAAAAGAAACCCCCCCCCCCCAAAAAAAAAAAAAAAACCCTGAAAAATGTTGATTTTATTTTATATTTATTTATTTTGTTGATGTCAATAGAAATAAATGTTTACAAAAAAATGAAATAAAATTTGTGTTTAATTTATTTGAGAATAAAAAAAAAAGGCATGGAAATGTTCATAAGTTATATTTTTTCAAAAAAAAAACGTGTATGTCTAACAAACAACTACCTAAAGTATTATTCCTATTACTGTCCATTATTGATTTATTTATTAAATAAACATTAATTAGTTATTAATAATCATTTAATAAATAATAAGTAAACAACATGACGTTTTCAATTATTATGTCTGACAGCAAATTTTCTCATATATATATATATATTGTGTATTCCACTTTAGGAAAACTCTATTCTCTAGTTTAGAGCAAATAGTTAAGTACTAAGTAAACTAAAAAGTATTAATTGTCAGTGCAAAAACTAACTGCCATGTTTTCTAGAAATAATTTATTCAATTTTTGAAAAAGAACAAAGATTATCAATGTCAGTCTAACGAGAATAGTCAGGCTTCATGTTAGTATTTAATTATTATTATTGAAACAAATTTAATAAATGCACAGACTTGTAGGTAAATAGATGAGTAAATTGATATTTTTTCAAATCAACAGATGATTTCAAAAAATTTAAAATAATAAAATGAAATGTTCAATTTTTTTTTCATTAAGTACACAAAGTATATACTTTTTACAAAATGTCCACTGTGGACATGATTTTTAAATATAAATAACACGAGAAATACAAATTCAAATTTATACAACCTATTATGACATTAATAGATATTTAACCTCAAACTAAACTGAAGATATTCTAGACAAAGATAAGAAAATATTTATATAGTATGGTCTTTTCAACTTTTTCATTTTCCTGATCGTTTTTAATGCCATGTTAATAAATACAAAAAACTTCTGAAGATTATTAAGATGTGAACTGTATTTGTATAAAAGAAGACTTGGTGTATAGAAAGTAAAAAAGAGAAATGCTGCCTTTATAAACATTCCTCCTGTAAATTTATAATAAAGTGTTGTTTTTTTTAAAAAAATTAAACAATAAAAACTATTAATTATATAATAAGCATTAAATTACAATGACAGAATAATTACTAGATTTATGATTATAAGTTTGATGATTTACTTATTTGTTACATGGCAATAAAAAGGGGAAGGAGGGATTGATAGGCAATAAAAAAGCCTGTAGTCACTGCAAAAACATACTATGTGACTTTTTTTAAAGAAATATCTTTTGCCTTTAAAAATAATATTAGAAATTGGTTTGAAATTTTGAATCTAAATAATGGTAAACTAAAAGAAATTTACTTATGAATATGAGTCAAGAAATTATTAAAAATGAATCTGGAAATCAATCCAGAAAATCAGACTTTCAAATCTGAAGGCACAATGTTAATATAAAAAACGAAATAAATAAAGTATTTAAAAAAATATTTTGGAAAGATAATATATGCAAAAACATCAAAAATATAAACTTTGAAAAAAAAAAAGGGGGCAATTTTTCAAATCGTCTGACAGGTCCAAAGAAAGTTTCAGTTTCAAATAAATGCTCTAAAAGATAGCTGTGGACATTCTATAATGATGTAACAAATATAAACAGGAAAAAAATAAAATACAACAAAAAACTCTAACACAAAGATAACTATTTGAGGATAGAAAAGCCAGTAAGTTTTTATAAAGAAAAATCAGACCATGCCACAAATATAAACAGAAGAAAATAAAATACAATAAAAAACTCTAACACAAAGATAACTATTTGATGAGGATAGAAAAGTCAGTAAGTTTTTATAAAGAAAAATCAGACTATTCCAATAAATGTCACACATGATTATAGCTTGCACCAGAATATTCTATAAAAATCAAAGCAAAGACTAAATTAAGCCTAAAAATGTGGTCAATTTAGACATCACTTTGAAAAACCTTTTAAATCTTCTGATCAGAAAAGATCAGTTAGAACAGCAATACTCAACCTGCGGCCCGCCAAGTTTTTACGTGTGGCCCAGCAATAGACTGATGGTCAACAGATGTGATAACACACTTCTTAATTAACGAATAACCATGCGCGATTGATATTTTTTATTGATGCACTTTTAATGTTATGTTTTTTTTTTTAATTTCACAGATCTGAAGAACCTGCCAAATCTGTACTAGAAATGCCAGAGTATCTTCATATATAACTTGTATTCGCTCTCAACCCACTATCTTTAGCATTTTTTCTCTGATTTTAGCACCTTCAGTATTTTTTTTGCATGGAAAAAAATCAGTAAATATTTAAATTTAATGGTATAATAATGACGTAAATCCATCTTTTCAAGCTTCTAATTGATTGTTTTTTTCTCTGCAAGGAAACCAATCCATGACTTCGGCAGTTGTATTTCTACAATTTGAATTTGAAAACATAATTTTCTAAGCTTTTTTTTTATCCCACTTGTTTGTGTCTCAGATTGTAGTCAAAAAATTTACTTTTATACTAAAACATATTGATAAGGAATTCAATGAATTACTTCTGGAATTTATAATTGGATGGTAAGCATTTATTATAATTTAACAGTGTTAGATTATTATCATCAATTATAAATAGAAATTTATTTTTTAAAAACCTTTCTGTAATCAGACAAATTATAAATTTCCATTTTAGATAGTAAACTAAAACAAAAAAAAAAAAAAAACTAAAACAAATATAATTGTAAAAAGACAAATATATTTACTGCAGATTGTATAGTTGACCAATCAGAAGTTTGAAATTTTAATCCAATCAATAGTCCGTGTTTTTGAAAGCAAAGTGAAACATTTTACTTTTATATGTGAATTAGTATATACATAGACACGTATTTTATATCAAACTATAATTTAAACATGATAATGATGTCTTCAAGCAACAAACGAAAATTATCGGATGAAAATAGAATGTTTCAAGACAACTGGGAAGAGGAATATTTTGTTGTGTTGAATAACAAAGGTTCAGCAACATGTTTGATTTGTCGAGAAAGTGTCACATTAAAAAAATATAACATTGATCGTCACTATATCACGAAACATAAACTGTTTAATGACACTTTTGCTCATGAGTCTTTAATAAGAGGTGAAAAATTAGCTTTCTTCACAGCAACAAAATGTTATATCAGTGGGAATCTCACAAGAAGCAGTGGTGACACAAGCATCATATGAAATTTGTTATATACTTGGCAAAAATATGAAACCATTTACGGATGCTGAAGTTGTGAAAGAATGTTTCCTAAATGCTTCGAATATATCATTTGATAAATTTAATAATAAATATCAAATATTATTACAAATTAAGAAATTACAACTGTCAGATTCTACCTGCATTAGACGTATTGAAGATATTGCAAAACATATTTTTAATAATATAATAGAAGATTTGAAAAACTGCAAATATTTTAGTTTGGCTATTGATTCTAGTACTGACATTTCAGCAACATCACAATGTGCTATTTTTGTCAGATACTGTACGGAACAAAATTCAATTTGTGAAGATTTTTTAAAATTTCATCCTATGAAGAATCAAACTAGAGGTAGTGATTTTCTCAATAGTATTTGTACTTTTCTGGAGAATAATAATATTAAAATAAAAAAATTGGTTTCTGTGTGCACTGATGGATGTCCTTCAATGATTGGATCCAAAAAGGGATTTGTTTCCCTATTAAAAAAGAAATATAATCTAACAAATCTTTTATCATTTCATTGTTTAATTCACCAAGAAAACTTTGGGGCACATATATCCATTAAAGAAGTAGATGCTGTAATGAAAACTGTCATAAACATTGTGAATTATATTCGAGCCTGAGAATTAAACCACAGAAAATTTAAAAATCTTTTGGAAGAAATAAATAGTAATTATGGTGATGTACTTTTGCATACTTCGGTGTGATGGCTAAGCAGAGGTAAAGTTTTGAATCGCTTTTTTTTATTACGTCATGAAATTATTTCATTTTTACAAGAAAACAATAAAATTTATAATGACCTTGACAGTGATGGATGGTGGTGTCTTCTAGCTTTTTTATGTGACATCACAGAAAAACTTTGTGATCTCAATATTAGTTTGCAAGGTGAAAATAAAATTATTTCACAAATGACAAAGTATTTGCTTTTGAAGAAAAACTAAATATTTATTACCAAGATATACAAAACCAAATACTACATCATTTTCCAACATTGACATTTTGCTAAGCAAGATGGTATTGACATTTCTTCAGAAACATATGTAATTATTTTAAATTATTTAGGTATCTTATTGAAGGAATTTAAAAGTAGATTTCAAGATTTAAGAATTGTCTTTTGCTTACAGAAAATCCCTGGCACTTAGAAATAGCAACTATTACACAATTAGCTGCATTTGGACATGATTATGTTAAGCTATTTAATGAATTTGTTGAATTTAAAAATGACACAAATTTGGAAGCGATTTTTAAAGAGAAAAGGGATGGAAAGGAGTATATGGAATTTTGGAAATTAGCCTGAAAAATATAAAACTGTCAAAAAGTGTGCACAAATGTTGCTCTCATTGTTTGCATCAATATATCTTTGTGAATCATCTTATTCGAAAATGAAATATGTGAAGAATATGCATAGAAACAGACTTACTGATTTACACCTTGATGATATATTAAGAGTAGCATGTAGCACATATAAACCAGATTTATCTAAAATTGTTAAAAATTTATCTCAATATCAAAAATCACATTGATATTTAAATAAATGTTTATATCAAATAAAAGTGTTTGTTAATTCTAAGATATAGTAAAGTGATCCACAAGTTGTGGCATGCATGAACTGAGAAGTCAGACATTTTTTTTACGTGACACCAATTGGTTGCTGCAGCCCACCTGATGTAGCACACAAATATATGTGGCCCAGGAAAGAAAAAGGTTGAGTATCCCTGAGTTAGAAGATAAAGCTTACAAATTTGTATAATATCATTATATCACTACTAATAAGATTATGCTGAAGATCAATCAATACATATGCATAACTCACATTAAAACTTCCCAAAGCAAACTACATTTAGAAAAGACTAAGAAATTAATAAAAAAATGTGTTGGGTAAATGATACGCTCCCTCCTTCCAAGCTGCTAATCACAGTCCTTCATAAAATGTACAAAACAAATATATATATCCCCCCACCACCACAACTTCTCATAAGCACTTTTCACAATGCTTCATTTAATTTATAGCAATTTCAACTGGCAAATCATGTAAAAATAATTGCATTACAATTTATTACATAAATATACATATTCATATATTTATAAATATTTTAAACATATATTTACACTCTTAATAAGTTCAATCCTTAAAAAATTAAAAAGATTTAATATCTACATTATGGATGATAGTTGAATGATTAATAAAATTCAAATAAAAAAAAAGATTCAAGTCAACTATATAATAATATTAACCAATGTGATGATGATGATTTTACAATTTAAAAGTACAAGTATTCCCAAAAGTATTTTATTTGTTTTTTAGTTTCAATAATTTTAAAAAATAAAACTCAGCAAATCTTCTTAAAAAAAGTTTACTTTTAGAAAACTTTTAAAGGAACAATCATCATCAATTACAAATTTAATCACTGCCATCCCTATATGTCATCCAGTGGATTGCATGATTTCTCATGGTTGTGTATATTGACTAACATATGGGTGTTAATAGCACAATGATTGGATTGAGTTACAGACACAAACTAAATAGGTTAATAAAAACAACAACAATTTATTAACAGTGAATAACTAAATGTCCATACTATGCAAAAATATTAAATCTCATAGTAATAATACATATTTTAAATTTAAGGCCTTACCATGTTAAACATTGGAAGTCACATACCATACTTTTTGCAGATATCGTTCTTTTTAATATTTTATGGTTGTACTCATTAGTTCCTTCAATGATAGTAGTTCTTTTCCTTGGTTAACTGATGATGTTAGAGAATAAATATAGCAGCATTGATGTTATATAAGGTACATCAGTAAGTTATGGATAATTTATGCAGCAATGTCAATTTCTTCCTTCATGGCATTATAGAGGCATTGCACTAGCTGGTTTTGCAAACTTCAGCACTAGTTACTGGATCTGACTGCATTTTTTAGGCATTTATGGTGATCTGGTTTTTCGGTGTTAACCACATATTGTAGATAGTCTTCTGCTAGATAAAGTCATTATACTGGCTGTTATAATGAGTATTAAAAAATAGTAAAAAAAAAAAAAAGTCAGAAAAATACAGCTAACCAAATTATGGTGGAAAACAGTATTAACCAGCAGTTGTTTCCTCGGCATGGATTACTGCAACACAGCTTCAAAAGTAAACTGAAGTGGAATGCATAGGGATATGAATTAAAATGCTGGACTTGATTGGAATGCTTAGTTGCTTGTTTCAGACGTATTTGATGTTCAACAATATATTTTCTATACAGAAGGACACATCACCAGCTAGTTATAAGATTTGACCTGTTTCCATACAACACTTTTTTGAAAAACATGCTGCAGAAACAAATTATACAAATATCATATCATGACTTGATACATAGGATAAATTATTGAAAGAAAAATCATTGCTGAAATTTAAATATAGCTTGATAATTTCTAAAATATTATTAATTCCAAAATTTTAATATTATATTTAGCTTTGCCTTCCAGTTTTACTATAAAAATGTGGAAAATTTTATTTAAAACTCAGTTCAAAAAAGGCTAACTTGAAAAAGTTAAAATTTAGATTTTTAGAAACTACGCAATTCAAATTCTTTCATGTATCGAAACTACTTTTCTTTTTTTCTTTACATTGCAATTTATCATTATTATTTCACATATTACAAAGTAAATTCATAAAACATGACCAAATGCATAAACTAATTTTTCTTTTAATTTTTTTTTAGGCAATTTACTCAAGTGATACGTATATACACAAATGACAGTTTGTATATTTATTAGTCAGTTCTATAATATAACCACATTGAAACTGCAATCAGATTTGTTATAGTTATAAATCCCCTCCCTTTAAGATGAGATAATGGGGCAGTATAACTTTGCATTATATAACATCACCAATGCTATTAAAACAGACAAAAAACTCTCCATATATTATTGTCATTCAGGGCAAGCCAGAGTAATCAATGGATGTCAGAAGGCTTGTGCATGAAATCCGCAATTTAGTGCCTACTCATCCATGGCCTGCAATGAGTGGCAATACTATATGGAGAGTTTTGCCTGTTTTAATAACAGTTATAAGCAAGCATACGAAATGGTGATCATGTGATGTTTATTGGCTTATCACCAATGCTGCTGTATTTACTATCTAACATCACCAGGGTCCAAGGATGAGAAGTACTATCTTTGGAACAATTAATGAAGACAATCGGAAATTAATTTAAAAAAAATATCTGCTGAAAAACAAAGTTTGTTACTGTTTCAACTAAGGCCTTAGGCTTAAATTAAAAATGTTTCATTACTATGATATTTAATATTCTGTATAGTATTTAAAAAGTGGACATGTATTCTACTATAAAGGCACAAATATTGGAAATACAAGTGGAATAGGATTCATTATAAATAAAAAGTGAAAGAACAGCATTGTGAAGGTTGATAGTGTATCGGACAGTGGCAAGATTAGTTATACAACTTAATAGCAGATACCAAATGCAAATAATTCAGGTTTATGCCCCAACAAGTTCTCATAGTGATGAAGTAGTAGATTTTTATATGGAAGTACAAAAGGCTTTTGAGCAGAGTAAACAACATTTTAAAATTATTATGGGAGACTTTAATGCTAGAATTGGCAAACAAATGAAAAATGAAAGTGCTATAGGTAATTTTGGTTATAGTAATAGAAATGAGAGTGGACAGACTTGTGAAGTTTGCAGAAAAAAAACAACTTTATATTATGAATTCTTTTATTGAGAAAAATGTTAAAAGGAAATGGGCATGGAAGCATCCAAATGAAGGTACAGCAGAATTGGATTATATTTTGATAACAGAAAATACATATTTCAAAATAACTAGAGAGACAAAAATTATTAAGGAAAACAATATTTATAGTTGCCATTCCTAATCTTCAAAAATATTCTAATGAATTTAAATTAGAACTTACAAATCGATTTCAAGTATTAATAGATTTTGAACATGATTCAGATTTGAATGAAATTAATATGAAAATAACTGATACACTGTTAAAAACTGCAACAAAGATAGCCAGTAGAAAAAGCAGCAATTGACCAATAAAATTTCTACTGAGACTACAGAATTTATGAAGGAAAAAAGGAAATTGAAGATATACAAAAATGATGCATTAAAAAGGATTGAATATCTCGAATTTTGTAAAATGGTGTGGAAAAGAGTTGAAAATCATACGAGAAAGTATAACTGTGAACGAGCAAGGAAAGCCGGAAAAGAGAATAAAAGTCTCAAGAGTGTAAAACAACATTTTGGTATTGGAAGAAAATTTATATCTGCAATAAGAAAAAAAAATGAAATTATTACTAAAAAGAGAGATGAAATGGATAGAAGACTTTTATCAAAAATTATATAGTAATAAAGAACAAGTATCTCCTATATCTATTACATCTTCCAAATTGTTCTAGAATTTTAAATGAAGAAGTGAGACATGCAATTAAATGTATGAAGAAAAGAAAGGCCCCAGGTAATGATGGAATTATAATTGATATATTAAAAGAAGCAGGTGAAGAAATAGAAAATTTTTTGGCAAAGTTATATAACAAATATTTAAATAATAAAGATGTACCAGATGATTGAAAGAATGCAGTATTAATATTAATATTTAAAAAAGGTGATAAAGAAGATATTAGAAATTACAGACCTATCAGCCTTTTATCAGTTTTATACAAAATTTTCAACTCGTCTACAGAGAACATTGGATTTCCAAACCAAGAGAACAAGCTGGATTTAAAAGTGGTTTTAGTACAATAGATCATATCCAGGTATTGAGAGAAGTTATGGAAAGGACAAATGAATATGAGTTGCCATTATGCTTTGGATTTGTAGATTATGAAAAGGCAGTTGATTCTATAAACATTTCTTCAATGATTAAAGCATTAGATCATCAAAGTATAGATCCAGAATATTGTCATATTTTAAAGAACATTTATAAAAATGCAACAGCAACAATTAGATTACATAATGATACTAGAAAAGTCAACATTGAGAAGGGTGGAAGACAGGGTGACTCCATACTCCAAAACTTTTTACAGCAGTACTGCAAGAAGTATTTTGTGGATTAAAATGGGAAGCTAAAGGAGTGAAAGTAAATGATTATTTTAAGTCATTTAGATTTTGCAGATGATGTAGTTGTTTTTGCAAACAATGCTTTAGAGCTGCAGGAACTGTTGGAGTTATCAGATGAAAGTAGGAAAGGAGGACTAAAGATAAATGTTAAAAAGACTAAAGTAATGTTTAATGGATTTTCTCAAAATATAAAAATAAAGATCGATTATGACGAGTTGGAAGAAGTTAAATGCTACAAATACCTTGGTCAGATTAATATACAGATGGAAACATAATGGATGAAATTAATCATAGAATTAAACTTGGTTGGAGTACTTTTAGTAGAAATAATTTGATACTAAAAGGAAATATATACCTATGTGTTTGAAAAAGGTTTTTATTAAATATGTTTTACCACTTAATAGAAGAGCAATATAGACTTCAGACCACTCAAAGAAGTATGGAGAGATGCATGTTGGGAGTAACAAGAAGAGATCGAAAATGCAATATATGGATAAGAGAACAACAGGTGTTACTGACCTTGTTGAAAAAATTAAGAGATTGAAGTGGAATTGGGTTGGACATATTATATTGCTAGAAGAGATGATAATAGATAGACAATTGAAATTTTAAACTGGATTCCAACAGATTGTAAAAGACCCAGTAAGAGACCACATGTGAGAAAGATCGATGAAATAAGAAAGCATGCAGGGGTGAGCTAAAGATCGGAGAAGACGGATTGAAATTTGGAGAGACCTTCATCCTGCAGTGGATTGATAATGATGATAATATATACACAACAGTTTTATTTATTCATTATTAATAAATTATTTTTTTATGATTCAGCTATATATTGTAAAGGGATTGGGATATCAGGATCATCCCTGGGGTGATGGCAAATCATCATCACTCCCAAGTGAATTAAATTTGAAATATTAATTCTTAAAATAAGGTTTTGTCATAAAAAAAAAAAGTAATGAGATATATATAAATTTATTTAAACGCCCATTGATTATGTAAGTAATATTTACTGGGGCTGTAAACCTCAAGAATATGCGCGTGAAATTCCGAAGGTAGGGACCTCTACAGCAGTGGTCTTCAACCTTTTCACACCTGCGGACCAGCAGAAGTTTACAGATAAATTTTCTTAAAGATGTAACCTGCTTAGCCTTAGATAAGCATAAATGTTATAACTGACCAAAACAGCATACTAGTTATTGTGTATTGTAATGGTGTTGCTTACCTTCACATGTTGAACATTCTTTCTCGAGTTGCGTAGTCATACTGCTACAGAAAACAAGTACAATAACAATCGTTCTCATTAATGTGCTTGCATTTTATATTTATTATTTCATTGTTAAAACATGCAAGAATAAAATGTTATTCACCTGAAGGTTGAAAAAGTCAAAAGTTTTGATCTTATTTTATTTGGGAGGAGGGGGGAGTGGGTTGAAAAATACTTTGTCATCACTGAGACAAAAGATAGACACCAACATTATTTTTTGTTTGTTTCTATTTTTAAAAAAAGGTAACAGAAATTGGTTTAAAAAATAAAAGTTTTAGTATTTTAGCGATATACAAATAAAGCCCAAAAAAAAATATCGCCTTATAGGCCAAAAAAAAAGTGGGCGTATTTTTAAACAAAAAAAAAAAGAAAACGAAACTTGAAAAAGTCAAAAGTTTTGATCTTACTTTGTTTTGGGGTGGTGAGGGTGTATATACTTCGTAAAAGTTAGAGACAGAACTTATTTTTTGGTTTTTATTTTTAACAAAAGGTAATAAAAATTGATTTCAAAAATAAAGTTAAATACCAAAAAAAAAATCGTATAGCTAAAAAAAAACCCACTAAAAATGCAATATTAAAAGAGAGAATAGAAAAAATTTAAGAGATCAAAAAAGTCACATTACATTTTATTATTTTAACAATGCTGACAAGCAGCTGTGATTGGTTATCAAAAGACAACCGGGGGAGGATTTGTATAATAAAAAACTTTTTTCTACCCCCCCCCATAAACGTCTGTGATAAATAGAAAAACAAATTAATTTATATATGATTGATTAGATTTTGTTTTTGTTCTGTTTCTTTTTTTTTAATCGGGTAAAAATGCGATGGAAAAAATAAATAAAAATTGAAAATTGTTTATATTAATTAAAAGTTTAAAATCTTATTATTGTATTTTATTATTATAAACTTTCTTCCCAGTCTAGCGCGCGGACCTCCAGAAAAGTTCTGCGGCCCGGTGCCGGTCCGCGGCCCGGTGGTTGAAGACCACTGCTTTACAGGTCTTTATAAGAGCATGAGATCAAAAGATCTCTCAGAGTCAGCCAGTTACTCCTGAGAGCAACTATGATTAACTATACACCAACCAGCATTATCAACAAGTAAAAGTAAGTAATACTCAAAAGAAAAAAAACATTCAACATCTGAATGATGATCAAAATACATCAGAATAAAATCAACAGTCCATCTTGTGGCTGGATTTGAACTGGGTCATCTGTAGACCAGGCTAGTCTTTGCCAGCTTGGAGCAATTATTAAACATAACTTTGAATGCACCACTTAAGTGCTCATCCATAAGAATATACAACCATAAAAGAAATAATCAAAATCTAAACAATAATCCTGAGATATTAAAATATGCTGATCACCATCAATTCTCTGGTCACTTAATACCATTAATGTACTGGCCAACTATAAACTTAAATTCTAATAAAGACTAAATGAAATAAAATATAGTGCAGGAACTTTGAAGAATATACTTTTCGTGCCAAAACAGGATTCTTGTCAACTGAATGCCCCCTAAAGCATTAAATACACCCCCATTTATATATTCAACCCATACTTGCAAGAATCTAGCTCAGAAGAACACAGGCTCATTACTGTATGTGACCAAGAGATGATGGAAACAGATATTTTAAAAATATTTAGAACTACTGGAATAATTTTCATAATTGAACATAAGTTTATTAACAAAAAAAAAAATGTTATTAAGATCTAGATAAGACTATGCATATCAATTAAACCTTCTGATTTTGATTTACATACAATAATAACAAATTAACACATTGTGGTTTACATATATGTGATTAATACAAAATTCAGCTTATTACATGGTGGTTTACATATACATGAACACAGATGCGTGATTTATAATATACAATTAATATATTTCAATTGATATTCAATAATAACAAAAACTGATTAAATTTTACATAAATGTCCTGTTTAACAAGCATTGACTTATTTTAATTTGATACAATACGATTATTAAAAATTATTTTCACAATTATTCTTTGTTAAAAATACATAAATTTCATTCGTTATTTTGTAGTAAGTTCTAATTTTTATCGATTAGTTTTCTTTTTTTTTTTAAAAAAAAAAATTATATATATTTTTACTATCAACTTTTTTTTTTTTTGATAGTTAGATAAAAGTTCTTTAAATTTAAAATGTCTCTTTTTCTTTCATAGTCTAAAATACGATGGTCAATGAATTATTCTTGACTCTTAAATATAATTCAAGCGACATTATTTGCATTTTAAGTTATATTTTTTTAATGTCATGTTTTTTTTATAGAAATTACTAAAAACGATTTCTGTAATATATATATCAAATCGTCTTTGAATTGATCCTTTCTTTTAGACATTTGATTCATGCAAATTATTACTTTTATTTTAAGTTATAGATTCAATTATCACCCTAAATCAAAGAAACCATTTGATATTTCGTTATTATATCTAATGCTATCACAGGTTACATTTAACTAATTATAACCTCTTTAAATTAAATATTAGAAATTTAAAAATGTCTTTTAAATGAATTATTTTAAAAACAATTCATTTTTGTATATACATTTATCTGTGCTTCTCTGCATACATAGATGAACAACAGCATATGTATACCAATTATTCATTCTCTTGATAAGCTTGGTGGTCTGGGTGAGATTGGTTTACAGTCACATTGGGAAAAGAATAATTCAGGTATGGTTGTCTAGAATTGTTTCATGCGAGAAGTGGTCTTCTTAGAACACATTTAAGCAGGCTAGACTCATCACAAGTTAACCCAGATCTCATGTGAGTAAACTCCAGCAGCTTCTCCTTTCTTGACTCTAGCTACATCTTCTTGTTAACTCTGTCTGATTCTGCCAGTCATTTCTGCAGCTAGCTTTACTATGGCCACTCTCTGCTAGTTACAAACTCTTCACAAAATATTTTAGCTAACTTTGCAGCTAGCTCTTTTGCTAACCACTTCTCAGAAATATTAAAGCCAAACTTTGCAGCTGGCCAACTTGGCCTTCTGCTTCTCAAAAATTCAAACCAGACTCTTCTGGAAAGCTCTTACAACAACTACAATTCAGACTGAACTGATATTTCTTTATAAGCCCTTTTATAGAATCGTCTGAGATGATAAAAACACATTGCAGGCTGTTTTCAATCTGTCTAATCCTTTTTATTCTTGAAGTGATAAAAACATAGTAACTGTTTTCAATGTTTTAATTAAAACCAATTTTAATTCCTCCAAAAGCGCTTTTAATTAAAAGGTACATTTTTGAAATTTTATCAGTTTAACTAATTAAAAAGAGTTCAAAATAGATAGACGATGCATACAAGCATTAATTAAAAAATAGATATTTTATACAAGTTTTAATTAAACGATTTCAAAAATAAACCCTGCTTGTTTTTAAATTTCAAAATCAGAATAATATTATTTATTTAGACCTTTTTTTTAAAAAAATATTTATCTCATAATAAAATTCTGTTTTAAATCAGTTATTTAACCCATTATTTATTATTTTTATTCCAAATGAAATGTAGAAAATATCTACAAAAATTTATGTGTTTATTTCTACTATTCCTTTACTTTATATATATATGTGTGTACACACACAACTATGTTGCTATGTGCCATATAACCTAGATGATTACAATATAAAACTTGTTCTTCCCATTCTCAAGTGATTGTGTTTATCACTTTTGAGGTGGGTTAATGGTTTTAAGTTTCCTCTAATGACAAATATCTTACGTCAATCGCTATTTAATCATTACATATTTGATGCAGTCAACATTTTAGAGTTTGAACATCCATTCATTCTGTTCAATTTCGTTCTTGAATGAATATATATTTGTATAATCAATTCTGTGGCTTAAATACCCCCTCCCTTTCTTATGTTTAAATTTCATTTCTGTAGTCACATAATGTATTGGATATTAGAGTATGAAAAAATTTAGCATATTGTGGTGTATAATAAATAACAAGCAATAAATGGTTGGATTGAGAAATAAGATTAACATTTAAATAAAAAAGAAGAAATATATATGTACTAATATTTTATGAAAGCAGCAGGTTGTGTTTAGGTAGTCAAGGTAATATTTAATACGCGTCAGTATATATATAAAAAATAATAATCTAAACATTAGGGCAGAGTTATATAGAGTTTTTTTGGAGAAGATTGTTGAAAAATTGAGATTGGTGTGTGTTTATTTAATAATAGAATTTAAATTAGAATGTATAGCTTAATATATAAATAATAATATGTTCAAAAACAAAAAGGATGGAAGCAACAATTAAATATGGATACAGCAGCAACACAAGAGCCTGCATAGCCAATGGAATCAGAACCAATAGTGCAAGAAGCTATTCTGACAGTACAAAAACCTTCAGAAGAGATTAATTAACATTGAAATATTAAATGCAATTATGAGTGAAATGCAGCAAAGATATCAGGAAATGATTAAAAAAAAAAATGCATTTAGAACTTGAAGAAAAAAAAAGATATTAAATTCAAAGAAATGCAAAAGAGAAATGAAGAATAGTTTTAAAAAATGGAAGAAAAAAATTAAAAAACAGGCAACTGATACCAATCATGTTGAAGTTATGCAAACTTATGAAAAAATCTTTAGATGAGCCTGGAGAAATTATTAACAATATAACAGATGTTGAAAATGTTGAAGAAAATAAAATAAATATAATGGAAACATCATATTCTGAACCAAGCATGGTAAATGAGGAGACCAAGGAAATATTGGATTTAAATTCAGCTAAAAAACCTAAAATAGATTATTTAAAAGAAGTAAACTTTTATAATAATGCTATTAAAGAGAAAGTCCTAATTTAGGCATCCATGAAAATAAGTACTTATGTATCAGAGTGCTAGAGTTCATTATTTAAAAAATCTTTTGAAGTTTTACCTTTAAGCAACAAGATGAATTCTGCAGCCTAAACATTAAAAAGAAGAATGATGAATAAGAACATGTGAAGGAAGTTGAAAATAAAAGTGTTTGATGTTGTAAAGCTACAAAAGAAAAAAGCTAAATAATAAAAGATCAAAAAGAATAAAATGCCCTAATAGTATCCTGAGATTGAATCAATGGATTATCCTTGAGAGATTATCAAGTTCCACTGCCAGTGCGCAGAATGAGAAAGAAAATAGAAAAAAGAGAAAGATGAAAGTAAAAAATCTACTCCAGAATGAAGAGAGCTAAAACTTAATTTTAGAATTATAAAGAATGGTTTATTCTCTGTTGATCCAAAATCTGTTAAAAGGTAAATGTTTTAAGGAGAACGAAAATTACTTGTAACATTTTCAAAGCCAATAAACATCACATGACCATCACCCCTTATGCTTGTGTATAACTGTTGTTAAAACAGGCAAAACTCACTATATATATTGCCACACACAGCAGGTGGTGGTCATGTGATGTTTATTGGCTTAAAACCAATCCTGCCTAATAGGATAGTGGTGGATATGGTTATAAAAGAACCAAAGACACCAAAATATATGGGTACTAAACTGGGTTCAGACCCATATGATTATATAAGCTATTGGGCTTGGATTGAAAACATTAAGGTGTTTTCAGTTTAAGACTGATAGTTTTATAGTTAAATGGAGATAAAAGGTAGTTGCTGGAGGGTTGCATTAGATCCTAAGATCTAGGTGCAGTGCTCTCAGATCCAAGGCTCCTCACTGATGATGGCCATAAGCCAGAAACTAGTCTGGGGATATTGGATGAGTAGGCACTAGATGGGGATTTTATGCACAAGCCTTCTGGCATCCATTGATTACTCTAACTTGCTGTGTGTGGCAATATATATAGTGAGTTTTGCCTGTTTTAACATTTTCAAAGGTTAAAATATGACTATACCGAAAGTGAAATTGAAAGCATAAAAAAACCAAATTACCAGTTTGCTAGAAAGCAAGCATGAATGTAATATGGATAATATTGACATAAAAAATAAAAAACTAATAATTTAGATGTCGGAAATAACTAAAAACATATGATCAGGATAATTATTTATTGATTTATGAAGAGGATAAAAAAAAATGCTGTTATAGTTTGTTTAGCTATATTCTATTTTTAGTGATGTATTGGGATTTGGTCATGTACATGAGACACTGTAGTCATGTGACATTTTGAAGTGTATATTGTCTCAAGTGCTACCAGAACATTTTTTCTTTTTCAAGTGCTTTACTCACTCATCTGTAAAATTCAGAGGAAGCCAAGGCGCAGTTTGCGTTTTTGCTGAATTTAGCAGCCTCTAAAACTCAAAAGGGAGCAAGGCTTATATTTTATTTTGATGTGTTATAGATAACTCAACAAAAGTCAAACTAATCTTTCTTGTATCCATGCTTCATCCTACATCTTAATGCCCTATGGTGGAAGGAATTTTTATAGATCCTAGAGTCGAAATCCTATGAATTCTTTCCAGCAACGAATATCAAGCAAATCCCTGCATGGTAAAAGCATATGTATTCTGTAAAACACTATCTGTGAAACTGAAATATAAAAATAATTAGTGAAATGAATAAAAGTTTTATAGTAAGCATACAAGTGAGAAATGAAAAGTTACATTGTCTCATCTTAAAGGGAGGGGATTTGTAACTATAACAAATCTGAGTACAGCTTGAATGTGCATATATTACAAAGCTGCACGAAAAAAAAAAGTTTAATAAAAACTCATACAAACTGGCTAATAAATATACAAACTGCCATTTGCATATTGTGCACGCATATATATGTAATTTGAGTAAATTGTCTAAAAAAAATTAGTTTATGCATTTGGTCATATTTTATAAATTACTTTGTAATATGTAAAATAATAATGATAAATTGCAATATAAAGAAAGAAAGAAAAGTAATCTCAATGCGTGAAAGAATTTAATTACATATTTCTAAAAATTTAAATTTGAATCTTTTCTAGTTTGCCTTTTCTGACTGAGTTTTAAATAAAATTTTCCACATTTTCATTGAAACTGAAAAACAAAATATATTTGGGAGTACTTGTACTTTTAAATTATAAATCATCATCATCACATTGGTTAATATTACTATATATTTGAAGTGAATCATTTTATTTGAATTTTATTAAACATTCAACTTTCATATTTATTTGAATCCAAATTTACAGTACATATTTAATATATTATAACCAACCGTTACAAGATATTGTGTATCTCATATATTCAGATTCAAATCTGTGTAACATGGCAAATTTACCATTACAATATATTTAAGTGCAAACATATAAATCAGACGCCTATTCCACAAACATTAATGTATATCTACACACACTAAAACTAGTATTTTAAATTACATTTTTAATTTTCTACAATATATTTTTAATTATTATATCTTACATTTGCAATAACTTTCACCTATTTTTTTTCAAACAACAGACTAAAATATATTATATTTAATTTAAATGTTTGTATATAAATGTATATAGATATTAAATATTTTTAACTGATGGAATTTATCAAGTGTATATATATTTAAAAAATATATAATAAATATATGGATGTGTATAGATATATTTAGTGATGTCATTTAATTGTAATACAATTGTTATTTAAATTTGAAGAAAACTGCTAATCAGTCAAATGTCATAAATATTGTGAAAAAGTCAATAGGTGTGGGGTTTTTTTTTTGTGTAAAGATTTTATAAAAGCAATACAATGAGTGGAAGAATTTTTGGCATTTTAATAAATTATATATAGCTATTTCAAAATCTTTCAAATAAAGATATTCATATTATAAAAGAATTAGTTGACCATATCAGTATATAATAAATTGACTAAGAATATAATATAAAGTATTCAGCCAATAAAAGAATTTTTCACTGCCAAAAAAGACCTAATTTTCTTAAACAAAATTTACAGAAAAAAAAAATAATCAAATGAACATTTATACTTCATACTAGGTTACTATAATTTTATCAAATAAGAATTGGAGATAAATTCATTTAAAATATTAAAATGAGATTTACAGTAATATAAGTGAAATTCCAAATTTAGTTATCTACCCTAAATTTAATTTTAGATGTGGTTTAGTCCTAAATTTAAAAGTTCTCTTTCTTTCATTTTGTTTAACATTCATTAGTCTTTGAATAAATTCATTCATTGCTTACCTTCACCTTAAAAAAAAACAACATTTAAATAAAATTGTTAAATTGGTCAATTTTATCGAGAATTACAGATAATTTTTTCCACATACCCCCCCTCGAAATGCATTTTCCAAAAAAAATTGTTATCAGAATAAAAAATATTGTAGGAAAATTTTTGAGTTTTCTATATCATTATTAATCCCTTTGGAGGATAGGCTATTATGCACTTTTGAATAACAATCCACAAGAGTTAATAATAACATTATTTGAATGAATTGTGAATTCTTGAAAAAAAAAATACCAAGATTTATAAAACTGAGTAATTCTCCAATTTTTTTGACTATCTAGGAAAACTTTCTTAATACTATTGTAGTATTATTAATATATTTCACTATAGCTATAGATAGTTATAGGCCACTATTAATCAGATGTTGCTGAATTCTCTAATTCAGATTTGTTGCCATATTTGCCAGAACATGAATATATTTTAACATTTCCATTCAAAAATACAATTATGTCAGGTTATAATAATGCCTTTATATTATTAAGTAGATATATATTTCTCACAAAACATTGAAGAATTCTAAAGAAAATCTAGTCTATTAACAATTTATAAGTCTTATATTAATATTCAAAGGTTTAATGTTTTGTTTATTGGGTCCCCAGTAAGATGAAAAAGATGCCGTTATGTGATCCAAAAATCACATGCCTTTACTAAATATTATTTATTCATTTATTTGTCTTTTCAAATGAATAAAATAACTTTCCTAAAATAAGGTTAAAGATCAAGAGTGAGTTAATAGAGAACATTAAAGAATGAATATGATATTATCAGAATAAAATTAAGAAATAATATTAATTGTAAAGAATAAGAGGAAGCATATAGCAACTTTATGATGTATAATTGTTTTTGATTGTAATTCATCTGTACTATTTTTATTAGATCTCAGTTTTTAGAATAGTTTTAGAAAATAGCACCATTTTAGAACATAGAATAACAACTATTGTCATCAAATTAATGTATATACTGAACTTTAAATGCAATTAGAGGGGATTTGAACACAGATTTTCAAGCTCCCTTCAATTATCCACTTCATCTTATATAACTGATACACATGACCACATACATGTAAAAAAGATAAATGATCTCCAATATATATAATTCGTGCTGAACCAGCACTCATCTGTTGGTCCAGATCATCATCTCCCACATATGTATATAATCAGTGCTCAGTTTATATTAAGGTAATAGATCTTCAAATTTTAGTGGACAGGCTTCGATCATCTCCACCCTCCAACTCTTCAGCCATCCATATTAAAAATCAGATGATGGAATACTCAAAGCCCTTGTTGATGCCAATTTTGTTAACATACTCATGTTGACTTTGTCATTCTGACCCTTCATATATAGGACCTTAATATGTCCATTTAATTATACAAAAGGGGTATGGGAAGATTTCAGACTGAATCTGTAATATATGAATATAAGTATAATGGATATACTGAACTTCAGATATAACTAGAGGGGATTTGAACACAGACTTTCAATTTCCCCCTTCAGCTATCCACTCCATCTCATCTTGTAAAAAATTTCTTACATTGTTTTTTCATTCTAACCAAAGACTAGGTAGATAATTCACTTTGATATTCACTAAATAATTGTTTTACTAGAAAGTAATTCCTATTCCTAACAGGATTTTTTTTTCCATGTGTCAAAGCATCGGCCGGGAAGCGAACCCAGTACAACAGAATTTTTTTTGCTAACTAAATAAGATTCATGAATAGAAGGTCAATAATTTTTTAGAAGTCGGAGAATATAATAAATGAACTTAGAGTGGTAATACAATTTTTGAGCATTCAGTTTTAATTATAATACTCTGAAAAATAAAATAAGAAACAATATTTTAAACGAAGAAATAATTATTATAATTTTTTCTTGTAAAAAAAAAAAAAAACAAACATCAACATTAATATCTCGAAATTGCTATATTTTACGATTAAAAAAAAAAAACAAAAACAATTTTTTTTTTATTTTCTTTGTAGATTGAAGATGACCATTTGAAATGGTTGAAACATTCCTTAATATTCAGATATAGGAATTGAAATATTTTTATATTTATTTAAAATATATTTAACCACTGAATATCACCAGATGCAGTGCTCTCAGATCCAAGGCTCTTCAGTGACGAAGGCCACAAGCCAAAAACTAATCTGGGGATATTGGATGAGAAGGCACTAGATAGGGATTTTATGCACAAGCCTTCTGGCATTCATTGATTACTCTGGCTTGCACTGAGTGGCACTACTATATGGAGAGTTTTGCCTGTTTAAAAAATATTTTATATTTGAAGTTAGAAAATGATAAACTACTTAAATATAACTTATAATTTCAGTGTTTCCTATTTCTATTTTTCTAAGTCCTTTATTAGCATAATATAACATTAATTTCTTTTTATGATAATTTACTATGAGATGAAAAATAAAATATGTTATTGCGTAGACAACAGAATTTATAATTAAAAAAAAAAAAATTAAAAAAATTTTAATGTCAGCAATAGTAATAGTTTTAAAATCAGCATTTAACTATGAGCAGAATTTTATCTTACTGAAAGTGCCATTTGATATAATTCTTCATTTATTTGTTTTAATTCTTCTAAAGCTGTTTCTTGAGACATTATCATTAAATGTATTTTATTTTTTTCATCCATAAACTGCTGAAGTTTGAATCTACTCCACTCTTTATGAAGCAATGCTCTTCTTTCACTTTCTTCAAAAGACAAAGGAGGATTTACACGTGTTCTTTCTCTGAAATAAATTAAAAATTAACATTAAAATTACAACTATTTAATTGCATATTTAATACACTTTGTTTTTATTTTAAAACCAACTATATTTGAAAAATACATTGAATACAAACAAGCTGACTAATTTTATCCAATGATGAAAATTAGAAATATAAAATCTAAAGTTCTTAGAATGATTTCCAATTTTAAAGAACTATCTCAGATTTTATCAAATAATTGAAACTATTGTCTCCAGTCTGTCATTTAGGTACTCAAATATAACTAGACCCAATAGAAAAGCTACATTTTCTGCTTTCATATACAACATGATAATTATTTTTCAATTACTGACTAATTATTACAACAGATTATAACAAGTGTATTAAGCTCTAGCAGAATTTACCAAAAAAAAAACAAAACTTAAAAGCAATTAGGAAATTACAATATGAATACAATTTTAAATACAGTTCTTTAAGGAATGTTGATGTCTATAGTATATAAATACTTCATGTTTAGATAGATAGCAAAATCAGCATGGCAAAATCCCATTTTTAATCCTTTTAGTTGTTTTACCAATATCAGTGATAATGAATGAGCGCAATATATTTGATGCTACGTTATTATGCTCATATTTAAATTTCATAAAGACAATGACACCGCAATTATTATCATAAACTGATTTGTGAGGTCCAAAGTCCATGACATCTGTAGTATTTTATGCATGCAGATGAAAGATATTGGGAAACATCTAAGAGTAATCATCTGAAATCCGGGCACGACCGCTTGATGGCGTTGTTGCTATACAAAATCAATCAAATGTAACGTTATTGGGCTGCAACTTTTTTTATATAACATGATTTTTTTTTTTTTGATTAAACAAATTTTTATTAAGTCGGTAATCATCTGAAATTCGGGCACGGCCACTTGATAAAATTGATGCTATACAAAATCAATCAAATGTAACGTTATTGGGCCGCAACTTTTTTTATATAACATGATTTCTTTTTTATTAAACAAATTTTATATTCATTTTCGTTGTTTTTTTTAAACCTGACATTTTTCTTTATTTGAGAAATTTTGCTAATTTAAATTTGGCTTTATTTTTCTGATTTTAAAACTTTTGTCTGTTTCACGATGAAAAAACTTGTTTTAACCACGCCGAAAAAATATAATACAATCATTTGGAACGTGTTTCGACTTTGTTCTACCTTTTTTTTTTTTTTTGGTTGACTAAATTGTTTTTCTTCTTATTATTAAATCAAAAGTAACTTTTGTGTTTTTGGGGGTTAAAAAATTGTTTTGAAACTCCCACCTCCACCATCGGATAAATAATTGTAACAAAAAGTCAATATTTTTTTTTTTTTAAACAACTTTTTTTTCATTTTTATTTATATTTCGTTTGAATTAGCCTTTTTTTTTTTGGCTTCTACAATAAACTGCTTTTTTGGGAGATTTCATACTTTGTTATTATTAACAAAAAATAAACAAAAATTGTAATTCATTTTAACCCCACTTGTTTTAACCCTGCTGAAAAAATATAATACAATTATTTGGGAATTGTTTCAAATTTTTTCTACCCTCTTTGTTTTTGGTTGACCAAATTTTTTTTCTTCTTATTAAATCAAAAGTAACTTTTGTGTTTTTTGAGGGTAAAAATTGTTTTGAAACCCCCACCCTTGGATAAATAATTGTAACAAAAAGTCAATAATTTTTTTGTTTAAACAATTTTTTCTCACTTTTTACTTTTATTTATATTCCGTTTGAATTACTTTTTTTTTGGCTTCTACAATAAACTGCTTTTTTGGGGAGTTTCATAATTTATTATTAACAAAAAAGTAAACAAAAATAGTAATTTATTTTAACCCCGCTGAAAAAAGATAATCCAAATACTTGTCAATTTCTAATGAAATAAAAAAATACACAAATTTTAGACTTTTTGAACTTATTTTTATTTATTATTTTATTGCTGTAATAAAAACAGTCTGGTATTTGGGAGGACATTATGTGCATGAAAAAAGAACACAGTCTCACTTTCTGTACTCGGCTATTCTGAAAAGTTTAAAAATTGCACGTTCTTCTCAAACATTTTATTGGTCTCGTATATTTTCCACGCTGAAACGTGAACTTAGGGCGTGAGCTTTGTTGAAGCATGTTCGAACATACCCTTTGTCAATTTTTTACATATTAACATTTTTTTAGGGAAGGGTGGGGACCATGTGACAATTATTAGTAATTAATAACATTATTTAAATATAAATGACATTACTCTATTATGGAGATTTGAAAAATTGTACCAACTTGCGATTAAAACATACTCAAGCAATACGGTAATCAGCAATGAATAAAACAAATACGCATAAATAGTTTCAAAGCATAAAACAGGCCATAATATTTTTGTGCAATGTCATGTAAACCTGCCTGCAATGAGTAATACAATATAAATGTATTAGCCATAAGGCCGGCCGCATGCCCGGATTTCAGATGATTACCCATCCAAGTGTTTGTTTTAAAAAAAATATACACCTGAGCTCATTTTATGTGGTAGATAGGTTCTTCAGAAAACGCGCACAAAAGAAATTGCACAAAAATAGACTTAACTTATCTTGAAAAATGGGGGATACGTATCGCATAAAAAACAAAGCAACAACGTAAAATTACTTTAAAATTTGCATAAAAAAAAATAAGGAAATATAATATGACTAATAAAAGATTTCAAATTTGAAAAAAATTGATACAAGACAAACTTTTTTTATTAACTACAGTATTCAAAACAATATATTTTTATGCATTATTTACAGTATTTTACATTTTTTCATATATGTATAGTATTTTAATCATTATCACTATTTGACGACATGCAGGTTCATTTGTAAACTGGTAAGACAGATTCATCACAAGAGGAAATACAACAAGTGCCAACTTCATTTTTTTAAATTGCTCTTATAGTGGACTTGCCCAAACTAAAATGTTTTCCAATTGCTGATGATCCTTCCCATTTCGCTAAGCGATCTAAAATTGAAATTTCTGTTTCCAAAGAAATTCATTTTCTTGGATGTTTTTCCCTCTCCATTAGGGTAAACTAAAAATTTAAAATAAAAATAAGAACTTAGATAATAAAAACTCACCTACTCACCACTGTTGGGCAAAATTTAATTAAAACTAACAAAAATTAAATTCTTATTTTTGTCTTTAATTTTCAATTCCGTTTAAAAATCAAATTTCATTGTTTCATATCACATTACGTAATTTTTAAATTGTTAATTATAATTAAAAATCAGATTTTAATTTTTAATTGTCAAATGTAATTGCACCCACCACTGTTACCTTTTAAAAATAAACTTGCGGACACTAAATGATTAATTGATTACGTACTGTTTTTTAAAAAGCAAAAATAGAATGTGATTTAAAATGCAAAAAACAACAACATGCATAGTATATGTATCTATAACGTTTGAACAGATTTACTTTATAATCTTGTAAAATTTAATGTGTGTATATAAAATGGGGAAATCCTGATTTTAAGTGAAGTATGAACTTCTTTAATGCATAAAATTTATTACAGTACTATTATAAAGAGCTGAAAATATTGAAATTATTAGATGGAAGTCGAACTCCGATTATGCGCTATTACTTTAAATAAGATGTGTGAGTGCGCGAAATTCATAATATTTAAAGTAATAGTGCATTATCGGAGCTCGACTTCTGATCTAATAATTTTTAATGCATAAAAGAAAAACGCATACAAAGATATTAAGAAGAAACATGAATCGCATAACTTCAAAATCGCATTAAAAAAATCCACATAAAACGACACCCGGTTTATATCTATATATTATAATAGCTAGACTGTTATAAACTAAATAAATAAAATATATTGCAAAAAAAAAAAGTTTATTAAATTGTTAGCAATCATAATATCAAAACAGTATATTAATTGTTTACAATTGCTCATTTCATTCACTTGTTGATCCAGTGCTCATGGTTTCCTAACTTTTCAGATTAAGAGAGCAAATAATAATAATTCAATAGCATATCTCTCATTATAAATTTAAAGCACCCATAAACACTGGAAATTAAAATTAATGTTAAACAACAATTATTAATTTTGATATCTATCTTATATATATATATACACATGAAACATTTTTATAGAGTGTCAGCACCTTTTAGCAAGTAAAATATAAAATTTACTGATTACTTTTCCTCCCATCAATTTATTAAACATAAATATTAAATAATTTATAAATTAATCATTTAATTTATACATTTATATTCAGAATATCAAACATTTGTATGATAGCATCTTTACAATAAGGGGAAAATTATTATTTTTTTACTTTTTCCATTTCCTTGTCACAAAATGAAGATCAACTGATTTAGAAAACTGATTAATTTTTTTTTTTATGTTTGTTTTAAATTTTTCACTATTATTAGTCAAAAAGATTATGCGATTAAACTTTATCTTTTTTTTACTGTTGCAATAAGATTAATTACAAAAAAGTCAGAATCAAAGTTTACCATTAGCATAATACTTTTTTTTTTTTTAAAAAAAAAAAAACAATATCTGCAAATTTAATTGAATAATTGAACAAACTAGGAAAGATAAAATAGAAATTTGGTACAAATATAATTAGATATTTATCTGTATGTTTTATTATAATTTATTTTAAAATATGTGTATTAATTTATTCACTATACTGTACTTTTTTAAGAATATATCTGTATTTACGATATTGAGTGATTCAACTGCCTTTAGTTATCTTCCACCACACTGATTAACAATTTTATTGCTTCCAAACTAGGAGAATTTTAACCAACTAATGTCTCAGTTAAAAACTATGCGGCAAAGATAAATCATATTATTTTTTGGGTCTTAAATTCAAAGAATAAAAGCCAAATCAAATGCAATATACAGGCTGATATGTGTTGACAAGCATATAAACAGATGATAGTAGAAGTACTAACAATACTACAATAGAGTAAATATTAAGAATTTGTCCTGCTCTATCTTTAAACCCATATAAAAGAATCAAATGTATTTTCAATTGATAGCCATTTTGTCTGTTATGTCCACTTAATTATAAGCTGGAAAAGTATTTCTTTTTTTAAAAAAATCAGTTTATAAAGAATGTACGACAATTTGGAAAAATATTGATCCTTAATAACAAATGAAAAAAACAAACTGTAATTAAACTTTTCATTGCATAATAAAATAAATCAATAGAAATGTTGATCTCAATACTAGATGAATTTCTTCCCAATATCAGTTTTATAGTAACAGGATAGTCTTTAAAAGATCGTATTTAATTGTTCTTTACTATTATTATTATTTTTTTGCTGTTTTGCTTTTCTGCGGATTCCAAAAATCTATTCAATATTCCATACCCACCTCCCCACAGAGTTTAATAAATAGTGCAAGCAAAGAATTGCATAACTCTCAATCGCTTTTGACTTTCCCTCTAGTCTTACTTCATTTACCATAAACAGAAATTATTTTTCTCAAAGATGTGAAATACCCCTACTGAAAAAATTAAATTCTCTTACACATTGGTTTATATTTTTAAAAAACAATCAGAAGCTATGAACATAACCATTATGTATCAACAGTGCTAGCTTTTTCTGCAACATATTTTATAAGTATTCATAAGGAGTTTAATAAAAAAAAAAAATAATAACGGATAAGTATACATAGAATCCAAAACAAAAAGATTTCTGCAAAAAATAATTGAATATCACAGACTTTTCTCATGTGATATAAAATGATTACTTCTTATTAAACTAAATCAAATTTTTTTACACATAAGCTACATGCTCAGAAATTCTGTCTTGTCTTATCTCTCATCCAACATCAGAAGCTGCAATATTAAAGCAATGAGTAAATTTATTAGACACAAAATTGCAGAATAATCACTCATTAATCAATTTCTATCGAACTGGCTTTCAAGTAGAAGTCACTGAATTTACATTGTCTCCAGTCAGTGGTCATTTTATAGTATTTTTAATAATTAAAACAATAACAGAATAAAAACACTAAAATATCAGTGAATCAGCAGCAAATAATATCATTTTCAATATGTTTTTTTTTTTTTAGAGTTGATGATGATCTAATACATACTTAATTAAAGATTTAAAAATTTAAAGAAAACTTTTTTTGACCATTTTTTTTTTTGATTAAAAAAAAATTAAATAATTAGTTGTTTTGTGTGATTATATGGTGTTAAAAAAAAACATGATATATTGAACCACAATTCAGAAAACTATAGCCATTGCAAAATTGTGGATTTTTTATGACTAGTTGAGATAGTTATTTAAGTTATGTACTGAAAGAAACATCCTTTGCAAAAAAAATAAATTCAAAACTGGCTTTCAAAATGATTAATAACATTTATTGTATTGGAGATATTTCTATACTTATTAAATAAAATTATATATAAATTATAATTAAATAGTTTTTAATAATTAAAACATTTACTTTTTTTCTTTTATTAATTCAGGTGGTAAAATTAATTCATCAATTGGCTTTTCTTTTTTAGCAAATTTAGATAGTCTGCGGATTTCTTTCGTTATACGTTTCTTTTTTCTCTCTTCTCTTCTTTTAAGAATAGCAGGATCAATAACTTTTCTTTTTTTTAAAGGTTCACCCCTGTTAAATGAATATAAATATATATATGTAAATACATTAATATTGTTAAAATATGCAAATAAATTTTAAAAAATGAGGAATTCATATAAAATAAATGTTTAATATTTTCTACTTATCATTAATTGACAAATTATCAATTAGAGATATATAGAAAATATTAATAAATTATTTTGTAATAATTAACTATTTCATTTACATATATATTAAAAATCACATACTATATAAAATCGACTTAATTTCTCAAGTAATCAATTATAAAAAAATTCTAACACATCAAAAAAAAACAAAACAAACAAAAAAAAAAAACTACAAAATTATGCATATTAATGAACATTAAAAATGGTACCATTTTAAAATATCTTATATTTGAATGCAAAAGGCTAATAGTAAAACCTCTTTAGGATACATTATTTTGCATGATGCAACTTATAAAGATATCAAAAAGCAATTTGGAACCCATTATTTTAAGCCTTTTCAAATAACTATCAAGATTAATCAGATTTTATGGTTAATAATGAATGTCAATTACAGGAATCGCCAATATTAAAAGTGTACGCTTTGATAGTAATTTAGAATGACAATTTTGCAAATGGTGTTATTGGTTTGTTTCATTATTTCAATAGCTTTATTGCTCGAGAGTTCATAAAAAGTTCAAGAACTAAAGTGCCAGCAATGAAATCAATCCTAGAATCCCATATGCCAGACTATCACTGCACAATTTAGAGTAATGGTAGAATGTTAGATTCTGGAGCTTCAAATCCTTGGATTAATTCCAATTTTGGCACCTCTAGCGCTTGAATTTCTTATGAACTCTGGAGCAATAAAGCCATTCGATGATTTATTTTTATTTATTATTCTTTTTTCAGGATAGAAATGAAAAAGGAAATGATAAGAAATGTGTAATAGAAAATTTCATAAGCCAAAAAAAAAAAAAAGCAATTTAAAAAGAATAAAATTATTGGCACCTGAGTGACTAAAGTGCTATTCAGAACTGCTGTTTAATGTTTCAAGATTGAAAGTTTCAAAAATTGTGATTACAAATATTAAAAAATGGAAAAAACCTGTTAGAATATATCAGAAATTATTATTTATTTAAACAAAAAATGCTTACTAAAAAAGTGAGGAGGTAAATATTACAAAAAATTGTAGTCAAAAACACACACACACACACAAAAGCACAATGAAACAAATTAAAGTTGAAGTCATTATTCATTTGAATATTCTATAAAATCAATCCACTGTGAACTGAACAAACAATATATTTATGATTAAGTTGCCAAAAAGCTAATGATTTTCTGAAATAAATTATAAAATGTACTTCAATCACAGATTGTGGTGGTTTGTGGTTGGTTCAAAACATGATCCTACACCATAGTAATAAATGTGGTTCCATTATTTTGTCATTTTTTTCAGAGCCATCCTAGCTGTAATCATGACATCATGTGGCGATGCAAACAATGATTATATATTTCCCTAATTAATTTCTAACTTACTAGAGCCTTTATTTAGAAAGGAAGATCTATTAAGATAAAGACTGTTGAATGTATAATCCAAAGAATATATATAATAAAACGAGTATTATATCATATCTACATGACCTGACAAGGTTGTGGCCTCATTCAAAATCTGAGATAAATAAAGACACCAATTTGGAAAACAATTATGAACATATCATTACTTTCTTTGTGAATTAAAATCAATTACTTGGTCAGGGAATATATAGGCAAACTCTACAATTCTTAAATGCTGTCAAAAATAGTTTCTACTGTCTAATAGGATCATGTAATATTTTATTTAGCTATATATATATATTTACCAAAACTGGAACATTATGATGCTAATTTTTTTCTTCTAGTATATATATAAAGTGTAATAATGCGCAAAGCTAAATGGGTTTATAAATAATAATTAAAACAGATCAACGTTTATATAATCACAATATCAATAGCTGGTCCAAAATATTTATATAGACACTAAAAGGATGCCTTGACAACAGGTTGAGATTGTTGATTGTTATTGGTACTGTGATTGTCTAAGTATTGACTGATTTTAATGATTATTTATAAACCCATTTAACCTGGAACATTATTACACTTACTAAGCAATACTTTGGGTGCAATTTGAAAATTACAATTGCAGTTTAGGCTATATTCATAAAAGGTTATATTTACCTTTTTAAGGAGGGTTATTTAATCTTCTTTGTATCAATAATTTCAATCTCTGCAGTCAAGTTGCAATCTTTAGGGTAGTTATAAACATATTGCACCAAAAATAAAGGTGGAATTCCACCTTTATTGTTAAAAGGAAGTTGCCATGACAACAGGTTGAGATTGTCTAAGTGTTGACTATATATAAAAGTATTATTTGATTTAGTTAAAATATGTTGGATTTGATTGTATTTTTATATTGGACTATTTCAGTCATCTAATAAGAGTATTGAATGTCTTTAGAAATATTTAACTTTATTTCAATATTCCAAATACATTCAACTGTTAGTAGTAGCGCACCAAACAGGTTAGTATATGCACAATGTTTCGAGAGGTATTATTATAATCTCTTCTTCAGGTGTTGCTGGCTGGACCAGTCACAGTACTAGTATGGAATTTGAACCTGGACCCGTAGATTCTTGAGTATTGAATTTTAAGGTAAAGCTCTAACCAACTGAGCCATCCTGCCAAAGGCAACAGTCAATAGAAATTTCATATACTTATCTTTGAGGTTTTTCCTGATTATTCCATTTTTTCTAAGAGCAAAGTTGATTAGTGGTTTCCATACATTATGTATAGTCACACTAGATTGGCTTATGGGATTTTTTGCCATTGTCATGTGAGCAGCTTCTTTAAATTTTCTTCTTTGTACCTATTCTTCTCTATCCAATATTTTTATATTTTCCCAATAGAACATATGTTCATTGGCACATACACGATCTGCTACTTTAGTCATATCTGTTTTTTCTCTTCTAATCATCAGTTTGGGTTCTTGCAAGTGCTTTTCAATGGGACAATTGGTCTCAGCAATATATATTCTTCCACATTTCATAGATGCAGTTTTTCTCTTTTTAGCATTTCAAATTTAGGCATTGTAGATGTTAAAATTCCTCATAATGTGGTATGGCTCTGGAAAGCTGTTATGTTATATTGGTTGCAGATTTTCCGCAATTTGTCTATTTTTGGAATGCATGGGTACATATGCTACAGTACCAATAATTGTTTTTTCTCCTGATGGTTCTTTTTGCTGTCTATTTAATGTTTTCTTAATAACAGCTGATGGATAACCATTTTTCAAAAAAGTTTGTTCTATATAGATCTTTCCAAATCACTGGTTTCTGAACAAACTTCTTTTGCTCTGTTCCATAGTGATAGTATAACTCCATGTTTTGTGTTTCTGGTAAACTTTGCCATAACACCATCTAATATCTCTTTATTAGATATAATGGCAACCACTGAGGAAGTCACTCAAAAATTGCCTTTAGAAGAAGCAGCAGAAATTACACTGGAGAATAAAAAGAACACTTAACAAGCAACAAAGATTAAAAGTCAAACATATCCTATGATGAGAGGAAAGCAATTAAATCTCTCAAAGTAGATAAATCTATAATTATTCTGCCTGATGACAAAGGGTATGCAACAGTTGTAATGGATACAACTGATTATAACTCCTCACAGCAGGCCATATAAAAAAGTGGCAAAAAATCCGATACCGAGTATGGAAACAAAACTACAAGCATTACACAGAAAGCATCATAGATACTTCACTGATTCAGAAAAAAGGAAAGTAACATCAATATTTCAGCAAAATTCCTCATCTCTATGGTTTACCTAAAATCCATAAGAATCATGTTCCATTAAGACCTATTGATAGTAATAGAGTTTCACCTTGCCAAAATTTGGAAAGATTTCTTCTCAATGTTCTAAGTCCTTTGGCATACAAGACTCAATCCTTTGTCAGGGATTCTAGACACTTTGTAGAATTAATCAAGAACCTGAAAATTGAAAGAACTGACTTACTTGTAAGCTTTGATGTGGAAAGTTTATTCATGAATGTAGCATATGAAGAAGCATTGTTTATTGTAAGGAAAAGATTAAATGGTGTATAATGGAACTATTAACATTCTGCATAAAAACAACTTATTTTCAATACAACACAGAATTCTTCCAAAAAAAGCAAGGAATGGCTATGGGCTCACCATTGTCTCCCCTGATTAGCAACATTTACATGAAAGAACTTGAAACCTTAGCCATAATAACTATTCCAGATCTACCTAAAGTTTGACTTCGCTATGTAGATGATACATTTGTTGTATGGCCATATGGTGAAGTACTGCTACAAACTTTCTGGAAACACATCAACAACATATCCCCTTCAATTAAGTTTATAATAAAATCAGAACAAGAACAAAAATTGGCATTCTTAAATGTTCTTGTGATAAGACTCCTTCATGGCAAAATCAAAACTATAGTTTACCAAAAACCTACACATACAGGAAAATACCTAGCCTAAACATCCAATAACACCCAGAAACACAAAACATGGAATTATACTATCACTATGGTACAGAACAAAAGAAGTTTGTTCAGAAACCAGCGATTTGGAAAAAGAAAAGATCTATAAAGAATAAACTCTTATGAAAAATGATTATTCATCAGCAACTAAGAAAACATTAAATAGACAACAAAAAAAAAACCATTAAGAGAAAAAACAATTAATGGTACTGTAGCGTCCTCATACATTCCAAAAATAGCAGACAAGAAAAATCTGCAATCAGTATAAGACCAGAACAGCTTTCCAAAGCCATACCACACTATGAGAAATTCTAACATCTACAAAGCCTAAACTTGAAATGCTGCAAAGAAAAAACTGCATCTATAAAATGTGGAAGAACATATACTGGTGAGACCAAGTCATCCCATTGAAAAGCGCTTGCAAGAACAATAACTGATGATTAGAAGAGAGAAAACAGATATGTCTAAGGTAGCAGAACATGTATGATGAACATATGTTCAATTGGGAAAATACAAAAATATTGGACAGAGAAAAAAAGGCTCAAAGAAGAAAATTTAAAGAAGCTACTCACATGATTAATGGCAAAAAATCCCATAAGCCAACCTAGTGTGACTATACATAATGTATGGAAATCACTAATCAATTTTGCTTTTAGGAAAAGATGGAGAAATCAGGAGGAACTTCATAGATAAGTATATGAAATTTCTACTAACTATTGCCTTTGGCAGGATAGCTCAGTTGGTTAGAGCATTACCTTAAAATTCAATACTCAAAAATCTAAAGCTCCAGGTTCAAATCCCATGCTAGTACTGTCACTGGTCAGGCCAGCAACACCTGAAGAAGAGGGGAGAATAATACTTCTCAAAACGTTATGCATATATTAACCTATTTGATGTGCTATTACTAACAGTTGAATATATTTGGAATATTTAAATAAAGTTAAATTTTTCTAAAGACATTCAATCTCCTATCAGATGATGGAAATAGTTCAATATAAAAATACAACTAAAACACCATCATCACAAATCTTCAGGAAAACACTAAGTATGTTGGATTTGATGTTTATATATTTAATTTTTTGTATAATTTGTTTTAGAAATGAAAATGCAGTATATGAAAACAATAAGCAATTACAACGATCAGCCAAAGAAATAAAAGAATAAGGAAATCAATTTTGCAATAACCAGACCAACAAATTACAGAATCTTTCTTAATGTATCAGTAAACTTAGATTAATTATGTATGAGTATTATATTGATAAAATAAACATTTTTTAAAATAAATTTTAAATGCAATTAAAAGAATTTAAATATTCTTTAATAAAAACATTTAAAATTATTTATCTACTATAACTCTCTCTTACTTCAATAAAAATAAACAAACAATGTGAATCATGTTGTTTTAAAATTTATTTAAAGATTTAAAATATTTTACCACAATACTGCTGTAGCTCTAAAACAGTCAGGCCTGGCTTGAACAAAGGTTCTCTTCAAAACTTCAGAATGGCATAGTGATAATCTGAAAGAACAAACAATCAAAGATTGATATTAAAAAAAAAATTTAAGTTAGTTAATATTACTTATTGTAAAAAATATAAATATTTATGTATGTTATTGTTATAATTAATTCTGAATCATTATTGGGCACATATTCCACATAAATGCTTTTATTAATTTCTATCTTTAATTATTGTTGATCCTCCATGAATTGCCATTGAAATGACAACTTGCTCTATCAGTTTTATCACAAATGTGTTAATCCCACTGCTACTTTAGACATTTGCTTTGCTTCTAGAAAATATTTAATTTCTATTCTTTCATATAAGTATGTATTTCTAATCTATCTTTTCATCTCATATTAACATATTTTTCTCTTATTACCATAAGTAATGTGAATTTATATACACCCACGGAAATTTTTATTTAACACATTAACATGTTAGAGATAAAGTTTTAATATAAATTTGCAACACACAAATTATTTTGGTCTTTCTACATGTAAAAAATATTATCTTTTTTTAAAAAAACTATAAAATATAGTATGAAAGAGTCCATATAATTAATAAAAATGGTAAAAATCATCAGTATGAAAAAAGCATTAAAGGTATAGAAAATTATAATTATAGAAATGTTATACAAATTATGATATATACAGAAATTAAACAAGAGAAATCATTTCCCTCAACTATCTATTATAAGCTCGAGTAATTAGCAGTTACTAGCTAATAGCGCAGAATAGTTTTTGCATTTTTTTAAAATTGGAAACAGGTATGTCAGAAATCGATCTCAAACTTTAAATTAAATTGCATTAATATCTAATAAATCACTAATTATTCTAACTTTTAACAAATGGGCTGGGGTGATAATTAAATGTATTTATTTGGATACGGCCAGAACAACACATTGGGCAAGAAAGATTTTACAGTATGCAAAGTTAATAGATAACTTATTTTCATGTATTTAGATGAGATATGCAGAGAATGTATGAGGTTCATAATTATGAGAGAGGAGAAAAGAGAATGGATAGAGAAAAAGAAATAGACATAAACAACAAATATGAATAAAAAAGTAATTTGAAATTTCATAAAATATAAAAAAATGTTTAATAACATTTAAGAAAACATTTTTATTTAGTACAAAAGCATGAGTTTTAAATACAAGGGAAAGAACAAAAATGAAATAAGGATTTGAATTGTCGATATAGTTTATATAGAGGTAAAATAGTGAACACACTTTTGAAGTGAATGTTAAAAGGGGCTCAGACAAAAGAGTACGGAGAGTGAGAACAATTTAAAAGTAAAGGAATAAGAAGATAGGTTATTGGATTAATGAAATAGTTTTATTGAAATGAAATAGGAAGAAAAAAAAATCAGAACTGAAAAAAAAAAAGCAAATGAATTTATTATGGTATATATGGTTTAATAGAAACTGTTTAACTTGCTTAACAGAGTTTCTGGGTCCAGAAACTTTTGACTTCATTTAAAAAGCCATTTTAAAACACATCACATAAATTCATCTAATGACGACCGAGGAAAAAATATTTAAAATAAGCTGATACTGATATTTGCCTCATATATTTATAGGATTACATCTATATGATTATAGAAATTTATTTGTACATGTACTGGAAATATTAACACTTCCTAATGTCTTTAATGTTGATGCTATATAATTTCAATCATATGAGATTCATAATAAATCATTTTTTAGAGCTTTCTATAAGTCATATCAATACTATACTTAATGCAAGTTTCAGCTATTAATTATAATAATTATATGAATATTTAAGTTCATTGGCAAAGTATATAAAAAATTAAATTAAATTTACTGGCAGAGCAAGTTTTCTAGTTAATAGTTTAGAGAGGTGATGCAATGCACTGTGACTTCTTTTTTGGAGTCAGCACTCTCTCAGCCACTATGCCTGGAAAAACCTGTTAGCAACTTTACCCTCCCTTTCCATTCCCTGCTCTAAGTTTTTCCCATCTTCTTTTCTATCCTGCTCCATCCCATTTCCACAACATAATCTTTATCAACTCTATTGCCTTTATATCTAAATTCCCCTTATCTTTTTCCAAACCCAGCATAAAAACCAATAACCCACTTTCTATATAAATCACTTTCATTATATTTATTCTTCCACAATTTCATTATTTGAACCCTTTCTGCTTGTAGACATTTACATTCTATTAACAGATGCCTAATATTTTCTATGCCTTTCTTACACAACTTGCAGACTAAATCACCCACATTTTTAGATTTATGTGTATATTTCCTTGTTGCTAAAGATCCTGTTCGAGCCTCAAACAGTAAACTACTTTCCTTATTATTATCATAAATTAACTCACCCCAATGTTTACTTCTATATATATTTAAACTTTTTTTTTTTTACTCTCCATATTAGTTCTCCATCTTTTCAATTCCCTATTCTTTATTAATGCATCTATTCTTCTATTCCATTCCTTACCACTATAACCCTCAACAATTCTACTAACTCAATCATCCTATCTTTTATATACGTACACTGACATAAATTCTGCATCCAAATCTGCATATTGTACCTTTCTCACCCAACTTGCTGCCTGCCCTTTACTCATAACCCAATTAAATACTATTTTGGCTATTCTCTTATTATCCATAAACTGCAATCTACTGAACATTTTCATTTTGCTTTTTGCATCTCTTATATAAAAACTTGACTATCTCATTTCTCCTTTGTCCCACACATCTGCGTCTAATGCATGTCTTCATACTTCTCTTTATACTTTTTCTAAGCAATCTAACATCCCTTTATCAACATACAACACATCGTTATGTTAATCCTGCTACTGCCACATCCTTCCATACGATTCTAGCTATATCATATTTATTATATGAAAACACTGTTAATTTCTTTATCAGTCCTTTCTTTTCTTTGCTTCATTTATCAATTTTTTCTCCCATTCATCCAAGAAATTCTTTGATTACTTAAGACTATTCCCAAAGAGGTATACCTATTCACAACACTTAACCTTATATCCCCAATAAAAATTATTTGTATTGTAACCTCACCCCCTCTCGAGATTACGGCTTCGAAACTAACATGACACAGCGTAAGGCTTTATTTTTTTTCCTACATCGACAGTTGTTTATAATCCACATAAGAGGGCGCCAGATACGATTATTTAAGTGTTTTAACTACTCGCATCACCTTACATTATGTCACAAACGATTCCGAAGTCAAATCCCGCCCGCTAACTCGAAACTCTCAGCATGGACCAATCTGATGACACAGGGTCGCTACACGATTGTCCCTAACAAGACTCCTCCCGGAGAAGACGCAATGACCGCTAATTAAAATCAGCATGTTTCGTTACTAAGTCTATCACGGCAGAAAGGCCGTTTATTGGTCATCGCTGACCTATCAATCTGTTCGTTACGCCCGAACACAAGGCTTATAAATCATCCCCCCGCTTTATTGCTTACAACATAAGTTATTGACATTTATTTTCATAGACCCGCCCTCTCTTAAGACTATCTTAACTAGATCAAATACTAAAGAAAACATCGTGACTTACGGCGCGATGTTGATACATAAAAACAATATAAAACAAATATTAATCTAAATGACGAATCTATCTAATAATTTTAAACAATAACTATGATAACAAATATAAATTAAGAATTTGAATCGTGTGAAATGATTTGATAAATGCTCGAATTGATTATATAATGAACAAGTTTATTAAGATATTAATTTAAGTTAACTTTTTTTAGTCACACACACACATAAACACGCTCTCAGAGAAACATAATTAATAAATACAAGTATGCATTGCGAAATAAAGTTCATTTCATGGATTAAATAATTCTCTATCCTGACTTTCATTTAAGTTTAAAGTTCATGTGAATAAAGTTCTGTTATACGATAAATTATCAGACGAGGAAAGTTCAAGTTTTATTTGTACAAATTAGGTAGGTTATTTACGAGATTGCCTGTAAGAGTTCTAGATTGAGTGAGTGATTTAATGTAAACATATTTACCTAGGTTTTATCTTGGGTGCGGCGATTATCAGTTGATCCTGGCACACGTGGGAATTTTGCGGAACATATTATCAGCTGGAGCATTCACGGAACACGATGTTATCGGAGTTGCATAGTCCTGGAGATTTTGGTAGCGGAGCGCCGATCAGTCACTGAAAGGTAATTAGCCCCTCATGACGATCGACGCTCTTGGTATTAATTTCGGAATAGTCATCTTTAATGCCGAGGAATTCGTTGAGTTACTTCAGACCAATTCAGTGGTACGCCAATGGCATAAGCGTCGGATGATGAGCAGGTGATAATAACAACAGTAATGATCGCGTGATAATATCACTATATCAATAAGACAGAGATATCTATGTAGAATAGCATCTAGAATCCTGTTCTGTCCTCTTTTTGAATAGGTTTTGAGGTGTATTTAAAAGGTTTGGTCCATATCTTGGGATCCAATCTACCCCCAGAGTTCCCTGTTTCTCAAGTTGTCGTTAAGGTCCGCGTTAGCATTACTCACTCTCTTTTTTTGCTACAGGCAATCTTTATTTTGAGGCAATCTCGTTTCGCAATCAATCTTATTCTTTCACATTTTTAATGCATGCGTGTGTGTGTGTTTTTATTAGAACAATACATACTATTTTAAAATTAGAAGTCGAGCATTTATCATTTCATTAGATCTTTTCTATCACTCTTATTTTAAATGATTTTCTAAAATAATCCCCTGTTAAATTCCCATGGCGTTTTTTTGAAGGACAATTATACATTTTAATTAAGAAAGCGAATTTGATTTCTAACGGCAAATTATATTTATCATGTTAAAGAAACAAATTATATTTAAAAGTGAATTATATTTATCATTTTAAGATAACAATTATATATTTATTATTTATCAAATTGACTTAGATTTATTATTTAAGATTACGAATTATACTTATTATTTATGCAAGTGAATTATCTTTATTATTTAAGGAATAAACTACATTTATTATTTACCAGCTTTAATTATTTACTTTATACGTTTACGATCTGCATTTTTATGGGTGTGTTTTACAGCGGTATTTTATACATATATTTTATACGATGAAGGAAACTATTCTAAATTACGATAATGAGGTTAGGCGTGTTTTAGGTTGCTTGTTGGTGTGTGTATTTCTTGATGCTTTCTGGATTTAATATTGATGTAACGCTGTCTCGTTACATATCTCCCCGCCCGGTGAAGAGTAAAATCCGATGCTGCGGATTTTAGCTCGGTGAAGGAGCGGAATTATTCTGCTCTCTTCAATGCTCTCGCATTAAACGTTCCTTTTCCGTGGGTCAACGCAAAGGCGTTGTTTCCATACGCCCTGACGATCTCGTATGGGCCCTCGTATAGATCGAGGAATTTTTTGTAGATGTTTTGCCCGGGTCGGCTGACTGGGTTGGTCTTCACCATCACTCGATCGCCCACTTTGAACGTGTTCTGGGCGGGCTTCTTGGTCTGCGCTCGTCTTCTTCCCATATGCTCTAATCTCCGCAGGGCGATTTGGTTATCTTGCCTCCTGTCGATTTTCCCGATTCGGATGGCGGGCCTGTCCTCGTATGGGTAAGGTATTGGTTGCCCATAATGGAGTCGGCTAGGTTCGAACCCCGTGGATTCATTCTTCGAGGAGTTGATCATTCCCGTGATCCGGGGAATCTCCTGGGCCCATTTTCGGTGATCTCCCATGGTGTATACCCGGAGTAACCGTCCCAATTCTCGCATTACTCGCTCACACGGATTGCTCTGCGGGTTCCGAATTGATGTCATATGGTGTTTAATCCCGGTTCGGTTTATCCACTGCCGCCACGCTTTCGACACAAATGGCGTGCCATGGTCTGATAGGATGTACCTTGGCTTTCCAATGATAGGGAACTGCTTTGTCTCCAATAATTTGATGGTTTGGTGGGCGTTCGCTCGGGCCATGGGGTAGGTGGCGACCATTTTGGAACATAAGTCGTATGTGACTAACACATATCTTTTTCCCCCGGCCATCGGTAACGGCCCGTAGTAATCGATTGCTATGGTATGGTTGGGTTCCCGTATGATAATCGGGATCTGAGGTCCTTCGTTGCATCGATTTAGTGGTTTGGTCCTTGCGCATACATCGCATCTCCGTACTCTTGCGACGATGTCCCGGTGCATTCCCGGCCAGTAAAACCAGTTGCTCAGATATCCCTCCGTCTTGTTCGCCCCGTAATGTCCGCGTTCTCGGTGTGTCTCGTCGATTATCTGACTGCGCATGTTCTCCGGGATCACGATTCGGGTTTGCTTCCCATTCCCCGTTTTCCTTTGGAGTAGCCCCCCCAGGGTGACGCATCGGTCCCGATACTTCCATAACGGACCCCCTTCGGTCCCTTCTCCCTCCTGGTGGGATCCTGTTCTTGACTTCCCTTTACGTAAATACCCGATTATTTGCCGGCAATCCTTGTCCTTTTCCTGGCTTCTTCGAATATTGCCTGCTGTAAATCCTCCCTTACTGTCCTGGCGGGTCGTCGCGGCAATGTAGGCGAACTCGCTTGTCTCCACGTTCGTTTGAGTTCCTATCGGGTAACGGCTCAGCGTGTCCGCGATCACGTTATCCCTTCCTTTGCAGTATTCCACCTCGTATTGAAATTCCTGTAAGGCTAAACTCCACCGCACCAATCTGTTGTTGGTTAAGAAGCTTTTGTTCAGGAACTCCAGACTCCGGTGGTCGGTGACGACCTTGACTTTGGACCCAACCAGATATTGCCGGAATTTTTTGAACGCCCACACTATGGCGAGGGCTTCTCGTTCTGTAACTGTGTACCTTCTCTCCGGGTCCTTCAGCAGCCGGCTGATGAACGCCAATACCCTCTGCTCTCCCTTCGGTCCCTTCTGGTACAGGGTGGCTCCCAGCCCGATGTCACTGCTATCCGTTTGCACCCAGAACATCTGGTCGAAGTCGGGGTGTGTCAATATTGTTTGTTTCAGGAACCCTTCTTTCACCTTCCGGAAACTCCGTTCCTGCTTCACGTCCCACACCCACGCTTGCTCCTTCCTTAGTAGTTGTAGTAAGGGCTCCATATCGTGGGTGAAGTTCTCGTAGAATTTATTATAAAACGTACACATTCCTAAGAATGCCTTAATGTCCTTCTTCTTCTTTGGTGTGGGGAATTCCTGGATCGCCTGGATTTTTTCGGGGTTTGGCCGTACTCCCTCCGGGCTGACGATATGTCCTAAGAACTTGACCTCCTGCGTCGCAAAGTGGCTCTTCTTGATGTTGATTTTGATCCCCTTCTGTTCGCATTCCAGGAGTAGCCTTTCTAGGTGCTGGTAATGTTCCTCGATGTCGTTGGACGCTATGATGATGTCGTCCACGTACATCGTCGCAAATCCTTTTACTTCGTCGGACAGGGTTTGATCCAGGCATTGTACTAAGCCCGCCCCACTGTTCTTTAGCCCGAAAGGTACTCGGTTGAACTGGTATGCTCTCCCGTTATACTTGAACGCTGTGTACTTTCGGTCGTCGGGATGGAGGCTCATTTGCCAGTAACTGTTGGTTAAATCCATGGTGGAAAAAATCCGCTTGTCCCGGAACCTGGTCATTAGTTCGTTCATGACCGGTGGGGCGTTTGTGTCCGGTACCGTTACTCGGTTTAGTTGTCTAGCGTCGAGACATAATCTTATCGACCCGTCCCCTTTCTTCACAGCTAGGATGGGGTTGTTGTACGGCGATGTGCATTTCGAAATGACTCCCCACTCCGTCATCTGCTTTAACTGGGCCTCAATTTCTGTCCGGTATTGGAATGGGATCGGGTATGCCCTCGTTTGATATGGGTGGTTGGTGCTCAATCGGATCCGGTGCTCGTATCCTCGAATTACTCCCGGCTTGTCCGAGAAGACACTTTTGTGCGCCCCCAATATTTCCTGAATTCTTTCCTTCTTTACTCCGTCTGGTTCCGTTATTTCCTCGATTTTTTTTTTGATTTCCCCTTGTATTGCGATGCATTGCAGCTTCGTCTGTCGTCCTTCCGGTTTCTCGTCCCCTTTGCTCTTGAAGGGCACCGTGACTGTGCCGATCCTTGCCAGTTCGGTCCCGTAATCGATGTTACACTTAGCTGCTCCCATGAAGTCTGATCCTAACACTAAGTCATGGATCAGGCCTTCCAGTATTAACATGACCTGGGTACACTCCTGTCCCGCGATGTTGACCTTCGCCCACACTTGCTTGGTTTGTATTTTCGCCTTTCTTCCATTGGCCAGTACGATTTGGGTTCCCTTTAGCGGTAACGTTTTTATCTCTGTCGGTTCTCGGGCGATCTCGTTGAACAATTCCTGAGACATCACGGATACTTGGCTTCCCGTATCCAGTAAAGCCCTAGCCTTGTGCCCTTGGATCGACACGTCGATTATTGGGCATTCCGGTCTTCCCCGAGGCTCTTCCCCCTTCCCCTCTTGTGTCATATTGGCTATTCTGATCCCATTGTCCTCCTCTTGGTTGAAATACTCGTCGTTCTCGATCGCCTGTAGTTTCTTTAGCACTCCTGTTATTTCGGTCTCCCTCTCAATTATCTGCTTGACTTCCCTGGGTAGGTCGCGTCCCGCGATCCTAATTTGCTGTTCCTCCGGTATCTGGTATCTGTTTATTTTTTCTAGTCTTGCCATTTGTCTCTGTACAAAGGTACTGTATTTTTCCTCTTCCTCCCTCTTGTTTCGTTCTATTTCCCATCTTTCTCTTTCCTGCTGGGCTATTCCCCAGTATCTTTCCATGATAACCCTTTGGTACTCCTCGAATGTCTTTGGTTTGTTTTTTATCGTTTCCCACCATTCCACGGCTTCCCCTTGGATGTGGCTGCACGCGATCGCTATTTTGGACTCTTCGTTGAACTGCTCGCATGAAAACAACCTCTTCAAACTTTCTATGTATCGACACGGATTCTCATTTCCCTTTCCTTTGAATTGCTCTATTTTTATCCATTTTCCCTCCATTCTGTTTACTTTGATTTTATAGTTTTATGGTGACAGCGACTGATCCGCGTCCGCCCCCTTATCTCCTGCTATGCTTTATTTATTTTATCTTGCTCCGGTGACTTGTTTACATATTTGCAATGTTAAGTCTCGCCGCGATTTTGTTCCGTTTGTTTATATTTTATCACTAAAAAAATTTTTTTTTTCTTTTTACTACGCTTTTTGTTTACACTTTTCCGCGTCTTCTCCCAGTTCGGCCGCTTTTGCTAGTATTTGGATTTGCTTTTTTTTTTTTTTTTTTTTTTTTAGAAGCTTCATTTATACTAGCTTCACGTTGGAAGCGCCAAATGTAACCTCACCCCCTCTCGAGATTACGGCTTCGAAACTAACATGACACAGCGTAAGGCTTTATTTTTTTTCTTACATCGACAGTTGTTTATAATCCACATAAGAGGGCGCCAGATACGATTATTTAAGTGTTTTAACTACTCGCATCACCTTACATTATGTCACAAACGATTCCGAAGTCAAATCCCGCCCGCTAACTCGAAACTCTCAGCATGGACCAATCTGATGACACAGGGTCGCTACACGATTGTCCCTAACAAGACTCCTCCCGGAGAAGACGCAATGACCGCTAATTAAAATCAGCATGTTTCGTTACTAAGTCTATCACGGCAGAAAGGCCGTTTATTGGTCATCGCTGACCTATCAATCTGTTCGTTTACGCCCGAACACAAGGCTTATAAATCATCCCCCCGCTTTATTGCTTACAACATAAGTTATTGACATTTATTTTCATAGACCCGCCCTCTCTTAAGACTATCTTAACTAGATCAAATACTAAAGAAAACATCGTGACTTACGGCGCGATGTTGATACATAAAAACAATATAAAACAAATATTAATCTAAATGACGAATCTATCTAATAATTTTAAACAATAACTATGATAACAAATATAAATTAAGAATTTGAATCGTGTGAAATGATTTGATAAATGCTCGAATTGATTATATAATGAACAAGTTTATTAAGATATTAATTTAAGTTAACTTTTTTTAGTCACACACACACATAAACACGCTCTCAGAGAAACATAATTAATAAATACAAGTATGCATTGCGAAATAAAGTTCATTTCATGGATTAAATAATTCTCTATCCTGACTTTCATTTAAGTTTAAAGTTCATGTGAATAAAGTTCTGTTATACGATAAATTATCAGACGAGGAAAGTTCAAGTTTTATTTGTACAAATTAGGTAGGTTATTTACGAGATTGCCTGTAAGAGTTCTAGATTGAGTGAGTGATTTAATATAAACATATTTACCTAGGTTTTATCTTGGGTGCGGCGATTATCAGTTGATCCTGGCACACGTGGGAATTTTGCGGAACATATTATCAGCTGGAGCATTCACGGAACACGATGTTATCGGAGTTGCATAGTCCTGGAGATTTTGGTAGCGGAGCGCCGATCAGTCACTGAAAGGTAATTAGCCCCTCATGACGATCGACGCTCTTGGTATTAATTTCGGAATAGTCATCTTTAATGCCGAGGAATTCGTTGAGTTACTTCAGACCAATTCAGTGGTACGCCAATGGCATAAGCGTCGGATGATGAGCAGGTGATAATAACAACAGTAATGATCGCGTGATAATATCACTATATCAATAAGACAGAGATATCTATGTAGAATAGCATCTAGAATCCTGTTCTGTCCTCTTGAATAGGTTTTGAGGTGTATTTAAAAGGTTTGGTCCATATCTTGGGATCCAATCTACCCCCAGAGTTCCCTGTTTCTCAAGTTGTCGTTAAGGTCCGCGTTAGCATTACTCACTCTCTTTTTTGCTACAGGCAATCTTTATTTTGAGGCAATCTCGTTTCGCAATCAATCTTATTCTTTCACATTTTTAATGCATGCGTGTGTGTGTGTTTTTATTAGAACAATACATACTATTTTAAAATTAGAAGTCGAGCATTTATCATTTCATTAGATCTTTTCTATTACTCTTATTTTAAATGATTTTCTAAAATAATCCCCTGTTAAATTCCCATGGCGTTTTTTGAAGGACAATTATACATTTTAATTAAGAAAGCGAATTTGATTTCTAACGGCAAATTATATTTATCATGTTAAAGAAACAAATTATATTTAAAAGTGAATTATATTTATCATTTTAAGATAACAATTATATATTTATTATTTATCAAATTGACTTAGATTTATTATTTAAGATTACGAATTATACTTATTATTTATGCAAGTGAATTATCTTTATTATTTAAGGAATACACTACATTTATTATTTACCAGCTTTAATTATTTACTTTATACGTTTACGATCTGCATTTTTATGGGTGTGTTTTACAGCGGTATTTTATACATATATTTTATACGATGAAGGAAACTATTCTAAATTACGATAATGAGGTTAGGCGTGTTTTAGGTTGCTTGTTGGTGTGTGTATTTCTTGATGCTTTCTGGATTTAATATTGATGTAACGCTGTCTCGTTACAGTATTCTTTTTCCCAGTATTAATTATCATTACTTTTGATTTTTCTTCACTAAATTTAATCCCCATCTCTTTACCCATCCATGCACATGTCCTCAGCATAACTTCTATATCTTCCCTTCTTTCCGTGCACAAGAAGACATTATCTGCAAATAAAAACCCGATAAGGTATATATTCTCATCACCTATTAATGATATCTCTACCCCTCTTCCTAGTCTTTTTATTGCTCTCTCTACTTTTCTCAAATATAACAAAAACAAAATAGATGACACAGTGCATCCTTGCCTTAGTTTCACCCCATTTTAAACCGATTCTATATTTCCTAATTGATACGTATAATAATTATTTTCATACAATCTCTTAATAAGATCCAATAAAGCTCCATCTACAGTATTCCCAAATTTACTTAACTTAGCTATAATCTATTTCTACTTACTCTATCATATGCCTTCTCTATATCTATAAAAACTATATAAAACAATCTACCTCTATTTCTATTCATATCTATAAATTGTGTAACTACAAATAAACTATCTCCTATACATCTATCTGATCAAAAATCTCTGCATTTCTCCAAATATATTATTTCCTTCCATCCACGTTGCGACTCTTATGTGAAAACTTTATATAACACTAACATTATCGCTGTCTATAATTGCTTAACTTTCTTTAATCCTTACCCTTCCCTTTAAATAGTAACCATAATCTTGTATTATTACAACTATCTGAAAAATCTTTCTTCTTTGCCATCTTATTAAAACATGATAATAGGTTTAATTTTGTCCCATATCTTAAATTCAATACCATTTCTGCTGCCCATTCATCTAAACCTCTTGCCTCTCCACTTTTGAATTTCTTCCGTGCCTCATTCAGTTCATTTTCTATAAACCTAATATTTCCATTACTATATGCTTTCATGTTTGTCATTACTCTGTCCTTTGCATCTAACATCTTTTCTAGGCAAAATTCTCCATGTAATAGCGCCACACAGTGCAAGCCAGAGTAATCAATGGAATGATGGAAGGTTTTTGCATAAAATCCCTATCTATTGTCTACTAATCCAATTTCCCCAGAATAGTTTCTAGCTTGTGGCATTAGATAGATTACTCTGACTTGCACTGTGTGGCACTACTGTATAGAGAGTTTTGCCTTTGTATAAACACCTTATATAAGCATAAAGAATGGTAATCATGCGATGTTTAGTACATAATATGTAAATGCACCAACAATTTTGTAGAACAATAAGAATTATTGATTATTCAGGGAACTTATTTCATACTAATTAATTCACTGCATTTTACTAGCACATAAAATTTTACATTTCTAACAATATATATTACAATTATCATCAATCTACAGCAAGATAAAGATCTTACAGATCAAATTTCATTTCTCAACATAAACTTCTTTATTCATCCATTCACACAATACCTTTCTAAGTTTCTTATACTCTCTTAGTATCCAGGTTGTATTTCATCTATTATCTTTTCTAGCAACATATGTTTGTTTTACGACATATTTGGATTTTAATTCTTGTTAATCCTGACAAGTATTTATCTATATTTAATTGTATGGTCTCCACATTGCTCTTTTACTAAATTCCAAGTCTCAAATAAATAGTAAGCATGAATAAAACAATTCTTGAAACATATAGACATTTTTCTTTTAATAAAATTCTACCAAAAGCTCTCCATCCAAGTTTATTTCTATTGACTAATTTCATCCACTATTTTTATCTATATTAACAATCTGATCACAATATTCATAATTATTAAATTTTTCTAAGTCATTACTTCTTTTTCTTACTTGTTTTTATCTGAGGGATGACATTATAAATTATATAAAAAACAATATATGATAATTGTTAATTATTGTCTAACATAAAATATAGTCTAAACTATTAAATAACAGCTGATGTAATTAGTCTTGTAAGCTATATCACAGATATAAATAATCTGTCATCATGCAAGAGCAATGATCAAAGATTAATGTGATTTATTTGTATATAAATGGATATTCACTGTAATAAGAATAATATTGTGAACAAAGTAATGATTTAAATGACTACTAAAAGTGATTATATTTAAACTTATAATCTTGTGTTTAGATTTATAGAGGTCCCTACTGTCACAGTTTAGGTGCATAGTCTTAAGGTTATAGCCTTAATATATATTACTTAAACAAATAAAAAAAAATTATTAAACCATAAAAATAAACAAAACATATTGGGATAACTTAAACATTAAGTCTACTATTTGGGAATAAAAAATTATAAATTTTTACTTGAATATTATATGTTATAAATTAATTAAATAGTCAAGATTAATAATACCATCTTTATAATAATGACTTATTTAATTATAAATAGTTGTAAATTGTCTTTATATGTACTATGCAAATAAATTCAAAATTAAACATTTTTTTATTTTAATAAAACAGCAAACACAATGCTAAGAATGTGCAGTTAATGATATATAAAAAACTATGCACGTCCAGACACTCAACAATAACAAATGATAGCTTTAGCAATTCTTTCAATTTTTATTTCAATAATTAGAGTATTCTTTTATCTACATCATTATGAAATCTATTTTCATTCATAAATGTCATCTTATGGATTATTTCTAAAACTGCACAATATCTTTCCCTTTAGCTCAAATAGCACTTTTTTTTTTTAAAAAAAAAATATAAATTAATAATAAATAGATGTTCTTTTCATTTTCAATAATATAATTCTCTGTAGAGAATATGAAATCTTTTACAATTCTTTTAATAAAATTATATACTCAAATCCATATGTAAACATTAAAAGTAAACACTCTTTCCCTTTTAATAATTTAATCATAATATCATAATAAGTTTTCAATTTGAAAAAAATATTGAAGCACAAAAAGCCTGCAGTCTGAGAGAAGGCTAATAATTTTAATAAGTAAAGCTACAGGCTGCCGATATGAGGAGGAACCCAAAAATAACTGAAATCATTCACTGGTTTGCACGCCTGTTGTAGTATATACTTTTGCTGGTTTATATTTCTTGCAGGGACTTTTCTGCATCAATCTTCCAAATGACATTGCTGTGCAAAATTGTGGGGCCACGTAGCACATTTTTTTGTAAAGTGCATTTTGCGTATTTGTCAATTTTTTTATAATGACTGAAATGTTCGAACAATGTAAAATTCTGTTTTTGTTTACAAAAAACTGCAAGGAAAAATGTAATACTTGAAAGAGATTATAAACAAGCTGAACTCATAAAAACACAAGTTTATGAATGGTTTAATTGAAATGTTAAATTTATCACTTACCTAAAAAGTGTCGCAAGTGAAGTCCAAAGTTAAAACAACACTGATTTTTTTTTATGCAAATGGCATTTTTCTCTCAAATTTAGTTTGTAATGGTCTGGCATTTTATCTGCAAGTTCTGAAACATCTATATGATGCAGTAAAATGTAAAATCCTGTTTTGTAGCAAAGAAAAAAGTACAAGTTCCACCCCAACAAAGTGTCAGCTCTCAAAACCTTGAATGTAAAACACTTTTTAATAAAATTCAGTATGAATCAGTTTATTTATCAGCTATATTTGCTCAATCTCGCTGCATGCGATTTTTTAAAAAATTTCTTGAATGAAAAAATGTCTCAAATTTTTTTTTTTTTTGCGCGGATTTAGAACTGAAAAGAAAAATGATGGATGCGTTAAAATACATCACTTTGCAAGTGTTTCCAGACTACTTCGAAAAGTGTCAAACAGGTTTAGACTGGTGCATTGCATTAAATAGACTATACTTTTTAAAATGACTCAAATGCAACACCTAAAAATAAATATACAATTTTTTATTACAAATTTCCAGTTATTTTTGGATCCCCCTTGTATATCATTTTTTAAATATTATGTATCAAATCTCAGTTTATTCAATTCACAATGTATATCTATTATAATAAACAATTGTTTTATTTTATGCAATTACACATACAGACCTTTTATTTCATTCATTTTGATAATAATAATCAAATGCCATCAGCAAAGCATATTGGTGATCATTAGGAAAATTAAAGAATTAGTGAAATTTAAGTTAAGCATATATAAAAAAAGCTATCTGTATTGCTAAAAAGAATTTAAAAACTAGCTACCAAGCTTTTATCTTGAATACCTATATCCCAGAATTATGATGCTGAAGAATAACAACTACATCAAAATCTAATCAAAAATCCATCAAAAAGTGAAGACATTGAAGGCAAATACTATTTAATTTTATTCTATATGCTAAAGTCATCAGTGATCATGCAACAAATCAGAAAATATTCTCTCTCAAAAAAGTTCTCAAAGTACTGTGCACTTTAAACAATAATGCTTGAAATTAAAAATCAGATCATGATTGCACTCTCTTAAATTTTTTATTTCAACAACATATCATTCTTATATTTTTCCTCTTCTTTTTTTTTTAAATAAAATACCTTCCTATTGTTTGTCTAGCAATCTTTTTCAGAACTATAACTTACAAAAATATGCAACATTTATCATTCTATATGCATATACATCCAAACACAAATATTTTTTATATCAAGTTATCTCATATATAATGAAATGAAAATCTCTCACTAAAAATTTATACACAGAAAGATGCACATTGAGCTACCAAACAAATAATGGAATAAAAATCGTATCAAATAATCGTAGGTTTGTGCTTCCATGTCTATAATAAAATCAACTATCTCAAATACATATATTCCTAGGGGGGAAAAACATTTATATATCCAGGTCCCATGTATTCTCTAGACCAGTGATGGCTAACCTATGACACGCGTGTCAGCGGTGACATGCCGAGATGTTTTTGCTGACACACGTGTCATAGTGTCAAGCTCTTTGTTTTGATATTCAAAACAAATATGAATGTTTTAAAGTGTTTTTTTTGTATTTTTTTACATATTATAAATTATTTTGACAAAATATGCTGAAAATATAATTATTTTAGAAAAATAATTAAGACTTTAGGAAAAATTCTTTACTTTTAAGTGATTGTAAATTGAGTAACAAAGTATTTTGAGAAGACTAGTGCAACTGTACAAAATGAAATGGAGTCCTTGCATATAAAGTACCAGCATATTGTAACTCATTACTTGACCAGTTCGGTGAAAGATTTAATCAATTTAGAAGCCCGGAACAGACCATGAAAATTATCAAGTATCCAGATGTAGTAGTCTATAGTAGTTTGGAATTAAATGGATTCCAATGGATGCAAATTGATGATTTGGAGATGCAACTTGCAGAATTTCAAGACAGCATCTGGGCTCAGGTGTTTGTCAACTTGAGAATCTGGAAAGATGTTGCTTGGAGAATTAAGAGAAGTGCTACTACGAACAGGAAATTTGGTGTGGTTGGAACCAATTATCAGACACTTTTAGCATCCTGAAAAATATAGCAATGGTTTTATTCACAATTTTTCCTTCTACGTACTTTTGCGAGACCTTATTCTCAGCGTTAAATAATATCAAACCCAATAAAAAAAAACTGATTTACAGATGAAGTTAGTAGCGCTTTCTTGGGCCTGAAGTGTACGAAATACCAACCTTCAATTAAAGATTTAGCCAATAAAATTTAGCAACAAAAAAGTCACTAAGCAAGTTAGGTAAAGAATTATTTATTTTTGGTTTATTAAATATAGTACATATATTAAAATTATAACTTCTTGTTATTAGACCTACAAATACCACAAAATTATGGATTTTTCTTCAAGTGATACACCACTCGAGTTATGCTGTTTTTTGGTAAATTTTGACACACCGAGCTCAAAAGTTGGCCATTACTGCTCTAGACAAAGCATAAAACAACAACATACATTCTTTTACATTTCTGCATATTCAGAATAAAAGCCTGGGTGAATAACTCTTTTCAGTTTGTGAAAATGCAGGTTAAAAAAATTAATAAATAAAAGCACCCATATATAGAAGGAATACTGAATAAGAATCAAAAGCTAAGACTATTTAAATAACAAAAATATTTAATTGACAACAGTATTGAGAATAGCAATATGTATGACAATACACACACACACACATATATATTTGATAGACTCCAATGTTTCCAATAATTGACAAAACTAATTAAGATTTTAATAAATATTATTTTACAAATATATATTTCACCTCATACCATTTACAACTTTCTTAAATGCTTTATCAATATTCTTCATTTATATCAAAACTAAGTTTCGACTGCCCTGCAGTTATCATCAGAGCTACACTATTCAAATATATAATTATATAATTAATACAGTTATACACATATTCATATACATAATTAAATACTCAAAATAAAACAAAAATATTATTCAAATATATAATTATATAATTAATACACTTATACACATATTCATATACATAATTAAATACAATAACGTGAAAGTTAAACACCTTCAAACAGATACGCTTTAAAAATGCTTAAGTGATAGCCAATCAGATGGAATAATGGCATCACATGGGACTCTAAATTCTAAAACACAAGCCAGAACTATTAGAAAAAGATGGATCCATCTTAATCTATGCCTCAATTATAATTAAATACACAAAATAAAACAAAAATAAAATATACATTTTTGTTTTATTTTGAGTATTTAATTATGTATATGAGTATAAGTGTATTAATTATATAATTATATATTTGAATAGTGTAGCTCTGATGCTGATTGCAGGACAGTTGAAACTTAGTTTTGATATAAATAAAGTGTTTAAAAAAGTTGTAAATGGTATGATATGTAAAGTAGAAATCAATACATAGGAAAAGGAAGAAGAAAGTATATATTTATGGATTTCTGGAATTTTAAACATTTTATTTAATATTTAACATTATGAATAACATCAAAAATTAACAAAATAGTTTAAAACAATAAGTAAAATTATCAAACTACTACTTTTTTTTTTTATTAATATCAAGATTGTTTTTAGATAGTTCTTTTAAAAAGAACCTTCTAGTTTAATCTTACTCTAGAGATTATTAAAACTAGCGAGTTTAGTCTTTTTTTAACTGGATACTTTCTTCAGTTAATCCTTCCTATATAGATCCATTTCTCAACAGTTTTTTTAATTGGTTACTTGAATTTTTCTTGATAATTTAGAACATTTCCCAAAATAATTGGCAGATGAGAGAAATTTTTTTTGACTGTTCATTTTTCTTAAAAAGTTTTGCCCAATAGCCTTAAAAGCTATGGCAAACATATTACTGGCTTAATACCAATTCTAAGTTAAATACAAGCAACAAAATTAAAATAACATTAAAAAAAGAAAACTATTTCTAAAACTATCATTTTCAATTTGATATTGTTTTATGTACTTTAAAAACAAATCAATAAGCAGAGAATCAAGGGATTGTTAATAAACAACAAACTAGAATCATTTTCTCTAATTAACAGCAATCACAAATTTAAGAAATAACCAATTAATTTTTATCAAAATATTTTCAAAATTAAAAACATGTTTTGAAAGTTTGCCATTATTAAAAATAAAATATCCTTGTATATTTTAATTAAAATTAAACTTACATAGTGGGATTTTTTTATTATTATAAAAATTCATACACAAGAATTTTAATTACTCTCATAAGATTTTAAAAATATTCACATACTCATTTTATATATACATATCAATCTACTATCCCTATCTTACAAAATAATTAAAATTTTTTATAATATTAACAAGTGATACTATGCTTTATGGGACTGGAATTTCACAACATATAAATCAAATGTGCATAAGACTACTTACTTACAAGTAAGGAATAATTAACTTTCTATAATCAAGATGCACTTTTTTTAAATATAAACCATTTAAATTTTGCTCTTTAAGATAAATTGCTGTCATATTTAGATGCTTGATATTTAAAAAGACTGACATAATTATTTTATACTTCAAAATCTAATTGGTCTTGAAATTAGTTTATATGGATAGGGATTTATACATTAACACTGGAAAAATTAAACTATGGGCTCATAAAGCAGTAGAGTGCAATGCTTGTTCTATGAAACAATTGTACTGTGAGAGAATATTATGTCAAAGTGGATAAGAAAATGTTAGTAGACAACTGATTGGGGTTTGTTGAAGGCTAGTTTATACGCATAAATACAGACATAATTTATACAAACTGATTTGTTTTTTATCTCTATATATACAAATAAAAAGTATATAAATATATACACATCCAAATACATTGATAAATTGTATATACATTCAAAGGTATGTGTAAGTATGTTGCATATAGATAAAATAAAAATCTGTATATAAATACATTCATAACTTTGATAATTACACTACCAACAATAATATGACATTATCATGTTTCCAAGAGCAGATCTGTTCACTTTACTCTATTTTGTATTATAAATTTGAGATCAAATGATAAAAATGCTACAATATAGTTACAAAAAAAATGTAGGCATATATGAGACAAATATCTATATAAAACATAAATGTTGTATATATATCAAATTTAATCGTAAACAGATAATATTATAATGTGAAAGCTAAACACTTTCAAACAGATACGCTTTAAACATGCTTACGTGACAGCCAATCAGATAGAATAATGACATCACATGGGACTCTCAATTCTAAAACACAAGCCAGAACTATTAGAAAAAGATGGGACCCATCTTAATCTATGCCTCAATTTTATTTAAATAAGCCAGACTCAAGCATTTTGAACTAAGAGGTGAAGCTTAAATACCTTCACATTTAATCCACTAAATATTATATATATAAATTGACAACGCGAAATCATCCGATTTACAACGAAGCAATATTTTAAATCTAATGAAATGATATTAATAAATGTAAATATATCAAATTTAAGTGTAAACAGATAATATTATCATGACGTGAAAGCTAAACACTTTCAAACAGATTCGCTTTAAACATGCTTACGTGACAGCCAATCAGATAGAATAATAACATCACATGGGACTCTCAATTCTAAAACACAAGCCAGAACTATTAGAAAAGATGGGACCCATCTTAATCTATGCCTCAATTTTATTTAAATAAGCCAGACTCAAGCATTTTGAACTAAGAGTGTGAAGCTTAAATACCTTCACATTTAATCCACTAAATATTATATATATAAATTAACAACACGAAATCATCCGATTTACAACGAAGCAATATTTTAAATCTAATGAAATGATATTAATAAATGTAAATATATCAAATTTAAGCGTAAACAGATTAATATTATAATAACGTGAAAGCTAAACACTTTCAAACAGATACGCTTTAAACATGCTTACGTGACAGCCAATCAGATAGAATAATGACATCACATGGGACTCTCAATTCTAAAACACAAGCCAGAACTATTAGAAAAAGATGGGACCCATCTTAATCTATGCCTCAATTTTATTTAAATAAGCCAGACTCGAGCATTTTGAACTAAGAGTGTGAAGTTTAAATACCTTCACATTTAATCCACTAAATATTATATATATTTACATTTATTAATATCATTTCATTAGATTTAAAATATTGCTTCGTTGTAAATCGAATGATTTCGCGTTGTTAATTTATATATATAATATTTAGTGGATTAAATGTGAAGGTATTTAAGCTTCACACTCTTAGTTCAAAATGCTTGAGTCTGGCTTATTTAAATAAAATTGAGGCATAGATTAAGATGGCTCCCATCTTTTTCTAATAGTTCTGGCTTGAGTTTTAGAATTGAGAGTCCCATGTGATGTCATTATTCTATCTGATTGGCTGTCACGTAAGCATGTTTAAAGCGTATCTGTTTGAAAGTGTTTAGCTTTCACGTTATTATAATATTATCTGTTTACGCTTAAATTTGATATATTTACATTTATTAATATCATTTCATTAGATTTAAAATATTGCTTCATTGTAAATCGGATGATTTCGCGTTGTTAATTTATATATATAATATTTAGTGGATTAAATGTGAAGGTATTTAAGCTTCACACTCTTAGTTCAAAATGCTTGAGTCTGGCTTATTTAAATAAAATTGAGGCATAGATTAAGATGGGTTCCATCTTTTTCTAATAGTTCTGGCTTGTGTTTTAAAATTGAGAGTCCCATGTGATGTCATTATTCTATCTGATTGGCTGTCACGTAAGCATGTTTAAAGCGTATCTGTTTGAAAGTGTTTAGCTTTCACGTTATTATAAATGTTGTATGTAATAATTAGTGTGTCAATTATAGCTTTAAAAAAAACTGTTACTCAGACAAAACTATACAAAGAAGTGCAAAAAAATGGTATGTTAATATAGATTAAAACAATACTAAAAGACTGAATAATGAATAGAATATATCACAAACCTAGCAAGTTTGCAGACAGTAGTAAATTGGTGCTCTTTCCCCACAATTATATCACCTACTGTAAGCTTCAGTAATTAAGATACCAGATGATAGTGCCATAAGCTAAGAAAGGGCAGCACTAAATGAGGATTTAAGTATTATCATCAAGAATCTATTAATTATTAAAACTTATAGTTGATAGCATAACTATGATTAAAAAATAAAAAAAAAGGAATTTGCTACTGAATATTATTATGTAAAGTTGTATCATGTGAAAAGTTTGCTCCACACTTTGTATGCATATTAGCATTGCATTGCATGTCAATACACGATAAAAATCCAAATGGTTTTGATAAAAACATATCTACTGCTCCTATTTATGACAGACAGTCATGGTAAATAATTGCCAATTATAACATGTCCTATACATTCAACATTCACTCATAAATGATGGAAATAGTCCAACATATCACATCTTATAATATACCATCATTACAAACCTTCAGACGAATACTAAGTACTCGGTATGGACCTGATGCTATGTTAAATTTAGCCATTATGAAAAATTATGTCTAAAACTGGCTAAAGTAGAAAATAATTTAACTTTCTTATGTATATCAGAAGGGATTATCCCTAAGGGTTTGCAGTTAAAACCTATTTCCTCCAAATAGCTGAGAAAATTATTCAGAGAGCAAATGAGCCTTATTGAGAGAAAGTATAAAAGTTCTGCGGTTTACCAAGTATCAAACATTGCGATCTATTAGAAGTGTGGAATCTTTCCTACAAAACAAAGTTACAGATGAAGATTTCTCAAGAATTTGTCAAGCAGTGAACAGATTATATTGTAAGTTACATGGAAGGAACTTCAGAAGAAGTTTGTCAATCTACATGGGCAAGTCAAAAGTAATAATGCAACTAGTCTACCTCGTCATCACTGAAAAATCTTAGTTCTAAATAACTTACTGATTGTGAATTAGCAGTTCTTGAAAAAGGTTTGAATTTCACCATTACACCATCTACTGTCCCACTATTGGATATAATGGCCGCCACTGATGAGGTGACCCAAAATTTGAATCTAGAGGAAGCGGCAGAGTTACGCCGGAGAGTAAAAAAGGATACGGAAAGACATCAAGTGCACAAGCAGAAGTCAAACATTTCATGTGATGAGAGGAAAGCTATTAAATCTCTCAAACAGGATACATCTATAATCATTCTTCCTGCTGACAAAGGTAAAACTACAGCTGTAATGGATAAAACTGATTATGATAACAAACTACAAGGCCTTCTCACAGCAGGCCAATACAAAAAAGGAGCAAAAAATCCAATTCCAAATACAGAGGTAAAACTACAAGCATTACTCCGGAAGCATCGCAGGTATTTTAGTGATTCAGAAAAAAGAAAATTAACTTCATATTTCAGCAAGATTCCTCACCTGTATGGATTGCCTAAAATTCATAAAGACAATGTTCCATTAAGACCTATTGTTAGTTCTAGATATTCACCCTGTCAAAATTTGTCAAGATTTCTTCTCGAAATTCTTAGTCCATTGGCATATAGGACATCGTCTTTCGTCAGGGATTCTGAGCACTTTGTGGAATTAGCCAGGAACATGAAAATGGAAAGAACTGACATATTGGTAAGCTTTGATGTGGAAAGTCTGTTTACAAATGTACCATGTGATGAAGCATTGTCTATTGTAAAAAAAAGGTTATATGATGATAATAGTCTACAAACTAGAACAGCTCTACCTATTGATAGTATAATGGAATTATTAACATTCTGTGTAACAACAACATACTTTCAATATAACTCAGAATTCTTCCAACAAAATCAAGGGATGGCCATGGGATCATCACTGTCATTCTTGCTCAGCAACATTTACATGGAAGAACTTGAAACCACAGCCATAAATTCTACTCCATGTCCACCTAAAGTGTGGCTTCGATATGTTGTTGATACATTTGTGGTATGGCCACATGGCAAGGAAAAATTAGTCTTTCTGGATGCACATTAACAACACATCTCCTACAATTAAATTCACAATGGAATCAGAGCAAGAACAAAAAGTGGCATTCTTGGATGTTCTTGTGACAAGACGCCCTCAGGGCAAAGTAAAAACAACAGTGTATAGGAAACCAACACACACTGGCAAATACTTGGCGTATACATCCAATCGTACAAGAAGCACTAAACAAGGAATTGTACTATCACTATGGAACAGAGCAAAGGAGGTTTGTTCAGAAACCAGTGATTTGGAAAAAGAAAAGATTCACATCAGTCGTCAGAAAAACCTTCAATAGACAACACAAAGAGACACCAAAAGAGAAAACAGTTATTGGTACAGTAGTGTATCCATACATACCAGGAATGGCAGACAAACTAAAGAAAATTTGCAGTCAATATAATATTAGAACTGCTTTCCAAAGCCATTCCACACTTCGAGGAATGCTTACTTCTACTAAGCCTAAACTGGAAATGCTGAAGAGCAAAAACTGCATCTATGAAATACCATGTGAATGTGGAAGGAAATACATGGGTGAGATCTGTCGCCCTGTTGAACAACGATTGAAGGAACACAAATTAATGGTTAAAAGAGAAAAAACAGATGTGTCTACCATAGCAGATCATGTATATATAATGACCACATGCTTAAGTGGGAAAATACAAAGATATTGGATAAAGAGGAAAAAATGCATAGAAGAAAATTCAAGGAAGCTGCTCATATGACAATGGTAAATAATCCTATAAGTCAACCCAGTGTGGCAATACACAATGTATGGAAATCTCTAATTAATCTTGCTCTTAGGAAAAAGTAAAAATAAAAATAATTAGACTTGTTAAAAAAAAAAAAAAAAATTGAAGGACTCAGGAGGATTTGAACCAACCCTGTATTGTCTATTTGTGTGTTATTACTAACAAGTTGTTTGTATTTGAAAAGTTTAAAATTTTTTTCTAACATTCAACATTCACTCATAAATGATGGAAATAGTCCAACATATAACATATTATAATATACCATCATTACAAACCTTCAGACGAATAATAACATGTCCTTTATTTTAAAATAGTTTAATTGAAAGTAGTCCAACACTATAATAATCTTAATATAATTTTGCCTAACATCTACTATCAGTCACTATATTAAACTGTGTTTAGATATTTAAAAGCTCAACAAAATCCACACCACGACATTAAAAGCTTGCAAAAATAACTATTCCCAAACATTTCGCAGACTTGAAAAAAATATTTTGTGAAATCATTAGCAATTTTTGCCAAATCTAAAATAATCACATATGATGCCAAGAAGGCAAATATCTTGTTATAAAATTTTAATAAGCATAATTGTTCAAATATAAAGAAGATAATAAGAATAAAAATTGTAACCCAGAAAAAAATTAAATATCATGATCAGTACAGAATTTATTTACGTACAATTTTTACTACTATTATTCTTTAAGTGGTAATAATCATTCATTAAGAATATTTTTATAAATTAATAAAACTGTGAAATCGCAATGCCATACTAGTAAAAAAAAAACAATAATAATAATAATATTAACCTTGATAACTTTACAATTACGTCCTTAGCGAGAGCAGCCATTTTTTCACACTGAATCTGGAAAAAAACTAACTAAATAAAAGTTTTAAATCTTCTTTTCATTTTTTATTATATATTATTTCTCTTTTCCACGTTTCAAAAAGAAAATTAAAATATTATAGTAAAAATGTATTTTTTATTTGTAAAGAAATTGTGGTCGTGACGTCATTACGCGCCAAAAATGTCTAATACAGTTTCCCTTTAATTAAAACAGTAATGTGTATTGCTTACCAGTTCTTATGCAAGTAACGTAACAAAACGAAATTAAATAATTATGGTATTGCAAAATAGTGGCAAATTTAAACCAGATGTAGAAAGTAAAGATTCCAAGTAAGTTTGAATTTTTTTTTTTTTTAGCGATTAGCTCTTTTTTATATAGATCAAAACTAAACTAATTAATATAAGTAGCTATTAAATCCCTAGACAAAAATCGACTGTGACTTCCCTATCCGGCAAATTTTGAAGTATTAGTATTATTAGTTTGTGGTGTTTATTTGTTTGGGTAGACTTTATATATTATATTTAGTTATTGGGAATTGTATTTGTTTAATAGTGTATAAAAAGGAAAAGAGTATATATTTGTTTTGAGTTATTCTATTTTGCAGTAGAAAAGTCTGACTTGTCAAGGAAACTGCTGGTAGAGAATTTGTGTAGTGATTTTATTGTGAATTTTGTATTGGTTTTTTTTTCTTTTTTGTATATTTAATATATAGGGTATATGAGCACAGACTTTCACGCAACTCACCACTCTCCATTCTATCTCATAACACTGATACACTTGAACACGTATGCCGAAAAGATAAATAATCACCAGTATAATATTTCATGCTAAACCAGCAATCATCAGTTGGTCCAGATTATCATCTCCATACATATATGCAGCTAATTTTCATACTTTAATGGACAGGTTTTGATGTATCCATATGTATGATTATGTACACTAAGACAATGTTTTTAAATAATCAGAACAGCGAATAGTCTGCAACACTCTCTTGCAACGAATGCTCTGCTGTTCTCTTGCAACAATGCTCTGCAACAACTCTATTTCTACAGTTTGCTAAAGTTCAATTCTTTCGATGTTCTTTCAGGCTGGCTGCTACAAAAACGGTTCACAATGGGCATACTTTCGCCCCAGTCCAGTTTAGCTGTACACGAACTCTTCGTAGTAAGCACTGCGACTGACCTTAAGCTCCTTACAGCTTCCGTCTCTGCAACAGTCTACTTCACTTGAAAACCGCTGAAAATTCAACTCTTTATTCAGCTGCTATCCAGACAGTTTCCTCAGGCTGTGGTCTCCTTCAGCTATAATCCGTGAACTACATTTCCACTGGGCGCTGGACATTAACCGCAAGCACTGACGCTAGATGTTTCCTACTGGAATTGAACAGTAACTACTGCAGCTGCACTCAAATACTGTCTGTTACTCCTCACTGCTTTCACTGCTCTGCCTAGTTGTTATAGTCTTTCTTATCACTTTCTGATAACTGTAACAATCAATTACGTTGTCCAATCAGGTAAGGTCTCTTATTTAGAAATATTTGCAATCAGCAAATATTTTTGGAATTATCGTCCGCCATTACGTTAATTAAATTGCTCAGTTATCAGTGCGCGATCTGAAAACAACCTTGAATAAATATTAGTTTTTCTGGAGTGCACAAACTTGCATTCAATTTTTACAAAATACAACAGGTTTCAATCCACTCCAGCTCTTCAACCATCCATCCAATTGAAAATCTGAAGATGGAATGCTCAAAGGCTACCCTGAGGCAGAGATTCTCATCATACCCATGTGACCTAAAGTCAGTCTGACCCCTCATGTATAGGACATAATTCATTTAATACATATGAGGGACAGACATCTCTACTATAGGCTTATTATATACCTGTATCAATGTGTGTAATATATAGGGTATATGAGCACAGATGTAGCCCACCACTCTCCACTCTATCTCATAACACTAATACTCTTGAACACATATATGCTGAAAAGATAAATAATCACCAATTTGCGTATTTCATGCTAAAACAGCAATTATCAGTTGGTCCAGATTATCATCTCCACATATATATGCAATAAGTGCTCAGATATATATTAAGATAGCCAATCGTCATACTTTAATGGACAGGCTTCAATCCACTCCACACCCCAACTTTCAACCATCCATCCAATTGAAAATCTGAAGATGGAATGCTCAAAGGCCACCCTGAGGCCAAGATTCTCATCACTGAATTATAACGGAACCGCGAGGAATGCCATAGGATGATGTGAATAAGACTCGATAGTTGGTTGATTTGAACACAAGGCGTCAAACAACCTACAAGTCATATCCTGAAATCCATGATTCGACGTCCTATTTGGGTGCGCCAGATATTACTGAATCTAAAATGACATATAATAAAGAGAGCGCATCTCACTACTGTCAGACCTAGGCCTTTGAGTAGGATGCTAGAGATGTCAGGATGAAATGCTTAGCTCCAAATCACATCTACCTTTAGTATGTTAGCTCATAATTTACTTAAGACATTTCAATGTAATTTAGACTACTGCATATACATTATATTTCCCTTTTTAGACCCCATTATACCACAGAATTCAAACTCAGGGAGTTCTTGCAGTCAGCTCTCTTCAGGGATGGACTTACTTAATTATCGACTAAATATGCCTATGTATAAGCTTAAAGCAATAAATCTTCCTGGTCCAGATTTCATCATAGAAGTCCATTCTCAATCAATCTTTATTTACACTAGAGAAAACAATGATTCAAAATAAAGCACATATAAAATGAGATTAGATAATTCACTAAATATATATATATAAGGAAAGGAAAAAAAAACAAATTGAGTTCAGTAATTCTAAGTCTATCCCATTAATATAATTATTACAATGATATTTATATGTTGGAGTAAATATATTTATAACTGTTTCCAAAAAGAATGACCCACTCCCATCTATATATGTGTGTAAGTCATATTAAAATTAGTGAAAAGTAAGAAAAAGATCATTTACTCAAGTTGATTAATTGTGCACCCAGAAACAAAACAATTACAAGTAGATATTAAAACTTATTAGTAAGTAATATAACTTTGTTTGTCTAGAGTTGCAATTAATGTTGATGATATTAACACCTTACTTGAGATTGCTTTGATGACGCAGTGTTGAATTTCTTGAGGGATCTGTAAATTTACCTTTATTAATAATTATACATATTTATTGATTCTGATCGCTTTTCCCCTTTATATATCAACATATGGATACATTTCACATAACTGCTCCCACTCTTAAAATGCAGTTGACCGAATTTGAAGATGAAGTTGAATACACAAAAGAAAAAAAATCACAATATATTTTTTATTGCAAATAGAAATAATAAAAATAAAAAAATAAAAATCACGTGAATCAAAACATATATATCTATCCCAAGGACAGCAAGCATTGTCTACAGTTAAGAGTTTATAAACTTGAATGCCATTCTCCATATATATTGTCCACTAACTCTGTTGATATCTATATACTCCATACTACTTGGTTAAGAGCCAACACATAACAATTATTCTGAACACATAGCATAAATCCATTGGAGATTGATATTCATCAGCACTTTGTAAAATAGGCATTTTCATAGACAATTTTATAATGACATCGAAGCTGACATTGGGACGCCCATGGTATTGGTTTACCTCAACACATTGCAATGACTACTTTGACTAATATTTATATCATGGCTTCAATATATATAGGAAAACGGCTTAAGGAAACAATAAATTTCTAGTAGTTTCACGTTTCTTTTTCTTTATCTCCATAACAACTGCTCATGCTGTTTATATATTCAAGTTTGTCATTTTAACAGTTAAGATTAAATTTCTACTTCTATCCCAATGATAAAGGTTTTGTATTAATTTTTACATATAAACATTAAGTTTTAAAATTCATATTCTTACTGTTTTTAACGCTGAACAGTTCTTTTTTTTTTTTAAAAAAAAAAATTTTTTTTCTTTATGTCCTGATGGTTTAGTTGTTAGAAGACAAGTGAAAATTGTGAGATTGTTTTCTCATGCTGGCTAGAGCCTATTGTTACAAATTAATAAAAAAAAATCATAAAAACATTATTATTACTATTTTTTTTTTTTACTTGGTCTTCATTATTCAAACCTGATCACCTAGCAATTATTTTGACCTTTGATCATGTATGTCTAATCAGTCAATTAGTTATTATTTTAGTTGTTAGTGATATTAAGTGTGTTTGTGTGTATAACAAATTTGTCTGCTTTCAAGGTGTATAAAAAAAAGAAAAAATTAATTTCTCAAAATAGATAAAAATATTAATTTATATGTATGTTTCATGTATTTAAACCAGTATGTAGGATACATTATTTGCCTACCAAATGGCCTGAATTCAAACATTGAGAAAAATTGGGATAGGTGTGATGGTTGGTTATAAGTCATCCCTTACGGTATATTGTCATTCGACTTTTATTATAGTAAAAAATTTAATTTTTTAAAATCTCATTATGTTTGAAAATATTATGAAGATAAAAGTATGCAAAAATTAAAATATCCATTTGATTTTCATTTTTACTTTATCAATTATCAATAATTTTAATGATAATTATTTTCTATTTCAGTATTTAATTTTAGTTAATTACTAGAGCTACTGCTAATAAAGTTATATTGTTTCATAATTTTATGTAATTAAATTCTTTGATGAATGTAGGTTTTTGTACATATATGTATAAAGTTAGGTCTAATATTAGATTGAATTTAAATGACTATGTCTTTTTATGTTTTATTATTATTGCTAATGCCAATAAAGCAATAATAACATATACCTTATGCCAGTGTGATGTGATTCGAAACTGGATATCCATAAATCATAACAAATGGCTGGCACATCTATCTGTAACTTATGCTGTACTTTTTTCAATATTTCCTATGTTATCTCACTGCTATACCTGTCCTCCCAAATTACATATGTAATTGTTGATAAAATTAAATATGTCATTTACAATTTTCTTAAAGCCTTTAACAATACTATTTTTTATATCAAAACTTTATTCTAACAGTTTCGACTGTACTGCAGTCATCATCAGAGCTACAATATCCTAATACAATTAGTAAATTTTATATACATATTCATATACATTATTAAATACACAAAGAAAACATTTTAACCTGACCATTATAAAATAATCATTTCTCATCTTATTACTTTACTCGTAATTAATTCTATCCCCATTTATTTTATATTACTTTATTATATTTAAAATTATTTATTATAATTTTAAAAAACTCAACTTTTTATTTCTACTATTTAATACATATTGTCTTTTTATTTATATTTTTAATCATCTAACCTTTTTTTATTTTTATTAAATATTTTATAACTAACTATTAATTTTTTCCACATTACAAATTACCTTTTTACATTACAAAATCACATCTCTTTTAAAATCCTATTTCTAAAAACCCAACTGAAAAAATTTTCAAAATTTTTATACTTGCTTTTCATCTCTCTCTGTCATCATTTCCTTGAACTTTATTCTTTTAACCTTTTTCATATTCAAACTATTATTAATAATAATTGTTTATAAAATTGTTTTTCTATGTCAAAATCTCTATTAAGATTTAGTTTTATATTTTTAATTAATATTGCCTCTTTAATTTTCCTCTTCTTTCTATTATTTGTATAATTAGTCATTTTTATACTATCTTTCTCAAACCTATGATTTGTTCCTAATGAATGCAAATAAATAGGTAATCTCATCATATTAATGTTGAATTAATCTTGTATAAATGTAATTAAAGGTCATATAGAATTGATGATATCAAGTTATTTCAGGTTACAGTAAATTTAAATGCTTATAAACATGTAACTTCAATGTTTCCTAGAAAATACTACAGATACTATGGATCTTTATTATTATTTTTATAAATCATTTGATCAGTGATATATGCATTTTATATAGTTTTATATGATTAATTATTTACAATATATATATATATTTACTATACCAGTCCATACTCCCTGCGGAATTCTTTTCCTAATCTTGCACTGAGCATGAAGTGACCAAGATTCAACAGGTAAAGAAATGGATGTCAATCTAGCCGATTGCCTGTACTCATGTATATTGGTACTTCCAGCTAAATTGATAGAAAGAGTGGATTGACAGGACTCTTCCAGTTAAAAACACCCTTTAGTTGATATCTTATTTGAATGCCCGAATATTTAGAACAATGGCAAGTACACATCTTTGAAAAATCTATTTACAAAATAGACTTTTGCGCGCCACTTCTAGAAAAGAATCAAAAAATGAATTTTTCATCCTCCTAGAAGGATGTGCAATACCATATGTTCAGCGGAGCATAAGAATAAGATTTAACACCCCGGTAGAGCGATATCCCTTTGTGGCTAGCTCAGTCACTCTACAATCTGGAGTCTTCAAATGGGTAAGTTAAATGATTATTACCGGTACGTGGTTGATAAGGAAAGAATACATTTTGATCAATATAAATAATAATATGAAAATGAAACAAGTTTAATATTATGATTAAATATTTATTTAATCCCAAATACCCACCACCGTTTCATACTAATGATGATATAATAACAAAATACTAAATAATTAATTATCCCAAACTATATATATTCGAGGCGTTGAAATAGATAAAATACAATTTTAAATAAGAAAAATAATAAATCCCTAAAGCTATTTACAATGTTTATAAGTAATGGAAATGGTCTGAGCTCTTTTTACCCAATAGAAATAAATTTTACTTTGTGTGATTTGATATACAGATATGAGATTTTCAGTCATACAGGCATACGCTTTTACTGATAACTTTAAAACCTTTTTATTGATAGCAAATAAAAAAAAAGACAACTAGGCATACGTATATATGCAATATGAGATATTTCACTAATTTCATACTTTTCAACAAGTCATCAAGGTTGCGTTGGCTCAGATACTATATCGTACTCACCATAAGGTACTGTATCTATTTCCCTCTCGCCATAGATAAATTCCTGTACATGTATATACGCGTATCACAATTATACACTTACTATTACTTTAAATATAAAGTTATTAGAGTACTTGCTTACAGGGAATCTATAATAGATCAATCCCTTCTTGCACTCATCATAAGATGCAGCAGTAACAAAAAAAAATAACTTAAAAAGGATATACGGTTAAATACATTTTTAGATATTCAGCATGAGATATCGTATTTACCGAATATTATAAGCGTATGTACGCATGTACATACATGTATATCCATATATGACGAATTCCAGGAGTAACAAGAGGAAAATGAATAGCAACAACAACAAAAAAATCTCATTGCAATCTTTGTTGAAAATACTAGAATTTGAAATAGAAAAATTGACTCAAAGGATTTAAGTAAAAGCTTTTATCATTTATGCCCGTAATAACCGCAAATTCATATACATATGCGAGAGATTCTCTCTCTTTTTTAAATGATTGCTAATAATAACAAAAAAATAATATATTTAATCAGAAATATCAAAGTTAATTATCTCAATATTAATAAATATCTTAAAATAAACTTATATCTGCGTCTTCATTCTTCTCCTCTGGGCTCTTGAGTGGGCTTCAAGTTAACTGGCTGTGTGGTGAGGATTTCATCCATTTAGCAAGGCGGATTGTCATCATCGTGGGTGGCTGGAATTGGCATGGTCACATCTTGGCGGCTTGGGACAGAGAAAGGGCAGTGCACCAGCTAGTTGTCTACCCCACGGTCATTTTACTGGACTCACTGGTAGATTGCTTCATATTTTCCTCTGTTTGTATATGATAATAAATTTTATCAAATGTTCATTTTCTATCTTGACTAGTTTATTAAATTCTTAAGAAATCAAGAGTTCTTAAAAGAACTATATAATGGATTTCTTAGAAAATGTCAGCAGTGGTCTAGTCCATAAATTTATCTCTAAGTTGCTAGATGATTGAAAATCTCTGGAGCCAAAGTAGTGAACGACTTGAATGCCAAAGAAAGAATGAATCTCCCAGCACTGACTAACTTATCAAAATCACCCATCAGAACCAATACAGATAGCCCTCTGAGAAGTATGAATCAGCCAATCCTTTTAATTTAGCTTATCACTTAGATTATAATATTGCTTACAATTTTTCCTATTAAATTTTACATTTTAGGATTTAATATAATGACTTCCATCTTCAATAACCTAGACCACTTGCTTACAAAATCAATTCAAAAGAATTTTTAAAAAGATAACAGTTTAATTATAGCCTTATCAAAACATTTTGCTTTTGATCACATTTTTGCAAAAGCAATTAACATTATTTGTTTATGGAATAAAATTACAATCTTTATAAAAGTAATTAAAAAAAAATATACAAGTATGTTGGAAAAAAAAACAACAACAAATACATACAATGACATATCATAAAAAATATACAAAAAGGAAAACAAAAAAAAACACATGAGTTTATTATGCAATATTTTGTATGTCAATTTCATATTACTTTAAATTGGTGTGTGTGGGTATTTTAATGCTCACACCAACTTCCATTATTAATATAGCACATTTATATATTTGTTGTGCCTAATATGTACAAATCTATATATGTATCTGCTGTAATATTTTTTACAACAGATTTTTTAAATGCCTGGCACAATATAAATATATATGTATATGATTGATATATTTATTTCACTTAACCACTACTTGATGAATATCTTCACATTACATAATTAAGCTTGATATTAAATACATATATTTAATTCAGTGAAGCTTCTATTTCATAACAGAAGTGATTCGCTATGTAGTTAAGATTAATTATATTATCCCACTTTCTTTAGGCAGTAAAGTTATGGATAAAAGTTTGGAAAACAGTTATTTAGCTAGACAAAATGGTTATCTACATGTTGACTAAATAATAAACACAGAAATAGTGTATTCATCTTTAACTATTGAAATCAATTCTGTGTAAGGATTCAATATTTCAATGACATAAATCCAAAATTCTACATAACATGAGGAAGAAGTAAATGCAGAAATCAATTTTCTGCCACAACCGCAATTAAAGAAATAAATTTTTTATTACAATCATATTTAAGAAGCCAATTTTTAGATTCAGTCAACAGGAGTTATTTGACTTTGTAAACATTTTATTGAAGTAAATCTTTATGAACTAACAATTGGAGGAAAGTAATTGATTTGTCTGATATAACTGAATATTAATTGTATCAAGATTCAGTTATAAATAAATCACATTTCTCTTGCATATTGTTTATGCTAATTTTCTGATGTGAATCAGTAGAAAATTGACAATGTTACTATTGATATTTGTAATGATTTTTGCGAATAATTTGATGATTCTATCATTATTGTCAAAAGATGGCAGTGATTAGATAAGCAAATATATCCTAGGCACCATGTCAAGTTTATGGCAAATAGTATGACATATGAGCACATCAAAGTAGCATTATTTTGCCTAATCAGAGTTGTGATTGCAATGTATTTCTCATGCAAAAAAGAAAGGAGTTATTAATTAATTTTATTAATTACATTTCATTATGAAGTCTAAATGATATCTTTTGAGTATTTTTTATTCATGATCTTTTACCACCAAAAACTTATTTTTGTATTTAAATTTGAAACAAAAAAATATATTGTAATTTTTTATAGTTTCTCTATTGGACCTTATGTGAAAACATTGCAAATAGGTATAACTTTTATGGTTATAAATAGTTTTATTTTTTTAAGTATATTTATTTATGCAAACATATTGTAATGATCAGATTTTTACATTCACATAACAAAAACCAGACTATAAGTAAAATACACTAAAGCTGATCAAAATCGGGTGGTTAGATCCCAGGTCTGACCAAGTTTCAACCTAGTTACTAGTGCTCTGTGGCTTAACACCCTATGAATGACATTTTTGAGGTTACACACGAGTCTTAATTTAATCTGCGAGCTGGCTCCGAACAGAGAGAGACATGAGACCCAAAATTAACTAAACACTGACTAACTAGAGAGTTATATGAAGTGATAATATGCTAACTTAAGGGTAAAATTAACACTTAAAACTATAATGCAGGGGTGTCCAACAAATCGATCGTGATCCACCGGTCGATCGCGAGGCTAATCTAGCAAGAGCTATCGAGTAACGAATGAAACAAATTAAATCAAGATTTTACAGTTTTTTTTTTTTTTGTTCTAATTTTTTTTTTCAATTTTAGATAGGTGAAGTCCACTAAGTCATATCATTATTGAAAATAGTATATTTAATCTTGATTTAATGTAGCTAATTTGAATGAATAAATATTGTTAATAAATACTCATGTTGCTTTAATTCTCCCCACATGAATTTTTTGGCCCGTTAGTAAATAATTGTTATTTTTTACTAGGTAGATATATAAAAATAGTATGTATTTCACACCTCCCTTCACTTAGATTACAGCTATGATAAGTCGATCGCCTATGACAACAAGTCGATCGCAAAACATTTTTAAAATAAAAAGTAGATCTTATGAACACAAAAGTTGGCCACACCTGCTATAATGCATATAAAATTATTAAATGTAATAATTGAAATGAAATTGGAATTGGGATCGAGCAAACGGTATGGAAATTTAAATAGGTTTATTGATTAATAATTCAAACAATAAAATGTAAACAATAAGCATACAATATTGCAGCTGTACATATGTATAGCCATATTTATGTGTGCTTCACCATTCACTGTTTATTTAATCACAGAACATAAATCCAACCACAGTGAATGAATATTAAAATAAATGATTAATGATATATGTGTTTATATAATATTAAAATAAATTGTAAATTATAAAGGAAATTTAAATATATACAATTTGGAAATTATAGAAAAAATTTAAAGTTAAATAAATTATTTCATCAGCAAATATAAAAAAGTACTACATTAGCATATAAAGAAATTTGCTAATGCACAAAATAGATTAAATAAAAATTTAACTGAAGATCCATTAAGAAAAATGAGGTAATATAAAATCGTTTGTTTAACAATAATGTAAAATCATATGATGCTTTTAAGGGCTTGTAAACAATGGAAGCAGTAGACTTCAATTAATTAATTAATGTAAAAAAAGAATTAAAAGATATAAATACTAAAGTTTTTCTTTGTTCTAACAATTATCATCATGTTGTTCTAAAGTCTGGACCGATACATAAATCTCTGTACAAGTCATGCCTGAATAGAGAAGTTTTATCTTCGTCCTCCTGTGTCTGTCCTTGGAGGGAGTCCTAGAGATGAAGCATAGCAGAAGACTGAAGAATCATGCCTGATAATTGTATACCTTTGCTACCAGAAAAAAAGACTTATCTAAATGGAAACGTGCATAGATGTTTGTGATGTAGATCGTAACAGCCATCAAGAAAGAATAACTGCATCATGAGGTCTCAAAAAATGAACTCTTAATTCACTATTCTTATAAAGCATAATCCATATATATATATACACGTCTGACTTACCGGTAATTTTTATCCATGTCATTTTTTTTTATTATTGTTCTGCTTAATATATATTAACTAATTGTACCTTACTTATATTTACAAAAGGTTAAATTATGTATTCTAACGATCAATTAATTGGTTTTTATCTTGTTATATATATATTGACGTATCGTTAACATACATATAAAATCAAGATTTTTTATTTTATTTATTATTTCACAGGTAAGGTGGAATATCTATATAAAGGAAGAGCTGGAAGATAATTTAAATAAGTTAAAACTTATATTTTTATTTCCCCCAACCCTCTGTAATAAAGGTGGAAGTTGTTTCTAAATATTTTGTAAAAGTTATTTTAATTTTCGTAAGAATTCAATCTACCTTTTCCCACAGTTTTTTTTTTTTATTAAATGTTTTTAAAAGAGAGAGAAAAGAAGACATTGACATTTAGTTTAACTAAACTTTATATTTGTTTTATAATCATACTAATATTGATTTATATTTTTAGAAAAGTATCTTGCATTTATTATTATACAGATGTATACTTAAATAAACCAAATGCTTATTTAATAAATATGTATTGGGAGATGTGGTATATATGTATCTTATATTTATATTTTTCTAATAGAAGGCACTGTGATTTTCTTCATAGAATTATCTATTTAATATTCATCAAATCTATGTGCATAAATTAATTAAATAATGATAATTCTTGATTAATCATGCTACAAGTAAAAATGCTGGTGTAATACCTGCATATAAATTAAATTTAAAGAGGTTTTTTTTATTATTGTATAATGGATTTTCTAGCGTAGTAACATACGGGATCATCTTTATATACATTAATGTAGATAAGGTTTTAATATTTATGGTCGTTTGTCCACATTCCCAATACTGTGTTACTTAGTAATTGTATCGTGTCTCTGCAATCCTTTACTGTTTTTCTGAATTACTTCATACAGCCAGCTTGTGAATCCTGGACATATCAGTTGCCTGAAATAGTGAATTCTGTTAAAGGGGCAGGGAGGAGAAATGAACATTAAGCTAACCAAAGACACTTCATTCCTGAACCCGGATCATGTTTAGGTGAACTTCGCTAATAATCAATTAGAGGCGAAGTAGCTATCCATTAATCAAATTGATGTCATGATGAAGATTCTATTATATTTTAGAGACACGCATTTAAATATATACATAGTGAAGCAATGGATCTGAAGTCCGATCCATGCTTCACAGCCTTCTATAAACTTAGTTAGTATTATAGACCTGAATTAAGTTTATAGTCCAATATCAGCAGGGTTTTGCATTAAAGCTAAAATTAATTACGTTTATATAAGTTGGATTTGCATTTAACTATTTCATTTTAAATAAATTCCATTTCTAAGATTAGATTTCTGTTAATAAAAATTACTTGTAAAACCTATTAGTCAAATATATATATATATATATATACGTCAAGCGTATATATATGAGTTAATGCAAAATTCTGCTGAAATAAAATTCTTATATTATTAAAAGAAATAATATATTTTTTTGTTAAAATCTTGTTAAAATATTAGTATGATTTGATTTGAGATAAGCCCGCCAACATTTTCTAAAAGAATGTATATTTTTAATTAATTAGCACATTCAAGGCAAATTAAAGATGACCTTCTTTTTCTTTTTTAATTAATAAAATTCAAAATTTAAAGAAAGAAATTTAGAGTAAAAAAGTAAAAGTTATTTTTAGAAAATGTTACCTTGAAACAAAGGAGCATGGGGGCTTATCAAGATCTAAGATCATACAAACAATAGAGGGTAGCTTACAAAAAAAAATGTATAAATAGGAGAGTGAACAAAAGATTAGATTATTCAGAGTTTTCTTGCTGGCATTCAGATTTCTCTTTGGAGAACTTTCAGATTTTGCTTGTGGAGATTTTATTCCAAAAAGTTAGACAACTGTCGTCTTCAAAATCATGGAGAAGTTTGAACATGCTCAAGCTAAAAGTCATATGAATTTGATGGATTCTACTATGCTTGGCTGGGCAAATAAATAACTTTGCCTATCGCCGAGGTTCCTAAATACCATCAAAATGCCTTAGTATCCACTCAATAGTCATCTGAACTCTGTGCAGTGTCTGTAGGACTTTTCATAAAAGCATGCTACGTAATTCCACTTTCCTTGTCCAGGCAAATACCTATCGATGGACAGATCAAGCTACGCTTGTCGATGGAACATGAGCAAGGAACCAGGACGGTAATCATATCTCTCCTCCATTGAACTATTTACTTTCTACCCTTTTGTTCATACCTTTCTTAATTGAATTATATTATGAATTGTTTTATTTAATGATATTTGTAATGTAACCATTTTATTAGACTAGTTTTAAATATATATATGTGTGATCATCTATCTATATTTAACCTTTTTTCCTTCGCTATTCTTCATTACTAACATGTGTAAATATTTTGTATTCCATTGCGGTTAAGTTTAAAAGTTAATTTTTTTTCATTTAAAATCTCTTTCCAATTTTATTTATGTTTCTAAATTCCATACGAGTAAGTTTCCGTTGTTTGCCAACTTGATCTCCTCAATAACGCCTCTTTTGTCCGCCAGTAGCTTATTATGTATATCTGATTTAGCTATATACGTTTTAAATAATTTTTAAACTCTGTTTTTAGCGCAAAGCAATTAGAAAATGCTTTGCGAAAGATTTTTACTATTGTACTTTATCGAGGAGATTCAAGTTGACAATCTTAATAAAATTGGGAAGAAAAGATTTAGACCGCAAACATATTAATCTGTTTTTATTGTCTAATTAGTTTTCATTAATTTAGGGGAATAGCGGAGGACATTAAATCATTATTCATATATTAAAGTCATTAATTAAATATCTATTATTTAACTAAAAAGCTTCAGTTTTCTAATTTTATTTTAATGTTTTATTGTTACTTTTCCAATGATCCAGGCACGCAAAACACATATTTCTTAGTACTTTTATTGCACATTTAACTATTTAGCTCCGTAGGTGTTCCCGTCCATGTCTCTACCTCTGTTGCTAAGCTTTGTGGCCGATGAGAAAATAATTTTTGTGTGTCTCATATAATGTTGTTTGTTCGTAATTAGCCTCGAGAATAAGCAAATAGGGCAGAGGTCATAGTATTCCTGATTTAATATCTCGCGTATGGATGGCCTCGAGGTACTTTCGCCTAGTATTCGAATTGGGTTAAACCAACATACATCATCTGACTGTCACAATAGTCACTGAGTACCACATTAAATATTACCCTTTTGCTTTATAATTATGCCTGTTGATATATGATCTATGCATTGCTATGTAAATCTATTGTTAAAGATTTGTTAGGGTTATATATATATTTGTATAAATGAGGCTGTTTAATTCAGTCTCCAGTTTATTGAGCCAATTTAACCATGTTGACCATACCATGTTCTCGCACCGTAGACTAATTTTTGGACTTCCTCTCTAACTAAACAAATTTATCCCTATGTTTAATAATGCATACCTAATGCTTTGTTTTTCTTTTATTTCAAAAATTGTAAGTTACAAATGAATCTTACATACATAAGTGGGTACTTTCTTGTTATTTGTAAATAATTCATGTAAATAATTCATTTAAATGAAATTGAGACAATCTTATACTAACAATAAATTATAATTTATAATAGTAACAAAGTTATAGATGTCCATTATTTTATATATGTAAATCTGATCAGTATTTTGTCTAGGATTCATGTCTTGTCTCTACCTGACCATTGGGCTGTATTAAGAAAATTGACTTTTGTGAGGTTAAGTGAGTTCCTTAGTTATGATATAGTGGGATAGGTGAGGTTCGAACTCCCTTTATCTATGGCTGTAGGTCGGTTAAAGCAACTATTTTTTCTGACCATTACAACATGAAATGTAGGATGAAACGCACGCAGGCGTTACATAATGAGATGAGAGTAAATTGAGTTACAGCATATCTCATCATAAAATGCCTAAATATATATGTGTGTGTGTGGTAAATAAATTATGCTTATGTCACTTAATATGCCAAAATCCTATCTTTATATCATGGTTTGCTCAATTACAAGTTAATATACTAGCCAAAGTTAGATTGCTAATTACAGTGCTAAGATGGCTGCTGTTAATATATATATATATATATTAAGAGATGAGTATACAATTAAGCTCAAGGATGATGCAGGTTTAGTTTAATAATCAAAGATTTAGTTTCAGACTAATGTTGAATAATTATTTTAAGGGAAAGAACTGGTTGCTTTAGATCAATATATATTTGCTATGGCACAGGCTAAAATGTTAAGAAACATGTTTGCACTGCGAGTGGGTAGTTATTCTCAGGATATAGGATCAAAATGTGTGGTAACCTAAGGTTTACGAACATTCTGAGTTCGGAAACTTTGGATGGCATTAATAAAAAATTGGGTCTGGATCCTTGTGCTCCAGTTGTAATAAAAATATATCCTTACCTGAACTAAGTATATGGGGATGGCCTCCACCATGAGCCCATTAAAAAAGGTGCAGCAAGACATAATGTATGTGACCGTACTTTGTAAGAACATACCCGCAATGTATGAAGTAAAATACAAATATGTATATTTAAATTGAATGCGTCTAAAAACAGATAGCTTCTATCTGCATAACTAATAGAACCCAGTTCTTAAAATAAGCATAATAATCATACTATCTCAATGGACTAAAACTATATTATTAATCTAGTATAATATCCTCATTCTGCATGTTTAATAAGTTTTTCTAGGGAGGAGAAAGTATATTTAACAGGCAATTAATAATACATTAATAAATATGCCCTTATACTATTTCTAAGGTTAGTCTATTACTTTCAAGAAAGTAAATATTTAGTCATAATTTAACTCTGATTATGCAAACCATTGTAGATATTTATATAATATAAAACTAAATCAAAATGATAACAAGCGCTTAGCGAACAGTTATTATTCCAACATAATAGGATTTCAAAACTGTGCTAGCAAGCTAAATAAGCATTATTAAAATATATAAAACTCAAGATATCAATTATCATATCTTCACTGAAAGTTTATTAAAGACTCTTGCTGTTTCGAGATATTTGGCATATCATAACATATACAATAAATTTTAGAGAAATAAAATAAAACAAAATACATAGGCATAACTGCAATAATAATACGTTCAAATAAACAAATGATTTCAGTTGTTTTAATTTAGAATAGGCAAAAACAAAGTTTACAGATGTAGTCTCAAGCAAGATTTTTACAAGTTTATATATTACTTTAAATGAGAGTTTAAAGTTAGACTTTGAACGTTCATTGTTACATAATAAGCTAGCTTTAAATAGATTAAGGTTCAAGGATTAAAAATATATTTTTGATCTCTGCGGTGTTTGGAGGATTTACCTAGCTTGTCACAGCTTGTTACTTGGGCACATCAGATGACAGATGTAGTAGAACTCTGGATCTCTGGATAGGCAGTGTTAGTTGCTATCTTCTTGCAGTAGGCTGTTAGTAGGAGCATTTCTCATTCCTATGATTATGATGCTGTGCCAGTCAGCATGCAGGATGGGACTAGAAATTACCGTCTTCCCCGGCAGGGAAAACAGCAAATCTCACCCTCCTACTCCATCATATTAAATTTGCAACTGGCATGGAGTTTGGTGGCAATGCTTGAAAATTATACCGAGTATATATTTGATGTATAAAATATGATATATTTATATGATCCCAAGATCAGATGATAATCTGACAACAAAATTATTTTTGGCGATTGAATTCATTAGCATCTTTTTAAGATTTTGTATTTTAATTTACTAAAATCGTTTAACCTTTGTTTTAATTTTGTAACACTATGTTTGTGACTAAATTTGATCACTTCTAATCTCTTAAGACCTAGTAATAGTTCCAATTGAGTAGATCTTGTTTACAAGTAAATATAATTTTGGAAAAATATTATTGCCAATATTAAGATTTTAAATTATTATTCCATGGTGTTTTAACACAGGTCTGCTTAGCATGATTCTTGTTTACAATAATTATAAGTTAAAATTAAGAATGATAAGAAATGACTAAATAACATTGCACTATATTGTAACGGTCAGAATCGTGTGTTCAGCTAACAAGATTCAGAGACCTAGCAAAAGTGCATCAAACTCAGCATATTCGGGATATGGTAGTCGCAGAACAGTACTAAGCTTTAACCTATTTGCTGGTGCTCCAAAATCTCCACTATCTGACCAACGCTTCTGATGCTACTAATAGTAATCATTTTCTTTCGGTCCCAGTGGTCAGGGTGAAACAAGGACTCTATGGATTCAAACTTAGCCTCAGTCATGAATTAGTTACTAAATTAATTGATCAGGTACTCACCAGCTCCCATAAGAACCTAATACTTTGTTGAATAGACTCATAGATCACTTATCTAAGTGTAGATATAGTTGAGTGGATGTGGTGAACCAGGGAAAGACACAACAAATGTATAAACATAACTATACATAATTTATATTAGAACAAATTCAATAAGATATAGGATAACAAAATATTATTTGGATCTCATTATGATCCATGTATGAGCATTACAAATAAACTAGAGATTAATAATCACAACAATTATTTAAATATCAATATGACACGTGAATGAGCATTACAAAGGAACTGTGTGTTGATAATAATAACAATATTGGGATATCAGTGTGATATGTATATGAGCATTAACAAATGAACTAGAAGCTTATGATGATCACATTTAGGTATCAGTATGATACATGTATGAGCATTACAAAAGTACTAGGGGTTGATAATGATAACATTTGTGTGACAGTAGGATATGTGTACAGCATTACAAAGGAACTGTGTTTCAATAATGATAACATTTGTGTATCAGTATGATATATTATGAGTATTACAAATAAACTAGAAGTTAATAATATTAACCATATTTAGATATCAGGGTGATACATGTATGAGCATTACCCAAGAACTGTGTGTTAATAATAATAACAATATTTGGGTATCAGTATTCGGCCAGTCGAATGATGTATATTGGTTTAACACAGTTCAAATACTAGGCGAAAGTACCTTGAGGTCACTCATATGCAAGATATAAAAATCAAGAATACTAAGGCCTCTGTCCTATTCGTCTATTTTCGAGTCTAACCATGAACCAACAACATATCTGAGACACGCATAAATTATTTATAACCCTGGCCCACAGCTTAGCATCAGGAAGAGACAATGGACTAGAATACTTACGGAACTAACTAAGTTAAATGTGCACATAATATAACGAGTTATGTGTTGTGCGTGCTTGGATCATTGGACAAGTAATATAAAAGGTTAAGCTAATAAAAGATTGAAATAATATTAGAAGATTTAAGCTTTTTAGTTTAAATAATATATTTTAATATACATAATTTTAAAATATTAGAAATGTTTTAATTACCTCCGCTATTCCCTGATTGATTACCGATAAATAATTTTACAATGAGGCAGATGGCAATTATGTAATATTTTGCGCTCTAAGTATTACTTTCCCAATTTAAATAAAATTATTAACTCGTGTCCCCTCGATAAAGCAAAATTAAAATAACTCTTTCACAAAGCATTCTCTAGTTGCTTTGTGCTTTATAAACAATTTTAAAATAATTAAAGACATCTATAAATAACTAATATTTGACTATGGGACTAAAAGCGAAAAAAGTAGGCATTATCGAGGAGATCAAGTTGGCAAACGAAAGGAAACTTAACTACTATTTAATTTACAGATATTATTTTAAATTGGAAATATTTTTAAGTGAGGAATAATTCACATCGCAATGAAACAAGAAAGCATTTATATAACACACTAAAATGAGGAATAGTGAAGGGGAAAATTTAAGTATAAAATAGATGATCAAACGAAAGATAAATATAATCTAATATTAGTCTAATAAGAGAAAAACAGTTACATTATAAATATAAATTAAAGAAACAATTCGTGAAAGGTATTTATAAAAAGGTAAAGTAATAGTTCATGAGGAGACATATAAAGTTACCAGTCCTTGTTCCTTTGGTCCAGTACCCTCGATATCCATGACTGTACGTAGAGTGATTTATCCGGACAAAGGAATTTGAAATATGCAGCATTTTTTACACGAAGGGCACACACACACGGCTCACAGTTCGGGTTTATTATTGGTTTGACACGTTATGGCATTTTGATGGATTTAGGACCCCAACAGCAGGCCAAGCTGATGAACCTAGTCACTGTACATGGTCATGTCCACCAAATTGATAGAACTTTTAACAGGTCGCATGTTGGAACTCAGAACAGGAATTTTCCGCAAAATTAGAACTCCGTTTTCCGCATTTATTTTCAGAGCAACCTAGGAGGATCACTTAAAGCACCAAATGCCGAATCATCAAAGCACAGGATCTGAATAAATCTTCAAGTACAAAATCAGAATAATTTAACAAATAAAATCTGAATGAATCAGTCACAGAATCTTAATAGAAGAACAAGCAGAAGAATTCTTGAATGCTAAAAATCTGAATAATAGATCCAGAAGAATTCTTGAACGCCAAAAATCTGAATAATCAGTCATAGAATCTCAATAGAAGTACCAAATCTGAATGAATTCTTGCACGCCAAAATCTCTGAATAATAATCTTTTGTTCTCCCCTCCTTTTATACCTTTCTGGAGATACTCTTTCTATTGTTTTGCATATGATTTTAGATCTTGATAAACCCCTACGCTCCCTTGTTTCGAAGTAACTTTTTGCTAAAAATAAACTTTAATTTCTTATTATCAAATTCTGCTTTTAACTTCCAATTTGATTTAGTTAAAAAGGCCATCTTTAATTTGCCTTGAATTGACTAACTAATAGAACAAATGCTATTTCTTTAGAAATGCTAGCAGGCTTATCCTAAAATAAAATCATACGCCATATTTTAACAAAAATTAAAAGAAAAATATCTTATTATTTCTTTTAATAAAATAACATTTTAGTTCAACAGAATTTTGCATTTAATCATATATATATACGCTTCCATATATATATGTTTGATTAATAAATTTTGAAAAGGAAATTTTAATAACAATTTAACCTTAAACAGAATTTTATTTTAAAAGAAATATTTTAAAGTAAATAGCTAATTTAATAAGCGTTAAATGTACAAAATGAAACACGTTAATTTTATATTTAACGCAAAACCCTGTTGATACTAGGATATAAACTTAACCCAGGTTTACAATATCGGTAAGTTTATAGAAGGCTGTGAAGCATGGATCGGACTTCCGGATCCATTGCTTCAGTATGGTACGTGTATGGGCATTACAAAGGAACTGTGTTTTAATAATGATAACTTTTGTGTATCAATATGATACATGTGTGAGCATTACAAATGATCTATATGCTAATTTGATCAAGAAGTATGCGACTATAAATTTAATATGCCAATTGTCAAGAGTAGACTCAATACCTGGTTATATATTATTAAGTTAGAGGTCAGAAATATATACACCTGGTCTCGGTTTACGCGATAGATAGGTTCCTCAGAAAACACGCGCAAAAGAAATCGCACAAAAATAGACGTAACTTACCTTGAAAAAGGGGGATACGGACTGTGATTTTTCAAAAATCGCATAAAAGCAAAGCACCAATGAAAATTACTTTAAAATTCGCGCAAAAAAAAAAATAAGGAAATAAAATATGACTAATAAAAAATTTCAAATTTGAAAACAATTGATACAAGACAAACTTTTTTTAACTATAATATTTAATTTTATTCAAAACAATATATTTTTATGCATAATTTACAGTACAGTAATTGACATTTTTTTAATACATGTTTTAATTATTATCGCTACTTGGCGATAAACAGGTTCGTTTGCAAACTGGTAAAAGATCAGATTCTTCACGAGAGGAAATACAACTAGCGCTAACTTCACTCTCATGTTGTGTTAATGGTTTTCTGGTGACAACGTAATTAGTAATTAATCTTTGAGATGATGATTTTATTAATTGTTTATGAAGCTTGCGATATCCAGACATACAACCATTTAGCTCTCATTGGAATTTAAGAGCATGTTCATGATTAGTGTCATTAATAAGAAAATAATTAAAAATAAATTTGCGGACACTAAATGATTAATAATTGATTACATTCTTTTTTAAAAAGCAAAAACAGAATGTGATTTAAAATGCAAAATTAACACGCACAATGTTTGAACAAATTTACATTATAATCTTGTAAAATTTAATGTGGGTATACATAAAATATGGAAATCATGATTTTAATTTCATTATTGCATAAAATCTTACTATTATAAAGCACTGAAAATATTGAAATTACGGTAAAAGCCTGAAATCCGGGCACGGCCGCTTGGGGCATTGTTTACGTGTCAAAACCCATAAAAATGCCATTTCGGTGGCCGCGGCCTTACAGGCTAATACAACATTTACATATTGTATTAACCCATTGAGCTAGGCCACTTTACATGACATTGCACAAAAATATTATGGCCTGTTTTGTGCTTCGAAGCTATTTACGTGTATTTGTTCTATTCATAGTTGATTACCGTATCGCTTGAGGGTGTTTAAATTTCAAGGCGGTACGACATTTTCAAACCTCCGTAATAGAGTAATGTCATTTCGATTTAAAAAATGTTGTTAATTATTAATAATTGTCATATGGTCCCCACCCTTCCCGGCAAAAAAGGTTAATATGTAAAAAATTGGCAAAGTGTATGTTCGAACAGGCATCGACAAAGCTCACATGCTAAGTCACGTTTCAGCGTGGTGGGGAAAATATTCGAAACAACTAAAAGGTCTGAGATGAACGTGCAATTTTGAAACTTTTCTTCAGATAAATTCCCGAGTACAGAAAGTGTGTGAGATTGTGTTTTTTTTTTTTTGTCAGGCACACGTAATGTCCACTTTTTATTACAGCAATAAAATCGAATAAATAATTTTAAAAAGTCCAAAGTTTGTGTCCTTTTTTTTTGTTTTTTATTTCATTAGAAATTGACAAGTATATGGATTAAATTTTTTTTGCAGCAGGGTTAAAATAAATGACGACTTTGGTTGACTTTTTGTTAAGAATAACAAATTATGAAATACACCCCACCCCCACCCCCAAAAGCAGTTTATTGTAGAAGGCTAAAAAAAAAAAAGGTAATTCGAACGAAATAGAAATCAAAGTAAAAAGTGAGAAAAAGTTGTTTCAAAAAAAGAAAAAAAGGTTAAATTTTTGCTTTTTGGTTACAATTCCTTTTCTGAGGGTGGGTGGGGGTGAGTGTTTGAAAACAATTTTTGAATCGGCAAAAACACAAAAGTAAATTTTGATTTAATATTAAGAAAAACAATTACGTCAAACAAAAAGAAATCAAAATTCAAAACAAGTCCCAAAGTTGATTCTCTTTTTTCAGCGCTGTTAAAATAATTGACTATTTTTGTTGGCCTTTTTGTTAATAATAACAGTACGAATTCCCCCCCCCTCTCAAAAAGCTGTTTCTTGTAGTAGCCAAAAAAAGGCTAATTCAAACATAATCTAAATCAAAGTGAAAACAAGTTGTGTTTAAAAAAAAAGTAAAATTAATAATAAGAAAAACCATTTAGTCAAGCCAAAAAATAATAAATAAAAGAAAGGTAGAATTAAGTTCTAAACAAGTCGCAAATAATTGTATTCTATTTTTTCGGCGGTGGGATTCAAACAAATTTTTTTGACGTTGTGAAACGGTCCAAAGTTTTAAAATGATAAAAAGAAAAAAAATACAATTAGCAAAATTTGTTGAAAAAATATCAGGTTCCAACAAAAAACCCACAAAAAGTAACGAAAATGAATATCAAAATTTGTTTAATAATAAAGAAATCATGTTCTAAATGAAATAAAAATTATTTGTTTAATCAATATTAGAAAAAAAAAAAACCTTGTTGTCTAAAAAAGGAAAAGGTTGTGGCGGCCCGGTAACGTTATATTTCATGGATTTTGTCTAGCATCAACGCTCCAAGCGGCTTTGCCTGGATTTCAGGCTTTTACCAAAATTACTAAGATGAAAGTCGAATTCCAATAATGTGCTATTACTTTCAATATGACGTAAGTGTGCGAAATTTATTATTTAAAGTAATAGCGCATTATCGGAGTTCGACTTCCGAAGAAACATGAATCGTGTAACTTCAAAATCGCGTTAAATAAATCCGCGTAAAATGAGACCCAGGTGTATATATCAAATTGATGTGCGTGTTCACATACATAGGGGAAGTTAAATATTTTTTTATTATATTTATTTTATTAATCCCAGCAGGAGTTATGGAACAAAGCATAATTCTAGCTTCCTTTATTATTAACAATTACATTATAGACATGGTTTATCTATCTCATACAACATTACTAACCGGCATGATTAATAAACCTAATTACAGAAGATAGTGGTATCTGGGTTTGAATTCTGTGCTGACTACATTATTATAGGCATTTTCTGGATAGGCCAATCTCCATTATCGAGTAATAAGAAATATATATATATTGCTGTGTAGACACGTCTGCCACCAGCATGATACATGCAGGAAACTGGAGCATGGGTTATGAATCACTATCGTCATAGAGTACCCATTTATCAGCTCAAAACACAGCTATCTCCAGTACCGATAAAATAACCATCTGGCAGCTCGTATAGTATTACTCGACATCTATTCATTTATTAGAAGTATGTAGGTGCAGATTATTCTACCAAGTAACACTGATATACTGTCCAAAAAGGCTCTAACTCATACTTGGATAGATATTTAAGCCTGCATTTAAAATTTAATAAAACAAGCAATGATGTAGAAATCAGCATAACCATATTTTATAGGCTAAAAAATGCCCATGAGCTTAAATATACAGCTTAATTACAAATTTTCATGGTAAATCGTTAAGGAGGCAATGAGATGCGCCTGCTGAGACAGAGTATTTTTCCCTTAGATGTATGCGTCATTAAATAGATATAGCAGTATGAACACATACTTTCATAATAAATAACATTGTCCATTTTACATTTAAGGAAAAAAAAAGCATGATTATTTCCTTTAACACATAAATAAACGCATATACTATTTCATTTAATTGTCATAAAGAATTTCAACCAAATATAAACTAAATAGATATGGACTTAAATAATGATTTTAGCATTCATTTAGACTTAAATAATGATTTTAGGACTCATTTATTCTTAATTATGTTAACGAGGTATTGGTTTAATTACATATATACAAGTAGATTGTAAGATAATTCAGATATTTGATTTTCTCTTTTTTTTTAAACAAACAAATGACAACATTTTAACCCACAAGGATCCGGACAAATGATTTAAGAAATTCAAGCTTGCACTTGTTACTTTAAAGTTATAAAATGATTATTACTCTCCACCCTAAAGATCGGAGACAAAACAACAATTTATACATTAATTGATTACATATTAAAATATCATCCCTTCAAATACTTGCGAGTTGGCATATCAATATAATATAGAAAGTTAATCAATAAAATGTATATTTTTATAACTAAAAAAATGACGTGGCATATTTAAAAATAAATAATAAAAAATTTTATTCATAAAGTTTATAGAATTTTGTATCATTAACAATTAGAAATTAAGTTCTGACATAGACTGATTTGTTATCAAAGAGTTACTACATATATATATAGATTAATGTTTTCTTTTAATTACATCTTCCTTTAGAGTCAAGGTTTGATTCCAAAGTAGTTGTGAGTCTGAGGGATTTAAATCTAAACATTATAGTTTTATAGAAGGCACTTTAAATATTTCATCTTTAAAGATTAAAAGATCATACTTGCATTTGGCTATTTGATGATTACTTTGGTGAGGCAAGATGGTACAAGCTGTCTTCTTACAAGTTAAAACTTAGTTCTGGGCAAGCTCTTGGTTTACTGGACACAGAAACGGACTGGATTTGAAACTGGTACATTCTCCCTTTTCTTTGCAGCAGCATTGTGGGATCGATAGGTCTCTACTCTTTTCCTCCGGAAATCATCGGAAAGGAAGGCTAACTAATTTTTTTACTCAAAAGCCATGGTGATACTTGAAAACTAGCACAACATATGCTTACATTCAGTGGTACATTAGAGAGAGTCCCCCTAAAAAAAACGAAATATAACCCAGTATTTATATGCCTCTAACCCTTTGAATTTCAGGCGGCCATTTTTAATTTTTAGAAAAATTTACCCTAACTCTAATAACTTAGATATTTTGTGTTTGAATGTAATAAATATAAAAAAAACATGCTGTAAAAGTAAGGTCATATATGAAAGAATGTAATGAAGCTGTTAAAATAATCATTTCATAAAGAAAAATTAAAAAAAAAATATATATTTTTAATAGTTTTAAGAATGATTATTTTACACTGATTCACAAATCCTAAATTTTGAAATTCAAATGATAAAATGACAATTTCATAAACAGCATCACATCCGTCACAAAGTTTAAAAAAAAAAGATGTATTGGAAGTCTTACCTGAGGTAATTTTTCACTGAGAAAATTACTAAAACAGCGACCTTGCTGTGGTCCATTTTTCTTCTAGAGCCAGATGTGTCCATTTGTTCAAAAGTACCTATAACAATATGAATGGTTTTTAGTGGAGAAAAAAGTAATAGAACAGTGTAATTCAAAAATAAATAAATAAATAAACTAATAAAAAATAAAATGAATAAAAATAAATCAATAAAGATAATTTTTTATTATTATTATTAACAATGATTACATATGTGGAAGAAAGGCTGAGTTCAAATACATGGCACTATAACACAGAGTGGATGGATTGATGAAGCCAGAAACTGTGTATAAAATATCCTATATTACATGAAATTCCAGTTGTGTAGCATAAATTTGTATATAACTATATTTATTATTTTGCATAAAAAATATGAAGAAAGGCTGAGTTCAAATACATGGCATTGTAACAATAAGTGGATAGATTGAGGAAGCCAGAAAATCTATACAATATCCTATATTACTTGCCTAAAATTGACATAAATCAATTGAGGGTCATAACTTTAGCACTGATGCAATAATTTGTCTATAAATTCAAACTTGGTCACGCGTGATACACTTCATATTTATAATCATGCCAAAAAATGCATTAGCTCACGCAGTGACAGATACCCCAGTCCCCAACTTTTTTCCATTCTACAGCATATTTATTTGAAAATATAATTTATTATTCTATAGCATATTTCTTTCTTTCAGTACATTGAAAATATTATAATTTATTATTCTATAGCATATTTATTTGTTTCAGTAAATAGAAAATATTATAATTTATAAAAAAAAAAATATATAAAAAAAAGTAATTACATACTCTTGAATGTTATCAAAAAACGTTTATTTGTTTCAGTACATCGAAAATATTATAATTTATTATTCTATAACATATTTATTTGTTTTAGTAAATATAAAATATTATAATTCATAAAAAAAAATATATATAAAAAGTAATTACATACCCTTGCACATTATCCAAAAACGTAATTTGAGAAGAGGGCCCAGAATCACGGACAACTTCAACGGAAAATCACAATAAAATCTTCAGTAATTGATCCAACAATTGTGGAATAACTTTTTTACGATAAATAAAATGAGAAAAATAAAAAAAAAAAAATTTTTTTTAGGTACACTTCGCTAAAAATAATCATAAAAAATCTAAAAATTGTCGTACAGAAAAAATTCTTAGAGTTTCAGGTAGATAGTGAAATCGCGCAAAGAATGACTTATTGTGTGTATGTGTGACGTTTACCGTTTACGCATAAACTCAGCTCAAAATAGAAATTTCTAGAAAAGTTGTACAAAAGTCGTACTGGGGGTCAAAGGGCTACTCTAAAAAAAAATCTTACTCAGCAAAAAAAAGAAAACAAGAAATAATATTTAGCTACGTCTCCAGCTCTCATGTCTAGAGTTTTTTTTTACTCTTTTTAGTTTTAAAAAAAATATTTTAATTAATTCCCCAGATTCACTTTTGCTGGAAACGAAAATACACTGATTGACTAATTCTTAATTTGCACCAATCTGCAAAACCTTATCATAAGATCAGGTAAGAAAACTTGTTTGCTCCCAAAGACAAGAAATAATTCATGTCCCAATGAAACTGTATTTTTTTAAATGTTTTGTAAAAGACTTATAGAAATTATTGCTTTTAGCTGAATGTTTGGTCATCAATTAGTAAGATCTGTTAATTGCAAAAAAAAACAAGTCAACTTAATTTTTTTTTTCTCATGTCATAGCATCGGCCGGGACATGAACCCACAACTGTCTGCAACTAACTACTTGCTTGCAAGGTGGCTGCGATGACCTCTCGGCTAACAACGCTTGACGAGTCAACTTAATTTTTCCATTTTTTTTTATAGAAAATATACAAAACAAAAAAAATACATTTTCTTTTCCAAATATATAACTAAAATGTACTTTAGTGTTAACAAATATATATATACACGTACCATCATTCAATCATACACACACCTGCATATATATATATATTATTTTGTTAATGAGGGTAAAGAATTAGCTAGTAGATCTATCACCCTCTGTTCATATTACATTTAACTAAATATCATGAAGCTCCGTGTGTGCATACACACAGACTGCTTCAATATATGTATCATCATGGATTACACATATATACATTTGATCCTAATGTTTAAAATGATAAATTGACTCTTTTAAAGAAACAATTTAGAATTCACAATATATTATTTTAAATTAAAGTACCTGCTGTAATATACTATATCTAAAATATTACAAATGTTTATCCACATACAGTATATATATATATACTGTACCCTTTTTATTAGGTCTAAGTAGGTTTTGTAAGTGAATTTCTTAAAAATTTTAAAATTAATAGAGATTTAAAGATTGTAAGTGATATAGCAATGTTAATAGAGTTTTTAAAGCTTAGTTAAGATTAAATTAAAGTTATAAATATTTAAAAGCTATGATAAAATGCTAAAATTATAAAGTAAAAGTTAAATATTATAATTTTTGTATGGTTGTGAGAACTGGCTATAGTAGTAATAATAAAAATTATTTATTAAAAGTCTTGTTAAACAAAGTATTGAAAATTAATTTTAAATAATGATTTAAAATTAAACAAGATACTAAATGTATTTTAATAAAAATAGATTTAAATTTACATTATAAATGATTTTAAAAGAGATATGCATACACATTTTCTTTTTTATATTACAAAGTTTAATATAATTTATTGATGTTCATAATTTTTTCATGATTCTTTACTGAATGAACCATATTTTTGAAATATTTGAATATTGATTGTAATATTTTTAAAACGAGGTCATTTGTATTTTTATTGCTGAGTTTTAAGTGAATAAAACCTTTTTCTTAGAGTAGATCTGGATTGATAGTATCATATGTTAACTTTGTTATTATGAGTAATGCTAGTTAGTTTGCAATGTAGATTATCAGATCTATTATGAAGTTTTAATCAATAATGACTGGGGGAGTACATATAAAGAAACCCTTAGATGCCTTATATGTAGGATGTGTTAAGAAGATAGGAAAATAGCCTATATTTTTAGCTTAGTAGTTTTATGCAAGTACAGTTAACATAGCCCTGTGTCTTGTATGTATTTTCCGTGGATAGTGATGATATTTTCGTATTTTATAATGATCTGTAGGAGCTGAATAAATAGCCTGGACATTATTTTTGAAGGTATTGGACAGAAAAGTCATACCTATTCTTTCACACTGTTAGCATATGGATTATTAAATATGTTTTTATAGTATTAAGTTTTTACTCTAGTCACTCCTTCATGTTCTATGCATCGTATCGCTATCTTAATTTCAATAGTTATTTAATCGCGTAGCATAATATTTTTTGAAAAGAAAATAATGAATAATTTTGGATTGATGTATTGTTATTTTTCAAAAGGAAATAAGATAGGTTTTCTTGTTTGGATTAAGATGAAATTGAATGTAAATGCTGATAGTAAAATAATAAAGAATCATAAATGCTTTTTCATATTTTATTAAACAATTTTGATGATAAAAGAATTGACAACTATTCATGATATTTTTAAATAATTTTGATATTCTGATTTTGTGTTTTGATATTCTGATTTTACACAAAGCGATGCATATTTTAGGAAAATAAAACATCAAAATGAACAACACAAAGTGTAATGAATGCTTGTATTTTATGAATATTAGTTTATATTGTTTTTTTTTTAAAAAAAAAAACAAAACACATATAAGGATTTGAGAATGGTGCCAAGCAAAAGGTATCTAGAATAACGTCCACACTATTTATTTTTGTTAAATTCAATTTTATTTTTTGAATAACCTTAAAACCTATTTTCAAAATGAACATTATTTTAAGTTTTTATATTTTTGTGCATACTTATTAAAGCTATATCATCTATTTATGTAATTAGCAAACAATTTAATTAAACTATGAAGTGTAGGTCTAAATTTAACACCTTATTTTATATTGTGTATAACAAATAATGCATAAGCCAGAGTGAAGGCTTATTTATTTACTTTTGATTTTTTTTTTTTCTAATATTGAAAAGTCTAAAACAATCTTACTTTAGTTAAATTTGTATTTTGTTAGATTTATTTAATGAAACTTGTACATACTGTAAATAGTTTTGTTTTAATGAAAAGTATAATAAACTTGTTAAATTTGTTTTATAAATCTCTGTTATTTTGATTGATTTATTCACCATCACAAATACATGATTAACAGAATCCAAAAATAAATATGATACATTTGCACAGTATAAATAAATTATCCACATAATAATTGTTCAGAATATGATGTTGAATAATTTTTCTTTTGCAATAATATTAATATAGTCATAATTGATCACACAATTTACTGTGTAGAATTTTAATATTGTTTGTTGCCACATATTTCAGATTATGCCATATTAAACCACATATGGTCGCTTTAACCTAAAATTTCTTCCACTGATAAATAGAAACTTGATGTGTGGGGAAGGATTCCTTCCTCCCGGATCCTACTCCTTTTACACCAAATCCCACCAAACCCTAATAGACCTATTATATTATTCACCAGATTTACATTTTCATCTAAATTCAAAACTTTTACCGGTTTCGTTTTTGGACCATATGGCCCTTGTAGTTACTCTTGAAACCATGGCTGGCCTCCCAACCCCAGAGGCTTTTCACAAAACCATGCAGATGGTAACAAAATCAAACATGACAGAGGCCATAGTGTCCGAATCTTATATATATTTTCACAAAATCAACATCCTTTCAAGACCAGCTGAAGAAGCCTGGTTTTCATTTATAGGCATCCTACAGACAATATTAAAACACCACACCATGAAAATCAAAGGCCCTAATGGCCTCTTCAGAGATCTTCTACAAATAGAGAATCAGCTTCAGATGCTCCAAAGTCAACCTATCAAAACACAAGATATATATAGTCTTAAAAACCTATACCGATCAAGACAAAAATCCCTGGCGGAATATCTATCCATTAGGAGAGCCAAATGCTATTTATCACAACAACATCACTGGACAAAAGGCTACTTGAGATGGGCACTTGGAGGGAGAAATAACAAAACCACTCCCACCCCCATCATTGCAGATGGGAAAACGTTACTGGGAACACTTATGATGAACACAATAAAAGAACACTTCCCGCAAATAATGCAAACCCCAATCTTCAATGGCATACAATTCTGGTCTGAAGTTGATCCACAGGCACCACATGGGATCACAGAAAACCTACTCCAACAGAAAATATCTTCCCTTCCAGATGGTGTACATCCTGGATTACATGGGATTCCCAGATTCCTAATCCTACACCTCAATCAATTTCCAATTCCCATAATGAAGAAGATGGTGGATTACCTAGCAACTGGTAATAGAGTGATACCTAACCTTTACCCAGTGGCGCTAGTTCCATTTATAAAAAAAAAAATCAGGTTATGGATCTCTCAAACATCAGACCTATTTCCATGACACCCCTGCTAATTAAAATTGTAGAGTCTGTGATCAAAGACCTCATCCAACCAAATGTCTTAAAGCACATATCTAACAACCAATATGCCAAGAAGGGATCCTCTACTGCACATGCAATGGGCAACATAATCTCCATCATTGACTATGTCAGAATCCACCGGAAGTCAGGGCCGATAGCTATTCAACTGGACATTGCTACAGCCTTTGACTCGGTACATATAGACATACTTTTAAATATTTTGGCCGAGTATGATGTTCCTGCAGCTGCTGTCCAGATCATAAGCAATTTACTATACAATGGGGAAATTTTTATCACTATGGATGGTAACATCACCTCCGGATTTAAACCGACACAAGCTCTCCCTCAGGGTTCCCCCCTCAGTGCCCTATGCTTCATCACATATATAAATCCTCTCCTGATGGATTTGGAAAAAAAACTACCAGGTCTTTTTATACCCAATTTAAGCAGAGAATTCAACACGTTTGCCTACATGGATGATGTAATGATCATCCTACCATCAAGAAAAGATATTCCTTTGCTACAAACAATATTAAGCCGCTATACTGAGAAATACAGGCTGCAATTCAACCCCAGCAAGTCTGCCTCCTGGCAAATTGTTTCAGGAAGGAAAATTAACACGCTCTTCTCTGCCAAGCCACAGAGATATCTTGGGTTTTCCATATTCAAATCTACCACAGCAATGACCAAAGAGATTCAGGATAACATCCTAGAAACAACAAACACATTCATCACTTACTTGTCACAAGTCTACCTTTCCCTCCCTGGCAAGGTAGCACCTAATTAACATGAATGTGATGCCAAAAATAGCATACTTTCTTCCATTTATCAAATGCAACAAAAGCTTCATATAATAAAATTAATGGCTTGTGCTCAAGGCTTTTCTGGAAAGGTAAAACGGTCGCGATCAGCCTCAAAGGCACTCAGCGACCAAGAAAGCTAAATGGTCTTGCTCTCCACTCCATTCAGGCATTGATTTACCAAAAAACCCACAATGTCATACACAACTTGGTAGCATCATATGGTTTTAACCCAATTCTCCAAAAAACTTTCCTTCAAAAGGTATCACCTATTGACCAACCCCCACTAGACAGATAAACATGGATCACTAGAAACACAAGCTTTATCAAACAGCGCTGCCCAATAAATGACTCCACATTCAATTCTAAAATATCATTATGGCAAGCATACACAATCCTCCATCCAATCTTACATCCTATAATCAACACATTTTATTACAATAATCAGAAACTGGTATCCAACTTTAAAAGATGGAGTCTAGAGGCCAAATACCTAGACTTCCTCATTAAATACAACATTAATGGACTACCTACTAATCACTTCCTCTTTTACAAATGGGGTCACAACATAGACCCTACTTGCAGCATTTGCATGAACGGCGATGAGACATTGGAACACCCTTTTCTCACAATGTATGGGATTCAGAGTGATCCAAGAAATCATACTCTCCAACACCAAGATAGATTTCCAACTGATCTCATCTCTGAAAGATAGTATCAATACTAAAACCTATCCAATAATACGTCTGTGTTTTTGAACTATGCCATTTAGGTTACACCTTATAAACTAATCATGGAACACCCACAACCTAATATAAAACAGGTTTTTTCCAAAACAATGATTAAAATCCAGAAGAGAGACCAACTCCTGGCATTGTCGAAAACATTTGAAGACACTTGGACATTATTCAATATGCCAAACTAACAACAAGGCAAAAGGGGGGGGGGCTAACAATCAGATAAGAAATATGTGAAAGATCTAATGTTCACACCATATTGGACAACATAGACTCATCAGAACCCAAATGGAAATAACAAGATAGTTAGAACAACAATGTAAACCCCAATTGTATGATTACACATCACTGTATACATTAGAAATAATAAATTATTATTGAAACTAAAATGCCACATGAGAAATAAAAGAATTATATTATTATTATTGTTATCATTATTATTAGTTGTCATAATATTAAACAATTGATAAGATTAATAATTATTTAGTTAAGAGTAGGAATATTCATTATTATTATTATTATTATTATTATTATTATGATGATGATGATGATGATGATGATGATGTGTAGTTAGGAATGATACAAAATCCCTTATACTTGGCTACAGTAGATATTTTAAAATTGATTAGATTTAATTTCAAGAACCTGAGATAATTATAATTGTATTTTTAATAAAAGAGTTTAGTTTAATAATATTATACTAAATTACTTGTTATTTTTAAAGTCTTAACAATACTACAAATTTATTATTATTTGAAATAATAGGGTAATAGGGTTCTTATGCTATTGAGATTGTATCCTGTGGGATATAAGCTCAATGTAATTCTTTACTGGTTTACCTTCACTAAATTGTCTCATGATTTATTAATATTTTATTAGTTTAATTTTCATGAATCGAACCATATATTATTTATTAAGTATTTTAGAGCTAGTCAAATGGTAGAAATAATTATAGGATATCTTTATTATTTATTATATTAAGATTATAAGTATTTTAGCCGGAGCATTATTATTTTATTTGAGTTAGTTTTGTTTTTTATATTAAGTATTGAATTGAAGGTGAGGGTACAATATATATGGTGACACATATAACTGTGTTAACATCTTTACATATGTAGCCTTGAAGGGTTTAAAGCTGGCATAAATAGAGCTATGGGGAAAATGATGAAACTTGTATGAGCTAGGAATAACTGTGTTAACATCTTTACATATGTAGCCTTGAAGGGTTTAAAGCTGGCATAAATAGAGCTATGGGGAAAATGATGAAACTTGTATGAGCTAGGAATATACCATTTCATATACCCAAAGTTACAAAACAAAACTTTTAAGATCTTCTTGAGTTTAATATGCAATTTTGAATCCAATCATGAATTTTTTCTATCCCTAATGGTGATAAAATTAAAAATGGCCCTACTACCTTGCTCTCTATCAATCCCACACCATTATGATTACTATAGGATCCCCAAACAAAAAGTCTACAAAACACACTAAATGGCTGATAATTATATATATTACATACAAAAAAAACACATAAAAGAGATTTAATATCATGTAATACTAGATCATCCACACACTTTACTCCAGTTATACAATGCTTTGTTTATCACCCTCTGTTACAGTTTACAGTTTGGAGATATACAAGTTCCGAAGAAGATTGCTGGGGCAATTGAAACTAAACTGTAAAAGAGGATGGTAAATAAAATATTGTGTAACAGGAGTAAAGTGCATGGATGATTTAATATTATATACATTTAATAATGCAATAAGATAGATATTTAATATTCTTAATGAATCATCATCATCATCATTATCAACCATTATCAATCCACTGCAGGATGAAGGTTTCCCCAAGTTTAATCCATCTTCTCCGATTTTTAGCTTCTCTTCTCCACATCACCCCTGCACACTTTCTTATTTCATCCATCCATCTCACATGTGGTCTCTTTCTGGGTCTTTTACAATCTCTTGGAATCCAGTTTAAAATTTCAATTGTCCATCTATTATCATCTCTTCTAGCAATATGTCCAGCCCAACTCCACTTCAATCTTTTAATTTTTTTCAATGATGTCAGTAACACCTGCTTGTTCTCTTACCCATACATTGCGTTTTCGATGTCTTCTTGTTACTCCCAACATACACCTCTCCATACTTCTTTGAGTGGTCTGAAGTCTCTGTATTGCTCTTCTATTGAGTGTCCAAGTCTCAGATCCATAAGTAAGAACTGGTAAAACACATTTGTTAAAAACCTTCCTTTTTCAAACACATAGGCATATACATGTCACTAAGTTAGTGCCCCTGTGGTGGGTTAGTTTAATTATTACTGTCTAGGTATGGTTGAGGGTCAGATCTGGGTCAACTGCTTATGTAGGATCTGGGGGTATATTTACAAATGATCTAAGACTTCTGGCATCATATATCCCAATCAAGGTACTCCTATCATCTTTATGCACTCTTTTGACCCAAGTTTAGTTCCCTTTGCCTGGCTCATAGGATGTCTGTGTATGAGGGTTTTGTACCTGGAGTCTCTGAAGCCCTGGAAACTAACTCCCGGTGTCTTCTCCGGAGGTTTCCCATAAAAATGAGTGGAATCGACTGTGGTCAGGAACTCCGCCATTTTCTCTATAATCTTGATGCTGCATCCTATCATTATTGATTGCATATGCGGAGCCATGTTCCATTTGCAGTTGAATGACCTGCCTAGTGAAGAATTGGGCATCGGTATTTTTGGAAATCGACCTGTAAGATTCATCGATAATGGCATGGTAGATTCAGTTTTGGTGTTCCTCACTTCAGAAACTCCCAAATAAGGCAGAACAATAAATCTCAAAGGTGAAGGTTTCTCTGACTAGCAATTCCACCATGACCTAGTGTATCCTTGTAGGTGGTGGACTGCAAGAGCAATTTGGTCCGAGGGTCAGATTTTGTGGAAATGAAAGTTTTTGTAGACTCTATGTGCGCCTTTGGACTCTCCCCAACACCCCACATAAAACATTATCTTGGATAAATTCAGACCCTAGTGTTTGCGAACCCAGTTTAAATCCCTGATATGCTCCAGCATATAAATATTCTAAACTTCTGTCTGTGTCACTGGGTCCACTTATCCCTTTCATCATTATTGGCCTGAGGTCTTTGTAAGTCTTATCCTTCCCATAAGCACCTGGTTACTTCCTATTTAATTTTGGGGCTTCCATGTTCACTGAACATTTCAGTTTTATCTGCCTTATTGTTTTTTTAATCTCCTTCTCTTTTACAGGTTTCTCACCGGAAGGGTTATATTCTGTGTTTGCTTCCTCTATCCCTTTTTTAATCGCTGGAAGCTGTTGCTCATCTGAATTATCACATCCTTTAAGAACATTTCCTATCCCTCAATTTTATCCCAGATGGTTTCAAATTCTCTTTTTAGGGTCAGTGTACTTTTGATGGTATCACCGAGATTTGTACCTATGAGTTCTAATAGTTTATGGCTCACGTCTGCATTTCCCCCTAGCTTCTAGCCCTGCAACTAAGTCTAAAACTTTATGGAATGTAGCCTGGCTCTACAGTGTTCTGATTTCTAGCCTCTAGTCTCTCCAATCTCCTTATCTCTATCTTCTAAGGTTGCTTTTATCTTTTGGTCTCTAGTTTCTAAACTTTTTTCCATCTCTTTGTCCCTAGTTTTCAATTCCATTCTCAGCTCCAAAATATTCTGTTTGTTCCTAACCTCCATATCCCAAAGATTTTATTGTGCCTTGTTTTCCAATCTTTGCTCCATATCTAAAAGGTTCTCTTTATTTCTTGCTTCTATTTCCAAAAGGTTCTGTTTGATCCTGGCTTCCATTTTCAAAAGATTCTGTTTATTTCTGGTCTCCATTTCCAACATATTTTGCTGAACTTTGGTTTCTAATCTTGCTCTATTTTGAAAATACTTTGTTCGCTCCTAGCCTCTATATCTAAGATATTTTGCCGTACTTTGGTTTCTAACCTCTCCTCCATATCTAAAATATTTTGTTGTACTTTGGTTTCTAACTCTCCCCCATATCTAAAATATTTTGCTGTACTGTGGTTCCTAATCACTCCTCCACATCTAAAATATTTTGCTGTATTTTGGTTTCTAATCTCTTCTCCATATTCTAAAAGCTGCTGTTTGTCTCTAGCCTCCATTTCCAAAACATTCTGCTTGTTTCTATATCTAAGATACCATGACTCATTCTTTTCATTTCCTGCAAGATTGTGGCCAAAGACTTATTATTGCCTTTTGTTTTTCTTGCTGGCTCCTCCCTAATGGACCAGGAATTTTTTTGTCAATTTATTTTCTACACCTGGGTTTGTGCTTTTTTTCCTTTTCGTCTCTTTTGTGATGATAACCCTGGTAGTATTAATCTTAGGCATCTTCATGGTTTCCTTCTTTTCTTCTTTCTAATTCTTGACGGTAACTCTGGAAAGAAAATTTACTAATATGACTATTTGCTATTCCCCCTTCTAAAATGCCTCTCTCTCTAACTTTCCCAACCTCAAGCTTATTGCCCATTTGATCCTGCCTTCTTTCAGCCTTAATTCTCCTTTTCTTCTTTTAACTAGTGCTACATACATATCATCTCTAATTACATTTCAACAAAAATTTTATGCTAGGTTAATAATAATAGTAAGCAAATAAAGTTATCTGCTGTATCTTCCTATTTCTTTTTCACTTCTAAGCTGCTTTATAATTCCTATAAAAAAACTATGAATTCATGATTGTGTTTTTAATTTCCTGCACCAGGTTTAGTTTTTTTTAGAGCACTTATATATATTGACCTTGCCTTTCTCATTTCCACTGTTTATATCCAATCCCATTTTTTAAAATTTTTAAATGATGGGTCCTCTTTTTTAAATTTTTTATTTCTGATGACAAAATTAATGTGAGGGTGACTCGTACCCTATTTGAATCACCCTCGGGCACAAGTCAGCCATGAGCAAGAAAAAGACCTTACTAAATTACATATGTAATATAAAACCCAAGTATTAAACTAATGCATTATAAAATAGAGGTAAACATAACTACAGAATGTTTTGCATAAATTATGATATATTTATATATCACCTGAATAGTTGTGTGTGAAAACAGTAACAGTTTTGATAATATAATGTCTCATATATGAAATTAAAAATTACACATATATAGTATATGGTTACATTGGTATATAGGGGTCAGGAAATATAATCATGCCCCCACTCTTGGGCATCCATAACTGGAGGGCAAAAAACCTACAAAACCCAGAGTATAGGTAAAATACACTAAAGATGATTGAAAATGGGATGGTTAGATCCTAGGTCCAATCAAGCTTCAACCTAGTTATCAGTGATCTATGGGTTTAATACTATGAATGACATTTCTGAGGTTACCCACATCTTAATTTAATCTACAAGCTGGCTCTGAACAGGGAGCGACATGAGACCCAAAATTAACTAAACAATGACTAACTAGAGAGTTAAATGAAGTTATAACATGCTAACTTAAGGGTAAAATTAACACTTAAAACTATAATGCATATAAAATTATTAAATGTAATAATTGAAGTGGAATTGGGATCGAGTGAATGATATGGAAACGAGTTAAATTTAAATAGATTTATTGATTAATAAATTAAACAATAAAATGAAAACACTAAGTATACAATATGAAATATGTGTTGAAACACATGCAGGTATTACATAGTGAGATGAGATTAAATTGAGTTACAGCGTATCTCATCATAAAATGCCCAAATATGTGTATGTGTGGTAAATAAATTATGCCTATATAAATTAATATGCTAAAATCCTACCTTTATGTCATGGTTTGCTAAATTACATCTGAATATACTACCTGAAGATAGATTGCTAATTACAGTGTTAAAGATGGCTGCTGTTTATATATATATCTTAAGAGATGAGCATATAATTAAGATCAAGGATAATGCAGGTTTAGTCTAATAATCAGATTCAGTTTCGGACTAATGCCAAATAATTATTTAAGAAGGGAAAAGAACTGGTTACTTTAGATCAACATATATTTGCAATGGCATAGACTAAAATATTAAGAAACATGTTTGCACTGCGGATAGGTAGTTATTCGCAGGATTTAGCATTAAAATGCATGGTACTCTTAAGACCACATGGCTTGCTACTAATAAGGTTCAACGAACATTCTGAATTTGGAAACTCAGATAGGCTTAATATAAAATGGGGTCTGGATCCTTGTGCACTGGTTCTAATAAAAATATATCCTTATCCGACTATATGGGAACGGCCTCCACCATGAGCCCATTAAAAAGGTGCAGCAAGACGTAGTGTATGTGACCATACTTTATAAGAACACCTGCAATGCATGAAGTAAAATACCAAAATATATATTTAAAATAAATGTGTCTAAAAACAGATAGCTTCTATCTGTATAACTAATAGAACCCAGTTCTTAAAATAAGCATAATAATCATATTATCTCAACGGACTAAAACTATATTATTAATCTAGTTTAATATCCTCAAGAGAAGGAAGTATATTTAATGAGTGATTAATAATACATTAATATATATGCCTTTATACTATTTCTAAGGCTAGTCTATTACTTTCGAGAAAAACAGATATTTAAAATCATAATTTAACTCTGATTATGCAAACCATAATAGATATTTATAAAATATAAAACTAAATCAAAATGATAATAACAAACCCGTAGTGATCAGTTATTATTCCAGCGTAATAGGATTTCGAAACAGCATGCTAGTGAGCTAAATAAGCATTATTAAAATATATTAAACTGAAGATATCAATTATTGTATCTTCGCAAAAAATTTACTAAAGGCTCCAACTGTTTCGAGATATTTGTCATATCATAACTTATAATAAGATAAATTTTAGAGAAATAAAATAAAACAAAATATATAGGCATAACCGCAATAATAACAAGTTTAAATATACAAATGATTACAGTTGTTTTAATTTAGAATAGTCAAAAAGAAAGTTTATTGATGTATTCTTGGGCAAGATTTATACAAGTTTATATATTATTTTAAATGAGAGTTTAAAGAGTTAGATTTTGAACGTTCATTTTTATATTATAAGCTTGCTTTAAATAGATTAAGGTTCAAAAATTAAAAGTATTTTAGAGCTCTGTAGTTTTTGGAGGATTACCTAGCTTCTCGCAGTTTATTTCTTGGGCACATCAAATGGCAGGTGTAGTAGGGCTCTGGATCTCTGAATAGGCAGTGTGAGTTAGATGTCTTCTTGAGGCAGGCTGTTGGTAGGAACATTTCCCACTCCTATGATAATGTTTTGCCAGTCAGCGCACAGGATGGGACTAGAGATCACCATCTTCCCTGTCAGAGAAAACAGGAAATCTCGCCCTCCTACTCCATCATATCAAAATTATAACTGATGTGGAGTTTGATGGCAATGCTTTTTGAAAATTATACCGAGCGTATGTTTGATATACAAAATATGGCCTATTTATATGATCACAAGATAAGATAATTCTGACAAGAAAATTATTTTCTGCGAGTGAATACATTAGCACCTTTTTAAAATTTTATAATTTAATTTACTAAAATCCTTTAAACCTTTGTTTTAATTTTGTAACAGGATGTTTGTGACTAAATTTGATGACTTCTAATCCATTAAGACCTAGCAATAATTCTAGTTGAGTAGATCTTGTTTACAAGAAAATAAAAATATTCCCAAAATTAAAATTTTAGATTACTATCTCATGCTATAGTAACACAAGCGAGCATGGCATGATTCAGCCTTGTTAAAACTATTAATAATTCTAAGTTAAAATTAAGAATTATAAGAAATGACTAAATAATATTGTGCTATCCATGTATCATCGTGGATTACACATATATACATGTGATTCTAATGTTTAAAATGATAAATTGATTCTTTTAAAGAAACAAAATTTACAATTCAAAATATATTATTTTAAATTAAAATACCTGCTGTAATATTGCTATATCTAAAATATTACAGATGTTTATCTGCATATATATATATATATAATAACCGGATCACCTACCAACCTATTTAATTGGTTGTAACTATTTCCTGATGGGCATATTGCAGGATGGAAACAAAGATTGGCATTATCAGTGTTTATCTTACCACCCTACAACATTTCCTGCTCATCAGAGGATGTAGCATTAAAGAGACTGGAAACATCTAGAAAATTTGTTTGGTTTTCCAAATGGCGCCACTAGAGTTTCAGCTTACCACAACTGTACTTACTTATTCAGATCTTGTTATGCTGAACATAGCTCAGGAGGCATGGGATTCTTGTGAACAAATGCAATAAAGATGATGATGTGAAATGAAACTGACCAGATAGATTAGTTTTAGATAACGATTTATTATTTAACAACAAAAGTTATTGACAGTTCATCTTTGGATTGACACTTTTTTATATGCGCATATGTTCCTAGGCCAGTTTGATTTACATTTAATCATTCTTTTCATAATCATCGATGATTGGTGCAATAAGTCCTCAACTATAAGTTCTGTATCAAATATTTATTCTTGATTGTGGTTGGTTATCTGGATGTAAATCTTGGTCATTCATCTGTGATCCAGATATGTGTGATCCAGATATGTGGATATAAATTCAAGTCATTCATCTTTGATCCAGGTGTCTAGATGTAAATTCAAGTCATTCACTTATATTAAAATATTAATTCTCTAATTCAGATTTGTAGTTTTAAATGATTCATTTACTCAATTCATCTTTAATCCAGGTGTATGGATGTAGGTTCATGTCATTCATTTATATTAAAATATTAATTCTCTAATTCAGATTTGTAGATTTAAATTATTCATTTACTCAATTCATCTTTAATCCAAGCGTATGGATGTAGGTTCATGTCATTCAATTATATTAAATTATTAATTCTCTAATTCATGTTTGTAGATTTGAGTTATTCATATGTTTAATTCATTTTTGATACAGGTGTATATTTGAAGTAGAAACATTCATTCAATTTAATTTTTACATGAAGCATTTTTAATCTGTGTATTATAAAGGCATATCTAATCCCTGTTCATGTTTGAAGTAGAAACATTCAATTTAATTTTTCTATCGAAGCATTACAAATTCTGTATTCACACATATATAAATACATCTTTGATTTAACTCACAGTATATTTTTCATTTATTTTTAAATGAATATTCTTAAGTTCTTAAAATCAGTATAATTATTATTCTTTAAAAACATTATTCTTTAAAAACTTTATTTTCTTACGTTTCATTTGATAAATCAGTCATTTGAATAATTGTATTTTATTTTATACGTTAATTATTTCAGCAAATATGTTTTCAAAATATATTTAAATATTATAAATGTATATAAATTTTCATTTCAAGAAGAGATTTACTTGGGCCAAATGGCACACTGAGTTACTGCTGCTGTTAATTTGGCATGTTTTCAGATTTTCCAGGACTTTTCACATGGTTGGAGAGAGGAAGAACTGCTTTCTACTCACTCATACTGGAGTTTTCCAAATTAATAATGCGTTTTTCCATTTTTCAGTTATCCAGTAATTAAAAAGTTTTCTTCTGTTGATGATAACTGTTTTCCAATTTGGTTATTTTAGAATTCCAAAAAGTAATAAATTGCATAGCAATGACTACAATTTTCAACAAGTCTCACTCTTGACCATCCTAATAACTGATTGTACTGTAACTGTCACTGTAACTGATTTATCTAATTAAGCCTGCTCTTTTTATTTCTTCTGCTTCCCGTGTTTTTTCATCTACCAACATGTTTTAAAAAAAACACCTGATTAAAAACCCAAGGCAAGAAGGTAACTATCTTTAAGTGTTTTTACATTTAAATCTGAAAACATATAGCTCTAAAATAAATCGTGTCTGCTATATTTTAAATTGAAGATTTATCAATTAATGATAAAGATTTATTAATTAAATGCTTCTTTTATATTTTCTTTATTTTACCTTTTTTTTTATTTGTTTTTATAACACAATTGGAAAAGTGATTTTAATTCACTGTCACTTGCTTCTTTATTTAAATTTTTATTTACTGAATCTCGTCAGTTTTATTTTTAATTTTAACTACTTTAACAGGGAGGGAAAGAAATCTTTAAAATATATATGTGAAACAACGTGTCTGTTTCAATATATATATAATATAAATAAAATATCCGTTAATTAAAACAAAATTGTAATTATAATAAAAATAATAAATTTAACAGTAATAAACTATTATAAACAATCCTTAAATCCACAGAAATACTTTCAGTTAATTTCTTAAACCTGCCTCAACTGCCATTAAATTAAAAAAAACCAAAACAAAATGGAAGCAAACATCATCAATTCAAATCCCATGAATCTTGTATTTTAATATTAGCAGCTTATAATGTCTCCTTCAGTTTTCTTTGATCATGACAAAACCTGTAAATATAAATTTAAATTTGATTTTGAAAATGTGAAAATTCTTCATGAAGAGAGAAACCATAATAAAAGAAAAATTAAGGAGGCAATTTTTATAAAATTTATTTAATAAATAGACAAGCTACTAACATTAAAATACGAGATTCGTGGGATTTAAATTGATGAAAATTCTTCATGAAGAGAGAAACCATAATAAAAGAAAAATTAAGGAGGCAATTTTTATAAATAGGAATAAAATTTATTTAATAAATAGACAAGCTACTAACATTAAAATACGAGATTCGTGGGATTTAAATTGATGACGTTTGCTTCCGCTTTGTTTTTTTTTAATTTAATGGCAGTTGAAGCAAGTTTAAGAAATTAACTGAAAGTACTTCTGTAGATTTAAGGATTGTTTATAATAGTTTATTACTGTTAAATTTATTATTTTTATTATAATATATATATATATGTGGTGACACATATAACTATGTTAGGCATCTTTGCATATGTACTCATGAAGAATTTAAAGCTGGCAGAGATAGAGAAATGGGGAAAAATAGGTGAAATGTGCATTAGGGTAGAAATATACCATTTCAATATATTCTTATATAACAATATGTAAATCTATTATTATAATGCGCTGAAAATTTTTGAAAGTATTCAAATGGAAGTCAACTTCTGATAATGCACTATTCCTTAAATGTTAGAAATCTCTGCACACTCCACCGCCAGTAAGTGTTTAAAAAACTTAAGTGAATCACTTAAGTTTAGAGCGCATTGGTACGCATTTGTATATACACCAACTCTCACTGACCATGCTTAAATCAGGACTTGAATCTATTGTGTGCCCAATGTTATAATCAAATATCAAATTGTACAAATTTAAGAAGTAGTGCATTATTGGAGATTGACTTCCATTTGAATATTAACAATATGTATATTTAAGATGCATTGTCTATTATAAAAAAATATTTAATATGCATTTTTTTTAATTTAGGGATGATTCTTCAGAATCTCTTCTCAGACGTTCATTACAAAATGATCAGTTGGATTCTCACTTTGGGTTTGAACGGTATAAAGATCCAGTGGAAAGAGATGGTTGGCTAATAAATATGCATCCGGTAAATTTTATTTTAAAGCATATTATAAATAATTGTTAGATAACAATGGCAAAATGATCTATAATAATTAAAAATTCAAATTTTGTTGAATGTATTTTTTTTTTTAGACTGAAATTCTTGATGAGGATAAACAATTAGTTAGTGCAGTTGACTATTACTTTATACAAGATGATGGCAGTCGTTTCAAAGTATGTTTTTTTTTTTTGTGTGTGTGGGTGTGGTTTTACAAATATAAAAAATTATTCATCATTTATATTTGTAAAATATATTTACATGTTTGGAATTCGTATTTAGAGATTTATTGCATCTGAAAAGTTATAATTAATTTGTTAATCTAATCTTAATGCTTTAACATTTGTTATATAAAATTAATTTACTTGTAAAAGAAAAAAATAGAATTATTTTATTTGTCATAAAAAGTAGTAATATAAAAAACAATAATAATACACTCATCTATGTACTTTATGCAATGACAACACAATACTATATTATTGGACATGTTAAAAAATAGTGACAATTTCAACTGTCCTCCAATCTTTAGGGCTCCTTTCACTATTTAAATTTTTTATGACAAGCCATTAATCTGAAAACAGCAATATAATGAATGTGAAAAATTTTCAGATAGCATTGTCCATAATTACACCCCTACGTTGTAAAAGGTATACATGGTTTAACATAGAATATTTGCATCTTTTGTAAATCAAAATGATAAGTAAAAATAATAAATCTCACTGTAGATTTTGTGATGTAGATCCTAAGCCAAATTGATATCATAACAGTAGACATCGAATTTTTCAGCTGAACCCAACTCTGTGAATGTATGAGTAATATCAATGAATTTAATTCTGTTGTATATAGATATCTTTTATTGACTGTTAAGGAAGTTTTATGTTGTGATGATTAGTACTTTACGATTAGCATGCTGTACTAAAAGTTAATTCTTTTTTTTTTTTTCAGATAGCTGTTAATAAATAACCTAGTTATTCATGATTGGACAATAAATGATTATGTAACTTATCTTAGTGCATTATAAACATATTTAGCTTTTAAATCCTTATAGAAATTATTTTGTTAACCAAATAATTCATGTAAATTCAGAAATATGATAACATGATGTTTATTATGAAGATAAGATATTAAATTCTTTAACAATAGGCATCATTGTTTATTTTTCATGTAATGTGGATTACTATAAAGTTAATTCTGATATTTAATATATCTAAATAACTTATTGATTGAATTTTGATGATTTCTTTTAACTGATGTGAATGGTTAATTTTTTTTTTATGTTCATGAAATATTGCATATATGATCAAGTATTCATATTATACGTAAATATTTTTTGTTGGTGAAGGTAAAGCAAACTATAAATAAAATTTGAAGTATCAATGTATTCGGCTACCTACAATTGATTATTTCTTTGTTTTTTTAAAATACGTCATGAATAAATCAATAAATTGAAGATTCAGCATACTTTATGTATTTAAAATTCTAGATTCATAAATAATTAAAAAATTACAACAGAAAACAAAAAGATAAAAAATAGGAAACTTTCCCACTGCCTCAGTTTATAAGAAATCCATTCTTTTTGTTTTTTTAGAAATTAATTTTAAATTAAACTTTGTGTTCTTTATTGATATTGTTCAAAATGTTCTGATTTGGAAAACAAATGGAATTATCACATTTGAAATTGTTTATTTAAATTTTTTTTTTTTGTGTAGTTTAAAAAAAAAAAAAAGAAACTAACATTCTTCATTTTGATCTTGGGCCATCTATAATGAATCAAAGAAACTTGGAAGTGATTTAGAACGATTTTGTATTTTCCACTCATGCTGGCATGTTCGGTCTGTATGATGTGATGATTCTTTTTTCTTTGTATTTTTGTGTGAAGTAAAAAGAAATAACTATTGGGCAGCAGAAGGAATCCATATAAATAAGAAAGAAATTTCATTTTAATCTTTTTTTACTAATTTATTGTAATTGTTGTTTCAAAACTATTCAGTATATTTTTATGTTGATTGATTGTTTCATTTAGAATTTATATTGAATGTAACTGTAATTTACTTGAGCTTTATGCAAAAAAGTGAAGCTTGCAAAGTATTATTAAAAGTTATATGGCTAAGCGCTTTTGGAGAACTTAAGTCTTTATATTCATAGCCTACATTAATTGAAGTTTAGCGGTGATAATACTTTGCAAGCTTCACTTTTTTGCGTAAAGTGCAAGTAAATTACTTACTACTCAAAGGTGAAGTAGAAAACTAGTATTTTATTGAATGTAACTGATAATTTTTATTTTCATAGAAAAATCAACACTTCCACAATTGACCTGCCCCCTCATTTTTTAAAAAGCAAAATAAGAAATAAATAAAAATTCCATACCAATTTCTTAATTGTAAATAAGAAGAGATTGTTTGAAATTATCTAGTATTGATTAATTTTGTAAATTAATATTTGATAGGAAGTATTATGAGAAATTAAAATTAACTTTTGAAAATTTACAATTGTCCATATATATATATTTTTCTCTCTCTCACTCCTCAAACCTAAATCTTTATTCATTCTTGGTCTAATACTATTTATATAAATAGCTCTTTAATCTTTCTTTCCCCTCTACTTTCTGTGAAATGTAACATTTTAATACACTCTAATTGTTGTTAGATAGGTGATATGTAAGCATTGTACTAGAAATAAAGAATTGTTATATAAAAAGTAGATTAATATATATTATTTAAATGGTACTTTTAGTGCTTTGAATTTATTTAAATACAATTAATAAATATTACATACAAAAAATTGATATAAAACAGTTAAAAATAATGCTGTATTTATTGTATTGTGAACTTAAATTTACATTCTAACCTACTTTTTTAATAAGTAAGCTTTTTTAAAAACGTCATAAAAATGTAAACTATCATCATATTGCATTTAATTTCAACTAATCACTTCAAATGCCCACATTATTCTATCTTCAAATGTCTGGACATTTGCTTTTAAATATCTGAAATAAATTTACATTTTTACAAATTACAACATCAGTTCTTCAAATAATGATATCATAAATACTTATATACTAATGTAATTGACAACTCAATTTTGACAATAATTTATTAAATGTGAAATTGTTAAATTTTATAAATTTTTTGATATATAATTATCTGGCCCATCCAGAGCAACCAGTTCACTTGAAATATATCATAGAGGCAATTTACATTTTTTTTGATGTCTTTGGAAAAGATTGTTATTAAGAAAAGTTGATGTGAATTTAAATTTATGTTAATAATATAGTTATGTAGTAGTGAATATATGTTTAAAAAACTGCAAAGATTATTATGCATTTTTAAGAAATAGTGAATAGAAAAATATATTTAATCTTTTAAATAATTTAGATATATATATAAAAAATATGAAATTGAACGATTTCATGATTAATAAATCATTTGAAGAAATGTTGCTTATAATTTGTAAAGATATTTAATACATAATAAAGTTCGTTAATCAAACCATTCTAGTATGTAAATTACTCAAAATATCTAATCATACATGTCAACGCACAGAGAAAACTAACAACTATTTTATAATTATAGGATTTCTTTTTAAAATGGATGTTGTCAGGTGACTGAAAATTAATGTCAGTCCATCCCTGCAATACATCCTTATTGTGACTTAATATTTAAATTATAAATACCCGATACTATTCAAGAAAGAACTCTTGGAAAACATATATATATATATTATACAAATTATAAATAGCAACCAGCAATAGTATCATATGAAGCTAATTGTATATAAATGATTATTGTATTTTATGCAATTATTAAAATTAGAAATGTATGAATCTAATTGAGTAAAAAAAAAACGAAACTCCTGAAAAAAAGACATATTTAAATATATTATACTAATAGTAAACCCAGAATTGAATTTCATGAATCTAATTATTATGTATAAATAATTATAATATGTAATTATAAAATACACAATCAAATATAAATAAAATATCTAAGACATAAACATATTTGTATATATATAATAAATTATATGAAATTGTAATTTATAGACATCCATGTAAATTAATAAAAATATCTAGTTATGATATTCTTGTTTTGACATGAAATACTATATAATAATGAAATGGTTGTTGGTTTTCTGTGTGCATTGATATGTGTGGTGAGGTATTATTATTAATGTATGTATTTGTGTATGATTAACCAACTTTATAGCATATATTTAAGCATGTTTAGACATGTTTTGGATATATTATTTTTATCTGAGTGCTTGTTTTAAAATTATATAATATAGTATTAATATCTTACTAACACATTTCTAGCTCGCATTGAATATGAATTACAATCTTTTAATAAATAAACAATTGATTACCAATCTTTCTTTATCATGTTAGAAATTATTATACTTTTACTTTCAGACATAAGTGTTCTAATTTTTATTAAATATCAAATAACATTTTTATTATTATTATTATTTATATTTGTTTTGAATATTTAAGAATGATGAAAGTGTGATTTGATATATATATAATATAGTGAATCTGAGAAGGGATATTATTTGTAAAACAAATTTTGATTCCATTGCATAATTCATAGGATAGAGATAATATAAGAATCACCATTATTATTTTAAAAGTTAATGTGTTTTCAATCATTCAAAAAAAAAAATCAAATCTATTCTAATAATTTGCTTTTCTGCCCCATGACTAGTTGTTTTAATGATTATTTGTTTATTAGGTATCTCTTCCATTTCGACCATATTTTTATGTTGCTGCAAAGCCTGGATGTGAACGTGAAGTTGCTTCATTTCTTTCTAAAAAATTTACTGGTCAATTAGCATCAGTTGAAGCATTAGCTAAGGAAGACTTAGATCTTGTAAGTGCATCAATCAAGAAAATACATATATATTTATATCTATTTAATACTTAAAATGTTACGTTAATCATATATCTTTGATTGTTGTTTTCTAAATTTTACATCACCATTTTTTTCTATCTTACTTTTATTCATTTGTCACATTTTTTTCAGTCTATCATTTATAATTTTTTTTAAAACTCATTTTCATAAATTTTTTTTATCTTTAAATATATACTCAATTCATTTGTAATTCATAATTTTTACAATAAATAATCTTTTTTTCTTTACTTATTTTTTAATATTGTTATATTTCTAATCTTATTCTTTGACTTTTTTACTAATTATTATTATTTTTCCTCCAAAGAAAACACATTACAAATATCTTTGTTATATCTAACTTTTTTTGGGCTTTAAAGTTTTATAGGAGAGAAATGTTTTTCAATTTCTGTAACTGTATGCTTTATGTATTATGTAAAATAGTTATCCATTAAGAATATACTGTATGTAATAGTTTTATATTACATATATATATCACATGATCAATACATGGCAATACGTATAGAGAGTTTTGCTTGTTTTAATTACACACACACACACATATATATATGTACACAGTATTTATAATTATTATCCATGAATTTTTTGCTGGGATAACATAAATGTTTATTTCATAAATTTGAAGGCAGATAATGAGACAATAGAGATGATTTGATTATTATTGGAGATAGTTTACCATTGCTTGATAATATAAAAAATAAAAGTATAAACATGACATAATAAAAAAACTTCTTGTGAATAAAAATTCTATACTTATTCAATTGCAGCCCAATCATCTTGTTGGATTAAAACGCACGTATTTGAAATTGTCGTTTCTAACCGTCAATGATCTCATAAAAGTCAAGAAAGAAATTCACCCAGCAATCAAAAAGAATCAAGACAGAGAACAGACAACTAATGTTTATTCTGAAATGATAATTCAGTAAGATTTTATTATTATTATTATTTGTATTAGTTTTTTTTAAATTTAAGTATCTTTTTATATAATACTAGTACTAATTCTTATGATTTTAATTTGGCACATAAAATAATTTTATGTCTTATCAAATATGTAACGCTAATAATATAAACCTAATTAAAGAATTAAAAAGTCTGAATACATTATTAAGATAATTCACAAACTAGATTTCTAAATGACCCACCATATATAACAAACCAAATGTTAGATTAGTTTTTATATGACAAAATATGTTGGCATTAATATAACAAAAGGTGGACATTATTTACAATTGGTTTAAATGATTCTTTAGGAATCTCATTTGTGAATTATCTTAATAACATAGAAATTGTTTATTCCATGAATAGATTAATACCAGTAGTATAGAATAATTTTGTGAATGCAAATGAATAAGTAGAAATATTTATTAAGTAATAATTTTAAAATACACCACTTTAGAACATTTGCAAATAATAGTGTTTCATATTAATGTAATCTCCTAATCAGATAAAAAATAATTATTAAAATGGTTCTACAGAATCTAACTTATAAAGGATTTATATAGTATGTGTTTTTAAAGATTATTACTGTATATTTTTAGCATTACATCTTTAATAGCCAGTGTTCATTTACAAGATTATTAAAATTAATAAAATATTTATATACAGTCAATTTATTTTTAGATTCTCCTTTTAATTTAAAATTTTTTATTAGATAATGCATGTAAAATAAATATAATTTATATTATATATAGATATATATTTTATTTCTTTAATTTATATATATAGAAAATGTGCTATGGATGGACTCTGTTATCTACTTCGATTTTATATTTATTGATTCTTTAAACATTGCATTGGTGGCATTTTATAATAGTACATAATACTACTGTCTTACAAATTAATTTATAAATTCAATGTGTAATTTAAAACCTTGTAATTGACAGATTTGTTTTAAACTTTTACTATTATTTGTTTTTGCAATTTCTTATTTGATTTTGAAAAAGGGGAGAGAAAAAAATAGTCACTTGTAAGTTTTCTTTTTATTTTGAAAATTGATTTCTCATAATAGTATCTATTATTGACTTATAAATTAATTTATAAATTAAATATACAATTTCAAATCTCTTATTATTTGTAATTTAGATTTATTTGGAATTTTTATGATTATTTATTTTTTTAAATTTCTTATTTAGTTTTGAAAAAGTGAGGAAAAAAAATATAGTCAATTGTGTCATCGACTTTTATGAAAACTACTGAAAGCCAAAATAATTTTCAGCTATAATTTTTTACATCTTTTTTTTTCTTTTTGTTATTCAATACAAATTATAATAAACAAATAAAACAATTCAAATAAAAATGAATTGGCTTTGAAACAACAACAAATCAAAAGAAGGTTAAACAGTGCAATCTAAACTCTATCCCTTTAGCATTTTTCTTTCTGTTCTGCATCTTAGCTGCTGATCTACACTTGAAACAAGATGATTTGCATTCATTGTTAAGAAGATCGGTGTGTTGCCAAAATGCCAATGCAGCTTTCTTCACTATTTAATCATAGAAATCTTTGAAAAATATGATTATTTTAAATAGACATATAGAACTCAGCAAGACAGTAATTTTCTTAGAATACCCAATGAGTAGTTCTCTGAGATCATGAAGTCTGAATGAAGAACACAATTTATTTTTACATTTCTTTTAAAAAAATCATATAACCCTATAAATGAAATAATATAAATTTCATTTTTAGATGTCTTTATCAAAAACAACAACAAAAAACATTCTAATGATATACATAAAGAACACAAAATTAATTTTACATTAATTTTTTAATAACTGAAACACAGGCTTAATATATACTATGTGTCTGTATATGTAATATAGGGTATATGGGCACAGACTTTCATATGACCCACCATTCTCCAATCTATCTAATAACACTGATACACTCAAGCACATATATGCTGAAAAGATAAATAATCAACAATATGCGTTTTTCATGCTAAACCAGCAATCATCAGTTGGTCCAGATTATCATCTCCCACACATATATACTATAAGTGCTCAGATATATATTAAGATAGACAATCTTCATACTTTAATGGACTGATTCCAATCTACTACACACTCCAACTCTTCAACCGTGAAAATCTGATGATGGAATGCTCGAAGGCCACCCTGAGGCCGAGATTATTGCCACACCCATGTTGACCCAAGGTCAGTCTGAACCCCACATGTACAGGACATAATCCATTAAATAGATATGCAAGGATGGGCAGACATTTTTTAAAAAAAGTATTTATTATAAAGTACGAAAATGTATTATCTTTTTTACCTATCCATATTTTATGTATGTAAAATATGCTCAATCTTGAATTTATCAATTAGCTATCCAGGATTGTTTCATGACATTGACGCAGTGTTTAAAAGAATCAATTAAACATAAAATGGTTTAGATACCCGGGTCCATCAGTACCGAAAATCTTATATGTTTTAGTAAATTAATATACATCATAAAATTTTTTAAACATATCTTGTTAAGTGCAAATCTTTGCAATTATTTTTTATGATGGGATTAGTTGCTTGAAATAGCAGTGTGGTACTACAATGAAAATGACAGGATGAACATAGTAATTGTGTCATATAAATAAAACTAAACATATAGTTAATTGGTTGGATAGTTATGAATGTTCAAGCATTTCTAAATGTTAGATTGAGTAAATCCATTCAGTTAATTGAACTATTGATTTTTTTTTAATACAATTTTCAGCTGAAAATCAGTACTGGAACATTTAAGTCAGTCTATCACTGTGTGCTCTTTGATCGACTGAATAAAGATAATTCTTTTTAGACAATCATATATGCTGTATTAATTGCAAGAGTTTTAAAGTGTTACCCAAAGTAATTCTTAAGGATTCTGATTTAGCTGGAATTAATTTTTTAATTGTGATATTTGTGAAAGTAGAATGTTATCAGTTTTATTAGAATTATTTTCTCATTATATATAATTTGAACTAGCATGACCAAATTGCTTAGATTTTTATTGACCTATCATTATTTATCTGACTGGTGTGTATATTTCTGTCAAAGTTTTTAACCTTGGATTTATATTTTTAATCATTATCATCATGTAGTTTTGCATGTTCAATATATTTCTTGCCAATTTTTATTCAAATGTTGTTAGAATATTTCTGTTTTTCATCAACAGACTTTTTTTTCTTTCTTTACAGTCTTGTATTTTATTCTTCTGACAATAAGACCTGAAGCATTTCTTTTTTCTATGTTTGACATGTGTATTTTATTTTTAGCTTTTTTTTTTCTTTTTTAGTTTTTTAAAAATTTTATTAATACAACATTTTCTCTTGTTCTTTAATGATTTCACTTTTTATTACACTGTTGTCAAATATTTTTCTGATAATAATTATAGTATTTCTGTTTTTTTTTTTTTTTTCAAATTTCTTCTCTATTGTATGATTTTTCTAAAGGTATTCAATTATTAGTTATATATTTTCTTTTATCTGTTGTCTTAGATTTATTAATGCCAAATGACCCATATTCTTTTACATAACTTTCAGTTTTCTTAGATTGGTTTTTAAAATTCTTGCTAATAAATTATTGATAAATGCTTTGTCCTTGTTTCTATGTGTTTTATCAATTAACATTTTATACAAAATACTTCTTAAAAGAATATATAGTCATTATGATTTTTAATAATATGATTTAGTTACCTACTGGTAACTTTCTTGTATAAACTTATATAATTTAAGTCAGATATTTATAATAACATAAACTTTCTCTCAGAATTATATCACTTGGTAACATTATTTAATTTTGAAACTCATTCCTTATTGGTTATTAGTTCAATAATAGACTTTTGCATTAAAATTCTCTATTATATTTCATGTTTATAATATAGTTTAATATTTTAGTTACTCCTAACAACTGTTCCATTATCTTACTGGCTTTACCACAAGTGGAATAAATATTTGTCATATGATTTTATTTAAGGCATTTGGATGCACCATTATTTCTGAGATGAGTTTTTTTGATCTTAATTATATAAAGAAAGAAAGTTAGCTTATTATATTAAGTTGAAAATAAGACTTAATAAAAACATGATTAAGTTATTAGTCTTAGTGTGGATTTTTTGAAAAATATAATGCTAACTTAGTGGGTATCTATAAAATTGGTAATAAATCATATATTATTAACAATTATTATTAATTAAACAATAAATCATATACGTCTTGCTCTTTTAATAGTGTCTTTTTTTTTTAAGATATTGGCTTTCTAGTAATCTTTTTGAAAACTAAATACAACTATATTACATGAGTTTTTGTTTATTTACACAAACACACATCTTATTCAATCTTGGTCAAGTTGCAATCTTTAGTGTCTATATAAAAATATCAGACCATAGGTAAAGGTGGTACCATCTTTAATATTAAAGGAAATTGCCTTGACTACAGGATGAGATTATTGATAGTTTAAAGGTTGATTGTTATCATATACAATCTTATTTTGATATTATTTTATATATACATACATACATTTTATTTTTGTATAATTTATTTATTTTTTAATCCATTTAAAATGAAACTGCATATTAAATACAATGTCAATTGATACGATTTGAATTTACAAAACAACTCATTGCATACAAATTAAATAAAATTATAAATATATGAAATATCAAACAAAATTAAAAAAAAAAAAGGTATGTACTATATATGTATTATGCTCTTCCATAGAAAGTAGATCAAAAAATAAAATCGTAAATAAATAAAAAATTAAGAAAGATATATATATATGTAAACTTCAAATAAGATTATTAAACGTTTATACAAGTAAACAAAAAATAGTGCATTTGTATTTTACAGCTTTGAAGAAGACTGATAGTGATAGATAGTTGAAATTGTCAAACTTTTTAATATTTTAAAGGCATTGTTAAAAGTGTAAGTCTACATGTATATATTCTATTTTTTAAAAAAAAAAGCAAAATGATTGAAAGAGTGTTGAAAGTTTTAGAACAATTATTATTACTTGCTAATAATTCAGATGGGGATTACTATTTGGAAATGCTGAAATTTGTTGACGAAAATCAGTAATCTATTAATTTTATTGTTTTAATTATTTGTTTATTTATAAATATTCATTATTTTTTTCATTTATTCTGTTTTCTTTTGTAAGGTTATATTGTTACTCATTTTATGAGTAATATGTTCAAATTTTTTTATCACATTATGTTTTTTATAATGTTAATTGATATTAATTAATCATTCAAATTGTATGCCAAGATGGCAGTGTATAACGACATTTTATTTTTATTTGTAAACAAACTCAACTTTTCAAACACAAGGCTTACCATATGGCATTTTATAACAAAAAAGTATGGAATATTGAAAAGTGTTTTGTTTATTAAACTATACTTCCAAATATATCATCGCTTTACTTTAAAAATATGTATAGAAATAATAGTTTATCAGATAAATTTTTAATTATTTTATGCTATCGCATGCATTTGTTTAATTTAGACATCATGGAAACAGCAGCTCAACTGGAAGTAGAAAAATATCTGATCAGTTAGAAAATATTATAGATATCCGGTAAGAAAATAAATATTTGAGACATTATATTTTTATATATTTTTAGTTTGTAAGTACAATAAGAGTACATATAAATAATTATATTTTTCAATTATTATCAATTTAATTTTTCTTTTTTTGAAGAAGTATATTATAAATTAATTGCTCATGGAATTTTTTTTTTAATAATTGAGAATTCTACTTAATCTGTTTTTTAAAATGTTTATAGAGAGTTTGATGTTCCATACCATGTCCGAGTGGCCATTGATATGAAGATTTATGTTGGTCACTGGTATACTGTTAGAGGTCGAGGTCATCTTCCACCAGAAATTAGACATCGAGAGGACTTAGTTGATCGGCCTGTGAGTTGTAATATGAATAAAAAGATTAAATAATGTTTCTTTCTTTTTCTAGATATAGCAATGAAAATATATATTTATAATGATTCCATACATACATATGTATGCACATTCAAATGTAAGATAAAAACCTATTTAACAATATTTTTAATTTATAGTTTATGAATTGTTACTATAATTTATTTAATACAGTATTATTAAAATTCACTTAATAAGGCTTTTTTTTTTTTTAATTGTTGAATTAAACTCAAGAATCTTTATCCTGATTTCTAAGTCATCAAATTTGGATAAGTAGTATAGTTCTAATGCAAATATTTATTTGAGCTACAAATAAACTGAATTGTTATAAACAGTTTTATTTTTTATAATAATATTGGCAATAAAAATTATTATTTAAATAGAATTTTTGAAGATTTAAATTTTGTTACAATTTATTTAACCTAAATTAATATCTATTTAAAAAGTTCTTATATGGTTACTATGGTTGTTTATGTTGAATGAAATAATACTCGAGTGATAAATATGAATTTTTGCTCTCTTTCTAGGTTAATAAGAGAAACAACAACTTCACATTCCCAAATCAGGCTGCTTCAGATTGGCCTATATAAGTAGAAATTTAGGTTAAAGATAAGACAGCCACTCTTTATAAAAGTCACTATCTTGTGTCGTGGTTTGTGTGAGGTCCCTCTATCGGCAAAATGATATTTGCTTGACTATTTATAAATATTTCGAGGTGCCGTTGATACAGGTTTTAGCCTGCCTTAAAGTATTTACATATACTTCCTGTGCGCTCAATAAAATATAATAACAACTTTACAAGAGAAACAATATATATTTTTTATGCAAATAATTTTCTCTTAAATAAAGCAAAAAAAAATTTTTTTTTTTTGCATATTATTTCAGATTATCTTTTCCATCTCTTGCTGTTTTATGTTCTGCTTTGCAAATATTTTTGGTTATTTTTTTTTTAAGATCATTATTTATCTTTTTTTCTTGTCTTTTCTTTTTTATCTTTCACCTTTTTTTTGAATACATCATCCTTCCAAATTTATGTCAGTATCACCTTTCTCCAAAAATGATATAATATTGAAGCTTTTAAGTACTGCTTAACTGCATTTAATATTATTTTCTAAATCATAAAATTTTCCAAATTTATTATTGATATTACAATTACAATTGATTATATGAATTGATGTTAGCATTTTTATTTTATTACAATTTAATTTTTTTAAAATATCTAACTAAATTCAGCACTACAATCAAAATCTCACTTCTAATTCATATTTTGTTTGTATCTTGATTTTTGTTTCTATAATTAGAATTAGCACTGTATTAAAGTTTTGAGGTGGTTATTGAATTGGTTCTTCTTTTATTGATACTGTGAATCATTTGCTGATAGTCTCAATTAACAATAGGCTGCTTCACATTGTTGTGGCTTAAAATTTTTTTTTTTTTTTTTGGTGTTTAATAATAAGTGTCAAGCTTGGGAGACCTATCAGTAATGAAATATTAGTTGAAGTAGAACTTGTAGCTAGTTCTGGGTTGAACTGTGAGCTTCGATGTATTTTTTTTCCCTAGTGAAGAATTGAACTAGAAAATTTCACATGAACAATTAGTGACAGTTTACAAAAGTTAGTGAATGTAAAAAAAAGAAAAAAATGTCACAACTTTTATTTATTATGATAGGGAATAATTGATTAAATTTTGAAATTATTGTCTGAATGTACTTTTATTTCAATATATGTATGTAATTATTTTATAATCACTATTTATAAATATTGTTGACTTTTAACATGTATGAGTATTCAAGAAAAAAGAAATATGTTATAAACTTTACCAATTTTTTTTTTTTTAACTATTTCTACAAAGAGTACTATTAGATATTTCCATAATGAACATAGTTAATACTGTATTTGTTTTTTATTTTAATGATAAATATATTTGTTATTGTCAAAGTTGCTGTGCTTTTTCCCCCATAATAATTTTTTAAAATTTATCCTGTTGAAAAATAAGTTGCTTTCAAACTTGTATCTAAACTTTGAAAATAATAATATAATCAGTCAATCGAGTGTTTTATATAATCATGGAATAGTCTGATTAAATTTTGGTAGCTATATAAAGTAAGAATTAATAAATGTTTACAGAATTTTACTTTTTTTTCTTTTTTCATAATGTTACAGTTCCGATTGATTAGTAATCTTTTCAGCTGTAAAATATAATTGCATTACATTTGGCATCAATAAGGGATTTGGGCATACTATCATCAGATTTTCAATAGTATGGACAGCTGAAGAGTTGGAGGTGCAGTAGATTGAAGCATCTCCATTAAAGTTTGAAGATTTGCTATCTTAATATAAATAGAGTACTGATTATATATGTGTGTGGGAGATGATGATCTGGCCCAACTGATGAGTGCTGATTCAGCATGAATTACGTATATTGGTCATTTATTTGTGTCACATGTGTGTAGTCATGTGTATTGATTATATGAGGTAGAGTGGATAGGTAAAGGGAGTTTGAAAGTCTGTGTTCAAATCACCTATATTACATTTAAACTTCAAGTATATGAATTGTGCTGTATTTCAAAAATATTTACAGATTATAATTTTATTTTTAAATATCTGTCTATATATATATACATACACATCATTTTTCAGAAAATTAAGAAACAAAATATTTAATATATAAGTGCATACGTATATATATATATGTGGATATATATTTGTATATATGTATGCATATACATATTAAATATTTTTAATCTTTTAATTTTTTGAAAAATGATAGAACAAATAAGTTTGAATACATTTCTAAAATAATTCAGAAACTAGATTCTGAAAGAATCAAATGAACTTGTAAATAATACCCACCTTTTATTTTACCAATGCCAGTCTATTTTGTCAAGTAAAAAATGATCCTTGAAAAGGCTGAAACTTTTTATTAGTGGTGATTTTTGATTTTATAATAATCAAGCCAGCTTACAGTTTCAAATGTTACTTTAGATGAAATTCTAATGATTTCAATGAACATGTAAATAATGTCTGAATAGGTTTATATTCTGAACATTAAATATTTGATAATCCATTAAATGATGTATTAATTAAAAAATATATATATATATATAAAGAAGATTATTATATGTGCATGAAAAATAATGTAATGCTGTTGCATTTTATAGCTCTTAAGTAAATTGCTAATTAGTTGTAAAATAATTAAATTAATAAAGTATTGTAAAAAGGTTGAAGGAGTAAAATTTTATAGATTTATTAAAATAAGCATTGCTAAAAGAATGGAAAAGATATTGAACATTTTGACAGAATAATAACTTAATATATGTTTTTTGAGGTTTGGAGTAGTGCAAATTCTGGAGCCTGAGAATTATGGATTGTGATCTAGCTCTATTACTTCCGACACACAAACTTCTTATGCATTCTCGAACAATAAAGCTGTTTATTATTGTTATTTTTTTTTATTATTAAATATATAACAAAAAAAATATATATATAAGAATTAAGACATTAGTTTAACAGTATTAATAAGCTAAAGTAATATACAATGAGAAATTAAAAAAAATAAATTATTAATTTTCTGCAGCATAATTTGTTTATTTATAACCATATAATGATATTTTTACTCTCTTCAAATGAATCTGATGTTAACATTATAAAAGTAAAAAATGTAGATGTTAAAAAAGATATTAAATTTAGAACACTATTTGAAAAATATTAGAAATTTATGGTTTTGTTTTGATGTTATAAAAATGGAAAAAAAAGTTGCAGTAAAAATAAATTAGGAGAAATATTAAGATGATCAGAATAAATTGCTAACCAATCCAAAAAAATTTAACCAATTGTAATTTGCTTTTTTGTTTGTGTGATAATATAATATCCTGACTAAAAGTACTATATTTTTAAGAACAAAAAAGTTGCAGAAAAAATGTAATTTTAGAAATGATAAATTACAAGTTGGATTAAGTTTGTAGCAAAACTGTCCAGAAAAGGTTGTGTTAATTATTGAAGCCTTATTTTTTACTTTCACATCCTCTAAAAACAATTAATAGTTATAATTAGGATAGAAAAATTGTACTAAAAGTGAACTGTAATTTTAAAACAAATAAACATAATAGTTGCAGTAAATATGTATAATATTTTTAAAAATAACATATTACCCAGGCAAAACTCTCCATACAGTAATGCCACTCAGTGCAAGCCAGAGTAATCAATGGATGCCAGAAGGCTTGTGCACAAAATCCCCATCTAGTGCCTACTCATCCAATATCTCCAGACTAGTTTCTGGTTTGTGGCCTTTGTCAGTGAGGAGCCTTGGATCTAAGAGCACTGCACCTAGATCTTAGGATCACTGAAAGAGGAAATTGGTCACAAACAGTAATTATTTCTATAATTAAAGGTTTAATTTTTTTTTTATATAATTAAACATTTAATAAACATATAACTTTTGTGTAAAAACCTCTTGTAAATTGTTGTTTAATTTACCCACATTACAACAATATAAGAAAGGATGATCAAATTTAGCCAAAGCAAAAAAAAAAAAAACTTAAAGGAAAGAAATAGTAAATAAAATTTTTATTGTTATTAATCCACCATATATATATATATATTGAAGCAGTAAATCTTAGCTTAAGATTGTGCTTCATGTTTCTACCTACTAACCCCTGTTTTAAATCCCTATTTCCCATCCCGCTCCTTTTGTCGTGTATATATATTTCATGTATATATTTGAGATGCGCGCCTAAATTATAAAATTTACTGTTTATTATTAATTCTTTTTATTAATTATTCGTTTTTTTTTTATTAAAGTATTATAGATGCGGCTCAAATATATATATAGGAGCAAAACTTACTAACAAAATATTGATGTTTTTAAATATTTATTATATATCATTTTTAACTTTTTCTTTTTAAATTGCATGTTTTTCTATTAAACTGCATATTTTTTATAAAATTGCGCGCCTAAATTATAAAATTTACTGTTTATTATTAATTCTTTTTATTAATTATTAGTTCTTTTTTATTAAAGTATTATAGATGCGGCTCAAATATATATATAGGAGCAAAACTTACTAACAAAATATTGATGTTTTTAAATATTTATTATATATCATTTTTAACTTTTTCTTTTTAAATTGCATGTTTTTTTATTAAACTGTATATTTTTTATAAAATCCAATATGGAAGATGTGACTGTTGTTAATTGTCCAAAAATAATTAAGGGTTGGAAGCACTATTGTTTTAATCTGGGGTAGGTATTTTTAATTAAAGTTTTACTTAAAAGGGGATTAAGATTAGAGATACTTTTGTTAAAAAACATGTCAAATCTATTTCTAATCTAGAAATAGATTTGAATTTATTTTTGGACGTTATCTTACAATTGCATCTTCAAAAACAACTGATAAAAGAAAAAGTATAAAATGATTGAATTTTGAATCACAGAAGAGATTAGCTAGTATTGAGAGAAGAGATTAGGTACTATTGAGAGAAGGGATTGCTACTAGATACTATGCTGTTTTGAAATCTAAAAATGATCTAGTAAAAGCTTTTTTTTTGTGGGTCGTTTTCCGCTGCCATAATATTCTGCTACCCTCAAGTGAAGTAAAGGCTCGATGGAGAACTTTAAAAATGCTAATAGAAAAGCTTACTGTCACCAAGAAGAATTCATTTGGATCCTCAATTTGCCACGCATGAGCCGTACTTTGAAAATAGACTTATTAAATTTGCGCAAGGTAACTTTTATGCTACTATTTGAAAATGAATCTAGCTTCACTAATCTCAAATCCTGTTATCAAGATTTCTAACTTATTGTTTAATTTTCTATCTTTTAAATTAATATGTAAATGTAATTTGCTCTTAAATGATTTTTGCTCTTAAATGATTTTATAAATCTAATTTTCTCTCATATGCTCTAACTTTCTTTAACTTTGGTGCAGTCAATTATTTATAGTTATTTATTACTTGATTTTATATGTATACTCGTATTATTGGTAAATTGCCAATCTCACAACCTGGCGAGCTTAATTTCTAAAAATCTTTTCTGTCATTTTTTTTTAACTAAACCTTCATGAAAAGGTTATTAACGTCCCCTTTAAATATATATATAATGCATTATAAATTAATATATTCGCCAGTTTTTTTTTTTTTACGAGTCAATATTTTATGTTGGTTTATTATAAAAGTATATTTGTTTAACTCTGGATTATCTATAGCTAATTAACACTTTGAGATTTTAAAATATTATTTATTCATTTCTGAAAGGGTGACTTATAATTTGTTTTCTATATATAACTGCTAATCTTACTTCATTTTTCATACTCTTAAAATATCAAATATAGTATTTAAATATTCCAGTTATTATAAAAATCACAAAAGTGTGATTGATTTATTTAAAAATGGCAGAAAAGGGATGGGGGTAAATCTTGTTTCTTTTACTAGGTAAAATCTTAACGTATATTTTATTAAATGAAATATTCTCTCTCTCTATATATATTATAATTGCATGGCGTATTATAGTATTCAAACAAGGGTCATTTATTTTAAAGCAGTAAAATTTATTCAATGTTGTTAGAGACATGTATCATTACTGCATTTCTGACATTTAGCCGATCTTTGTGTTTTTATATATACGTGCTTCTAATCTTTTAATCTGGGGGTTACGATAGTTCGAACCCATAGATTTCTTATATCTCATTTCGTAGATAGTTGAGCTATCCGGAATCATATTTATTTCGTATAAAATGCCTCTGGCGGTGATCCCGTAAGTTTGGCACAAGCTATGCATATTCTTAATTTGTATAAAAGGCCACTGGCGGTGACCCCTAAGTCTGGCACACGCTATGCCCATCCATTTCTTCGTATAAACAGTCCTCTGGCGGTGATCCCTAAGTTTGGCACACGCTATGCCCATCCATTTCGTTTTTTCATCCAGAAGCACAAATTTTCCTATTATTTTTAGGCGCTCAGCTTTGCTAGTCGGCCGGATTAAGATTAATTCTCATGGGCCATCACTATTATGTTATCCATTAGGTGTTTGATCTGGGGCTTAGAGAGCGGGTTCGAATTCAGGCTGGTCCCTGACCTAAATCTTGGGCTTGACTGGGTTTGAAGTACATTTTGTGAGTTCCAGCTCATGTTAGATGGATAAACATGTTTTGACCGGCACAATATATATATATTAATCATTACAAGTAAATAATTAATTCAATACATGAACATAAACCTGCTGTTTGAAAACATCAAATTCATATCAAAAAGAACAACTTCATTTTGGTGATTAGCAAAAGATATAAACAAACAACCTTCTTCTCAAAAATCAGACCAACTCTTATCGATAAACCAATACATACATTTTATGAGCAGAAAATTGAACTTGCAGTTCAAACAGAAAAGTTTGCCGCCATCAAAATAAAAAAACATTAAACAAGAATATCTCATTGGATAAGAATTAAAGTTAAATTAAAAATATATGGATTTAAGCCCAGACAACTAAGGAATTTTGAATTATAAAAAAAAAAAAACAGCTTTAAACTATTCAATATTGCAAGAATATTTTCAATTTTAAGCCGGAGAATAGATCAACCCTAATTTGAGATGCCCAAAAGCAAATATCTTGTTTTTCAACCAACTCAATAACTTTTATCAATTACATATTTAGAAACACATACAACCATGCGTTACTAAGTGTAAAGTTTCATCAGGGGAAGAAAGTCGTCATCCATGGAGCTGTAACAATTAAAACAAAATTTAATTTGACATAGCACCTATTCTTCTATGCTGCGATCAACACCAACTTTACTATTTAGATGTGAAACTGCAAACTCAACATCTCAAAGCAGACCATACAAAGAAAGCAATTCTGATCACCATCATGTAAATTTTAGAATATTCGAACTCCATCAATTCAAACATGAACTGGATTAATAAGGACATTTATAATCTTTTTAGGACATTTCACTTATGGACTCTTAATTGATCTTAGGTTGACATCATGTTCTTATTTTTATGTATATATATATATTGTAACCAGTTGGGTTACATCACACACACTAATATAGTGTATGTGAATATATATATGTAAAATAAAGGAAAAGTAGAAATAAACATTTTCTAAAATAAAATAATACTAAGTAAAGGGTTAAATAATAACTCCGATTTAAAATAAAAATTGTATTAGGAAATTAATATTTTAGAAAGGTCTGATAAATATTATTTGTAATTCTGATTTTGAAATTTAAATATAAGCTTGTTTTTTTGATAATTTTGAAAACAATGTCTATTTTTAAAATCTTTTAATTAATACTTGTATAAAATATCTTTTTTTAATTAATGCTTGTTTTCATTTCTACTATGTAGTATAAAAATCTTTGTAGATTAAAAATTCTAAAGGATTATCACACCTTTGGTCAAATTCCAAAGATTAATGTAAAAACATGAAAATCACACTTTGATAGAAATTTCCAGTTTGTTTTCAAATGGATTAAAGTTAATTGAAAACAGCCACTGTGTTTTTGTCACCTGACCTACCCAAAGTTATAAAAGACTGATAAAAAAAAAATATCAGTTTTTTTGCTGGTAGTTTGTAAGAGTTGACCAGAGGAGTCTGGTGGTAGTATTTTAAGCAGTGGTTAACTGGGCCACCGCATAGTCTGGATAATAATTTTTATAAGAACGGTCAGCTGAAAATTGCTTTCAATATTTTACTGCAACTTGATGAAGTGCAGCAGTTGGTTTTAGCTGACCAGAGAATTTGCAGAATAGCTACCATAGGTTGGTGTAGTTGAAGGCAAGATAATTGAGGAGTTTGAATTCACATGGAGTAAATGACCCACTTCTTTGTGCTGTAATTCATAGCCTTAAACATGGAAAGGACAGCTGCTTGTCTGGAACAGTTCTACACAGACGGGAGACCAATTATGGACCAACATTATAGATGGATTATACTTTGACCTGATGATGACAATCACTAAAACCAAACTCACCAAGAAAAAAATCTTCCAGCTTGCTGAAAGGCAGAGAAACATGGATAAATGTATATACAACTGGTGGTGAGTAGCGTTATATATGATAAGGAAGTTTTAAACAATTTCCTTAGTAAAATGACATTTTTATAACTAATAGAAATATATAAAACGATATTAGTTTAAAGTCGTTTATTAAAGAAGCAAAAACTGTTTAAAGTTATATTTATAATTTAGAGAGAAAAAAAAAAGTACAAACAAAGTTATAATTAATAGTCAAGAAAGTGATTTCCAAAAATCTTTTAGACTAGGAAAAAAGAAAGACATTTTAAATCAATTAACTGTCAAAAATTTGATAGTTCTTATTTTAAAGAAAAGGACTATATTCAAGATTAAATTGCGAAAATAATCTTTCATAATTTTATTGTAGCTAAATTAATGTTTCATATGTCTGTGCAAATTATATATGCGTGTTTCAGTAAACCTAGTATGTAAAATATATTTCATTTAACTGAAACTTCAATCATTTATTGTATTTCATATAATTTAAGAGTTTGATAATTATTTTGTAACAAGTCAAATAGGTTATTTCACGCACACACATGTATATGTGCGTATGTTGTCAATTGTAACACATGTAAATTTTAATCAATTTTTTTTTATATAATGATTTTATGTTTAATTGAAATGTATTCCTTGTATATTATAAAATGCACGTCTGTGTACGAATATATATATGCGTTTGTAGAAACTTATTAAGAAATATTGTAAATCTATATGATAACCTTAATTGTGTATATAATATTGTATATCATTCAACATCAGAACCCTTATAAGACCTTATTTATTTTTTTATTGTTATTAATAAACTTATTTAATTGTTAAAATTATATTCCATCATCTCTTGTTCACATACAGTAATAGAGCCATGTTCTCCGAGCTAGATTTCGGACACGGATAAATGGGGATGTGTTTAGTGCTTTGGGCATCCAGTGATGATCAATCATTATCCTGGTTGGCGCAAAAGAGGATACTCTTTAAAGCCCATGCACTATATTTTATTTTAGTTCAGTCTTATTAAAAATTTAGGTTTATAGTTGGCCAGTACAAGTGGCCTGAGCATTGATGATGATCAGCATGTTTTAATGTCCCAGCATTATTATTTAGATTTTCTAATTGTGTATTTTAATGGATGGGCACTAAGCTGGTGTATCCAAGTCATGTTTATATAATTGCCCAAGCTGGCAAAGGCTCAGAAGTTAGCTAGTCTACAGAAGACCCATTTCCAATCCAGTCACAAGGTTGACTGTTGATTTATATTTTTTATGGTTCAAATCCCGCCACAAGATGGTCTGTTGATTTTATTATATTTTATTGTGGATCATTTCATGATGATGAATGGTTATTTCTTTCAAGTATTTACTTGTACTTATTTTTTAAATGATGGTGCTGGTGATTAATTATTATAGTTGCTCTTATGAGTTAACTGGTTGATCTCTCAATGTGCACAGAGATTCTCTAATCTCATTTTATGATTAAATATCTCATTACTTATTATACGCTGTAAATTATTGATTTTGTATTGACTTGGGGCTGATGATGTTTCCCCATCACCCCAGGTTCAGCCATTCTTTATATCTCACCCACCCCCATCCTGTTACAATATATATATATATATATTTGTTTATTACTCTCCTTTACTATAGATTAAAGGGGGTGTAAACTCTTAATATGTTAGAAAAGGGAAAGCATTATTAGTTTTATTTTTAAATTGAAATAAAATATAGGTTCAGATGTGAATTTGCTTGCGGATGAATTTAATCATCACTAGAGGAGAAATAAGATTTTACCCTATTGTACATTAAATGCCAATACTTGTATAGTGACACTATTATTTGTTTTTTATTATTATTAATCATTTTGTCATTTAGTTATTTGTTTTTTCAGCATATATGATTAATAATCTCTAGTGTAAATGGTCATTTCTATCTTTGTAGAAACAAACCATAATAGATGGAGGGGATCCCATACCATCACCACATTATTGATATGAACTCATCAATAAACTTATTGAAGATAATTAAGTACGATTTTGATAAAGTTTAAATTAACAAGCAAGTGTAAACATAAATAATAACAAGTTATAATTTAATTTTTGTTAGTATTGATATTGAATGATTATTCTTTGAAGGAAAACGGGAATTTTGGATTAATGAATAATAATAGTAATAATCAAAGAATATTTATCGATATCTAAACAAATTATTTATTTTTGTTATAATCTCGTTACCTAAATTATATTAACTCGTTACCTAAATTATATTAATTGTGAATATATTTGTTAAATACATGATTTCAAATTCAAGACTGCCATTTGTATTTTTTGTATATTCAGTTCTCAATTTGTCACATGCTCACATATTAAAGATAGTGATATCGATATTCCCTGAACTAGAATATTATGCGTATTCTCCCTAAGCTCGAATTCTAGGATTAACGGAAATTAAAGATGGAAAAAAGAGATGGGTATACAGGTAGATTTTTGACATATGTGTGTGTGTTAATACATCTCTTAGGAATGTGGAGTGGACATGAGTCTATATATTTAGAAATCTTAGATATGTTTTCTCACCCACTCTGACGCCTATCAAGTCTGTTGTCATGCAAGGCCAAGATCCAGTTACAATATATATGAAAGATTTAATGTTTTTTTATGTCCAGCAAGGTGTAATTAGGCACCAAATAATTTTTCAATGTTAACTGTAAACTGGGTTATGTGAGTTTATGTATTTTTTCAAAGAAATAAAGGTTGAATTTTGTTTTTAGTCAGATTCAACCTTTATTTCTTTAAAAAGTGCTAAGAAATGATACAGTTTAGGGCTAGCATTTAAAAATTATTTTTTGCCTAATTACAGCTGTCTGGACATTTTCTGTAATTTAAACATAAATTATCTAAAATTATTTCTAATGCTTATAAATATATATATACTATGATGTATTTCATATCTTCTGCTATTATATGAATTTTCTCTTTTAATTTAGGATCCTGTAGTACTTGCTTTTGATATTGAAACCACAAAGCTTCCTCTGAAATTTCCTGATTCTGCAACAGATCAGATCATGATGATTTCTTACATGATAGATGGTCAAGTAAAGAAAAATAAAATATTTTATCTAAATTGCTCATTAATATTTTTTATGCATTAAATTGAAAAATCAAATTATATATTGTTATGAATTTTTTTTGTTTTTATTCTTCATAAGAAAAAAAAGTATTAAGAAATAAATAATATTTTTTATTATTCTAATAAGATAGAGAAGGTTCACAATGAATTTTCTATTGATAAAATAAAGTTAAATTTAAGAGAGTGAAACTTCTTCTAAATTGATTAATGATATGTTTTTATATTTTAATAAAAATACTATATCTGCAATTTAATTATAATAACAAATTACCAAACTATCAATTTAAAACAAAATAATTATGTAAAAGCAGCTCTTCACTCTAGTTACCATCTAACATAAAATTGAGTAATCATTGATTACCACATATCCTCTACCCTTACTATTTTCGCTTCTATCCTCTTTCTGGATTTTGCCATTATCAATGAAGCCTGATATTCAAAATTGGAAAGTATATGGATATGCATTTAGCAACTATCTTTTATTTTATTTGATAAGCTAAAAACTTGAAAATTCAAATCAGCCTAAGATTTTGAATCCAAGTCCAGTTTTTAATTTGGCAGGTAAAATGGAGTTAAAGGTGATAACTGGATTACACAACCCACATGAAAATCACTTGAGGGGAATCCACATGTGCATTCTACATTCTGATATCACAGAATAATAACTTTTTCTCTTACAGCCAGAGACTAACTATTTACCTAACTTATTGATCGCAAAGAAAGATTACAAACTGCCAGAAATAATGAGACAAACACTTTATTTACATATGTACAACACAAAACATATACTGGCATGACTTTAGTTAATTAATTTAAACATTAAAGTAAGTAAACCTTTTCAAATTTTATTAAATGCCTTTAATTCTAATTACGCACAGACATGGTATATGATGTTGTAACAATACATATTTTAAAATAATTCCTATTTGATATTATTAATGCAGAATACTATTAACTGTAATTATTTGAATGGATGCGAATCTATTGCATAGACACATAATAGCTCTCTACTACCCTCACCACTGTTCTAATGCTAACTGATACAAGCTTATAAATTAAAGTTGATCTTATTAATCGATTGTTGTGATCAGTTACAGGTTATGATATTAGTATGCAATAAATAATAAAATATAATTGGAAAATACAGGGATTCACATCTTTATTATAATTATTTAAGAATGCATACATGGAAAGATTATATGCCTACGGCAGAAATTAAACTTTTCCGGCATATATGGCATACAGTGACGGTCAGTCACATATATATCACTACATGACATGTATGAAAAAAAAATTGGATAGCATGTGGTAGAAATTGATCATCTACACATCACTGTTTAAATGAGATAATCATTGTAAAGGATCTGCAGTCGCAAATGATGTTAGAATCATCTAATACTAATGCATTACATAAGAATGGGAATCAGATATAACTAGCATAACCTGAATTGACATATACCAGCCATACAAATTATAAATAATAATAATTCAAATACATGACTAGTTAGGTAAAACTGACATCTGTTTAACAGAATCCCAATCTAGCTTGACTATACAGCAGGCTTGTCTACCATTCATAACTTTAATAAATTTACTGCTTTAACCTGTTATTTATCTTTTAAATAAAGTGGAAATAATGATTTAACTAATATACACCTTTAATAGTATGGCAAGAGGCTGTGATTATAAGCTAATTGCATTTTATAAACTAATTTATTACAATTAGTGCTGATTAAATTGTGGCGTGATATTTAAATAGAACAAACTACAATCTCTTGCCATACCTGCTCATAAGCAGATTAAGTAAATAACTATTCATTAACGTATTTTATTAGATAGGAGACAATAATTAACTAAAGATTAGTTTAAAGTTTATACTTATTCTTTCAAAAGTTCATGTTCAGTCTTTAGATATTGGCAGAGTTGATTCTTAAAACCATAGCTATGGCGAATGAAAGTTTAAATCATTATTTCACACATTTTAGATGTGCAGATATCAGTTAAGTCTTACTTTGGTGACTGGTTCTTCCTGTAGCATTGGACATCAGCTCTTTCCTCTTCTATGGTGGATACATGTTCAGATGGTTTCTTCGGTTGTAAAGGCTTTTTTGATATGACTCAGTGATGGGTTTTTGGCCTGCCAGCTTGAGAGAGCAAAGCAGATAATGGCTTCTCTATTCTTGCATGGTAGACTTGCTGGATCTATCAGATAACAATTAAAGCAGAATAATAATAATGGCAAAATGATAATCATTGACAGAATAATATTTATTGGCAGGATCAAGATAGAATAACAGAAAGATAATAATAAATGTAGAATAAAACCAACGTAATTTTCAGCATCATTTATATAATTTGGAGCTATCTTATCAGTAAAATTCGGAACAATCTCTTGTTTGGATCCTTTGATCTATTGGTTATAGATAACTCCATTACTTTCATTGAGGTCCAAGTTTATTTATCCAATACCCTATTTGCACACTCTTAATTTTGAGTGGGAATAACAGCCTTTTTAATTAAATTATTTTTATCACTTCTCCTAAAATTTAATCTCACAATCTGTTTACAAGCATTATAATAATTATTTTCCTAGTGTTATTTCCATCTTTTTTTATTGTTAAAAGAAAAACACCTTTTTCTTTTAAACTACTTTTAAGTTAAATTTAGAATCAATAATGTTTTTAAATTTTAGAAAATAATTTGCATTTAACACAAAATAACTTTATAATTAATTATACCGTATATCTCTATCTGTACACTTACAATATACATTTCATTTTTATTTATAAAAATTTATTAAAACTTCTACTTTTAAATTTTGTTTGTATTTTTTAACGTGCGAACATGAACTGTATATATGTGCGCTTATATATAGTGTCAATACATATCTATTTTCTTTAACTTTGAATTCCATGGTTCATTGATAAAAAGTAAAACCTTTCTGATTATAGGATATCAAGTATTAAGAATAGGGATATTATTTGCATCTGGAAATCATTTCCACAGGGGCCTATGTCAAACAGAGTAATATCTGAATGAATATCCATACATTTTATTTTTATAATTTAAAGAATAAAGAACAAAATTTTTTCCTTTTTAAAATTGTAAAAATTTTATGTTGATGTAAAATATAAAAAAACTATTTTGATACTAACATTCATCTAATAAGAAGCTTACAGTAGCATGTCTGACTGAGGTCCATGACTTGTTATTTATTTCTGGATTGAATGAACTTTGGAAACTTTTTTTCAAGCCATAAGCTTAGGATTTTTTTTTTTTTAAGATAACTGGTCTATAATCAAGTCAACAAATCACTGCATTTTGGTCAATAAATTGATATTTAGGTATTATTAGTTGGAGATTAAAGTTTAGTTAATTTCGTTTTATGTTCTGCAAAAACTGAATTTATAGTTTTCTTTATCTTTAGTCATTATTTACCAAATCTTTTGTTTTTAAAATAAAATTTTGAGATTTTTTTTTTTAAAAAATCGGTGTCTTAACTGAATGAATTGTTGAGGTCTTATTTCCACTTTTATACTTGATTGTCACTTAATCTTCTGAGCAACCAATTATATGAAAAGTAAATAATCATATCAGTAACACTATTTTAATATAAGAGAAAATGAAGCATTATGTAACCTTTTCATATGTACATAAAATGATAAAAATATTACATATGTATATAAATAATATTTTATATATAGGGTATATGAGCAAAGATTTTCGCATGACCCACAACTCACCACTCTATCTCATATCACTGATACACTTTATTGTTATCTTGATGAAAAATCAACCAATATCTGCAGACTGTGTGTTAAATTTTGAAACTTTAATATAATAATCTTATTTTTTTTAAAAGCCTATTTTATCAAGATTTATACAGACACAAGGCAGAACTATATAAACATCATTTTTTCTTAAAGAAATGTATATATATATATTAAAATAATTTTTTTTATGGACAATAGATATATTATATCATTGTATCTATGTTTCAGCTGAATTATATCAGCTAGTAACTAGTTTAAAAGTGTCTATGGGTAATTAATAATCCTATTGTATTGACATTTCTGCCGATTCATACCTGCTATTGTCTGGGAAAGTCTTTACTTAGATTAAATTTGTCATGATATTGTTTTAGTATATTATACATATAAAATAATATTATCTTTCTGTATGTTATACAATAAATTTGATAAAAAACTCATGCCATGTTTTTGATAAAAAGAGAGAAAAATAACAATATTACAAATATAAAAGATTTAGTTTTAAATTTTATTTTTATTTTGTTTAAAGGGCTATTTGATTACCAATCGTGAAATTATTTCTGAGGATGTGGAAGATTTTGAATATACTCCTAAACCTGAATATGAAGGGCCATTCACTATATTCAATGAACAAAATGAGGTTTGTAGTAATATTAAAAGAGAATTTTATTTTCATAGTTTATCAATCTTGAACTAATAATATTATGTTTATTTCTTTCAGCAAGCTTTACTACAGAAATTTTTTGATCATATTCTTGAGACCAAACCTACAATTTTTGTAACTTATAATGGTGACTCTTTTGATTGGTAAGTCTAACAATGATTGATATTTATTTATGATTATCTTCATATCTCTAGCTAATATTAAATTTATATATATATCAGGCCATTTGTTGAAGCCAGAGCTGCTTTGCATGATATTGACATGGCTCAAGAAATAGGATTTCAAAAAGATCGTGAAGGAGAATATAAATCAAGACCGTGCATTCATATGGATTGTTTTAAGTAAATTTTATGTGTTATTAATTAATTTAATCCTTTTTTGCTTTCTCAGTTTTTATCCTTAAAATATAAATATTTAAAATATTATTACTATTATTTAGATGGGTCAAAAGAGATAGTTATTTACCTGTTGGTAGTCAAAATCTTAAAGCTGTAGCAAAGGTATGCTTTATTCTTAGGATAATATTTACATTTTTATTTTATGTAAATCAGATTCATTTTAATAAATAATGTATTTTTTTACATATTTTTTTGTGCATTAAGAGTATGCTTTTTATCAACATTTTTAATGACTAAATAAAGTTTATTACTGCTGAAAATTATGAGGAATCTACAAAATTAATTTAAATTTTTATTTTATTTTATTATTTTTGCTATTAATTATCTATATGACAACAGTAGCACTTATGAGGGTTTAACAAAAAACACATATAAAAAAACAAAGAAGTTGTTTTATTTGGAATGATTTAAATCTTTCCTGATATATAAAACAACATATAAATAATGTTTATGTTTCAAATTAATATATTTGTTAAATAAATAAGATAGTATATTTGTCCTTGAGATCATCATGATGTGCATTTAGTTACTGAAAAAGTATTGAGTGATAACAACTGCTTGATGTTTTGGGATTTGTCTGTGACTATTCATGGTTATCTATTTACATATTTTTTTAGCATTATAAAGTATTCAGAGACATGTCAAACAAAATTCCATAAATGTTCATAAAATAAAAATCTGGAGATTGATTTTTTGCAGGCAACATGGAGATTCTTAATATTATATTACTGTTTAAATCTTTACATAAAGATTGCAGAAGTATCACTTAGAAAAGACAATAACATGAGCTATTAAATTTAGCCTTAGACTATCAAACTGTCATTGTGCTGGTAATATTTATCAGAGTAACTGATTATTATACTTATCAACAGCACTCCAAACAAGGATGTTTGATATAAGAGCAAAATGCTATTTACAGATAAGAATGATTCAATCATGTTGTCATTTTATTGCCAGAAATAATGTAAAGATTGTTGGTGCTTAAATAAACCTATGAATCATTTCTGAATACATTGACATTCTTTTCACTTTATAGCTCTCCTACTATATCATATCCTCTGAACTTGATGATGTCTTGCAGGTAATATGAAATATATTTAGTCTTTATTATTATTTTTTTTTAGTATTTTTTATTTTAATTATTGTTTTTTAGTCTTATTATTGTTTTCATATTTATTCAAGGTAAATGAATGCTCTAGAATGCATTTAGCAAGAATTTTATATAGAGAATTACAATATATTGCTAAAATAATAGTCATCTTCATAATCATCATTTTTAAATACCAATTCACTGCAGGATAAAGGTTTCTCCTAGGTTTAATCCAATTTTTATGATCCATAGCTTCTTTGCATTATACCACAAACGTTTCTATCAATCCTGTTCACACGTGGTCTTCTTTTTAGGTATTTATCAGTCATGTAGAATCTATTATCAATTATTCATCTGTTTTCATCTCTAGAAATATGTTCAGTCTAGCTCTATTTCATTCTGTTAATTCTTTCAATGACATCAGTGATATATGTTTGTTCTCTTATCCAAGTATTTCACTTTCAATCTCTTTTTGTTATTCCTTTCATACACCTTTACTAAGTTTGTTGAATAGTCTGGGATCTTTGAATTGTTCAAGTCTCAGATCCATAAGTAATAATTTGTAAAACAAATCTATTAAAAATCTTCAAGCATATAGTTATATTGCCTTTTGATATTAAATTATTTTTACTAAAATCATTTCATCCAAGTTTAATTCTACAATTAATTTCATCCATTATGTTTCCATTTGTATTAAAAATCTGATTAAAATGTTTGAAGTAAGGGAATTAAAAATATATAGAGATTATTTAAATCATCTAGATTTTTCAGATGATCTAAATATTTTTGAAAATAATGCTTCAAAGCATTAGGAAATATAAGAGTTTTAGAGAGGTAAGTAAGTAGAGTAAAGACTAAAACAATAACCAATGGTTTTCTCTGAAGAAGATAATAAAGATTGATTATCATGAATTAGAAATTATAGAATATTCATATTTATGTCATAATATAATGCATATTATATCTACAGTACACAAGTATATTCTTATATATAAGATCAGGATAAAGATGTCAAAGGCATAGTTTAAATGATTTTAATTATATATACCCACTCATGAGCACATGTGTATATATAATAGAAATGTTTTCAAATGTTTAATAAAAAAAACTACTTATTACAAATATTTCTATAAAAGAAATATTCATAATAAAATGTTTTTTACTGAAAGTTAATAAAGTTTAAGCAATTATTTGAAAAGATTAATAAATTTTGATACTTGATGATATATGTAAGATTATTATATCTAGGATGAAAATGTATTATTTAATAACTGTGTGATTACACACAGAAAAAATTTCTCTTCAAAGCAAATTAATTTTGTATTTATATATTCTATATGTTTAGCCTCATATTTTTGCATTAAATATATTGGAAATAAATTTTTTAAAGTAAATTAAAATAATCACATTTTCAAGCCCTACAGAAAATATTATTCAGAAAGTCTACTATATTTTATTATAAATTTTGCTATTCTTTTATTTTTTTTTATTCTAATATTAGGCAAAACTCCGTTATGATCCAGTAGAATTGGATCCTGAAGATATGTGTCGACTTGCAGCTGAACAACCTCAGGTAGATACTTCCATTTATTTAATTAAACAAAATTAGTGCATATAGTATAGTCAAAATGTATTTTTGATAGTTTATTTTTAATTCACATTTAAAAATATTAAGACATATTAAATACTTATTAATTTGACTAATAATTATCATTACATATAAATATATATTAGATTTTTAAAAATAAAACTGCAGTATATTCATATATTTGAATTTTAATTGTAATAATAATAATTCACCGTGCAAATTTTATTTATAGTTATTACTCAAAAGGTAAACCATGGAACAATGTCCATAGGAGATGACATCTCTCTACCACCAATAAAGGCATTACCATAATCTTTTTTTTTTTTCAATAAATTTATTAAACGTAAATAAGTATGATATAAATTGATTTTGTACAGAAAAAAAAAGGGAAAAATTAATACAAACAAATTTTGTACAAGTGTGAATTTTTGATTATCTTCTGATTATCAGTTCTCAATTAACAGTTCATGTTCTGCAGTTCACTGCATGACTCATTCTTATAGTGAATAACAAATGTAATCCAATAAATTCTTAGTATACTTTTGCCCATGAACTGCCTTTATATAATCATTTCAATGATCACCTGTAATGTCATGTGCACTTCATACTGGAAGGGCACAGTTCTATAATCAGATATGGCTTAGAAACTCAATATTAATCATCTTTATTATCTTTCCAACAATGATTCATTCAAGTCCATATTCATTTTCACCAAGAACTTATAGGCTGTCATTGAACCAGTGTGAAAATGTTCAATTAGACACTACTGATATTCATTTTCAGCCATTTATAAGCTTTGTAATTTTCTGCATCTGTCCATTCATTTATAAGCATCCAAGTAAGTGAGTTTAAAATCATCTATATGATACTATTCATGGCATGACATTCTCCAACTATTTCAGTATGAAGAAGGTACCCATTTCATATTGACATTTTATATCTATTACTCTATTAATCATAAGCACTGAAAGCAATAGAGTTGTTGATACCTATTGATTATTTTTTAATAGATATCAAATTCCATGTGTCCAGGAATGTGCTTTTAGGTATGAGAAGTTCATCCCGTTTCTTGATCTTAACCAGTTTTCTAAAAAAATATTCATCATCTTGAAAGATTAAACCACAGAATACCTTCTTACACCTCGCTGTCCATATTATATAGTTCAGAAAAATAAATAGCCTGATATTGGCAAAAACTCTGGATTTGATACTGTCTTTAATTGAGGTGATCAAATAGTAATCAATCTTAACATTATCATATATAGTTTTTTTAATTCTCCAGAGTCCAGTGCAAGAGTAAACAAGATGTTCAAATGTCTCGTCCACCTGACTACACAACGGACATATGGGATCTAACTTGAATATGCCTCTTCTAGCAGATAGGAACCAATTAGTGCTAATGGCCTGCATATTGATTTTTATAACAAAATCTAGATATTTAGGTTCCATGTAATCTTTTTTTTATATATAAAATGTTATAATCAGTGCATTGATATTCATTTGATCATAGTTAGTAGTATACTTATTTTTTTTAAATATTGATTCTAAAAATGCATTTATATATTTCATTAGTAACTTTTCCATAGAGAAAAGATAATTAAACTTGCACAAATTAAATATTTTACATAAACTTGTATATAAATAAATTTGAAGAGATGTCAGCTTCAATCATTGTTGTAATACCTTTCTTTTTTTACCATGGCCACAATACTACATGAAAAAATTGACAAAGCATTTTGCAAAATACATGCATTTCAGAAGTAACTTCCTTCAGTATCTGACTTGAAGTGCTGCCCGGGTATTTTGTAAATACAATAATCATTCGACTAATATTAATATTAGTACAAGTCGAGCAGTTATTATATTTGTGAGATTGTTGGCAATGTTCCAAAGCAGCTGACTAAAGAAGTTATTTCTGGAATACATGTTTACTGCAGAGCAATTTGTCAATTTTTTCATGTAGCATAATAGCCATACAAAAAAAAATAATATGTATGGTGATTACATTTTGTATAATATTGTGTTAATTTTTATATTGGTTTTTTCTCATCTCATACAGATCAAAAATTTATGATAGAAGTTAATATTGAATTTGAAGTATTATTTAAGGAATAAGATGCCATTCGTCATTTAGGAAAACCACAGCTTTATTCATTAATATCTTCATTATTTGCCACTTGATTTTATTTTTGTGTATATTCGCTTTTATTTCAGTGTAAATATATGTAAATGATAATTATGAGATTAATTATAAAGATTTTAATATTTTCATTGTTTTGCTTTTTAATTTTAAGGATGTATATATTTGGTATACATATACGTTCAATCGTGAAAACATACTACATGTAAAGATATCAAATATTAGAAATTAATAAATTAACAACTAAAAAAAATCAACTAATTTCAGTGTTTTGATAACAGAAATAAAAAGAAAGTGCACATACTGAAATAATAAAGTATTACATTATTGATATATATAAATTAATATGATATAATTATTAATTTAAAATTTATTTTAAGGTGATGTCAAATTATTCTGTGTCTGATGCAGTGGCTACTTATTACCTTTATATGAAATATGTTCATCCTTTTATTTTTGCTTTGTGTACTATCATCCCTATGGAGCCAGATGAAGTAAGTACTGTTTGATTTACCAATAGTTATATAATTAAACCTTTAAAAATTAAAAATTTTAAGAAAATGTAAAGGATTTTTTTTGTTTTTCTTTATATCTTATTGTATCTGTTATTGTCAATCAATACTATTATTACTATTTTATTGTATGTGCTCTTACTGAAAACAAATTGCAGTAACTAAATAACAGCACGTAACAGGTTATTATGACTCAGTAGTAACACTTGGATCATGATATTTTCTATTGTTTTTCATATCTTTTAATATTTCTCAATGTGATTATTTGTAATCATATTTTCATATTTGTTTTTCTTTATGTTTTAATATGATTGCTACTATAAAATGCACATTTATTATTACTATTTATAATAATGATTAAAGAAATGTTGAATTGCTTTTGTGTTTAATTTCTTTTTCTATTTACATTTTTAAAAATGTTTTAATAATATGTATGTGTCCAAGTATATATATATATAACCATTAGAAATCAGTCAACACTTAGACAATCAAAACAGGCAAAACTCTCCATGCAGTAGTGCCACTCAGTGCAAGCTAGATTAATCAATGGATGCCAGAAGTTTGTGCATTAAATCCCTATCTAGTGCCTACTCATCCAATATCCCCAAAATAGTTTCTAGCTTGTAGCTTTGGTCAGTGAGGAGCCTTGGATTTCTACTTAACTACAAAACTATGAGAATAAAATTGAAAACACAAAAAATATTTTCAATCCAAGCTCATTAGCTTATATAGTCATATAGGTCTGAACTCAGTTCATTACCCATACATTTTGGTGTCTTGGGTTCATTAATAACCATAGCCACCTCTATCCTATTAGGCAGGATTGATATTAAACCACTAGTTGGATTGAAAATATTTTTGTGTTTTCAATTTTCTCATAGTTTTGTAGTTAAGTAGAGATAATAGATGGCTGCTGGAGGGTTGCATTAGATCCTAAGATCTGGATGCAATGCTCTCAGATCCAAGGCACCTCACTGACGAAAGCCACAAGCTAGAAACTAGTCTGGGGATATTGGATGAGTAGGCACTAGATAGAGATTTTATGCACAAGCCTGGCACCCATTGATTACTCTGGCTTGCACTGAGTGGCACTACTGCAAAGACAGTTTTGCCTGTTTTAATAATAGTTATGAGCAAGCATAAGAAATAATGATTATGTGATGTTTAGTGGTTTAACATTTAAACAATTGTTGTCAAGGCAACCTCCTTTTAGCGATAGAGATGGAATCCCATCTCTATTAATATATATATAATGTAACAGTCAGCTTATATATGTTTAAATAAATTTTAATTGATTTAGGCTCCACCTGACATTAAACATCAGGAAATATGTAGGGACATATTTATTATTTATATACTCTATTAGAATTCAAAATATTTTCTTTAATATATGATAGTGATAACTACTACACTACTATTTGCAGTATGTGGGGAAATCACTAGAACCTAAGCTATTCCCGATGAAATGGACATGTAATTAATATGCAGATCAGACAATACTACATATAAAGAATTCAATATGTTGCTTAAACAAATAATAAAATCATAGTATCATAATTATCAACAAAATAATAGTATCATAATTGTCAGATAAAATATAAGGTTCTTTTATGCTAAACATGCTTACATTAAAGATTATCATTCAAATTTATGACAATTTTTTTTTATAATAGGATTACCTTTATGATTATAGTTTAATAATAATAACTGCTTTAATAAGATATTTCTTTACTACTAGTTAACTTTTAGTTCACATGCATACTGGAAAATAAATACGAAAGATCATATTGATATGTCAAGTGTTCAGAGTTTACTTTAATTAATTTTAAAATATTAATCTTTCATTTCCATATTATAATGCTTATGATTACATGATCGACAATAATTGCCATAGAGTAAATCCCTGGCCTTTAATACACCCTGGATATATCCCAAGTATGGCTGACCCTCACAAATACAGTACATTTATTTATATCATTAGCTTGATAGCGCAATCATATACATACATCTCCCCCCCCCCCCCCGCGCGGGCCCCCCCAACCCGCCCCCGCGCCGCCCGCCCCCGCCCCCCCCCGGCCCGGCCCCCCCCCCCCCCCCCCCCCCCCCCCCCCCCGCCCCCCCCCAATATGGCATATTTAAATCAAAATATGTTCCTGGTCAAGATGACCACTCTTAAGTCTGAATCGATTTAATATTAACTTAATTAACTGAGTGTCTTTTTGGATCTGTTCTTGAATTTAATAATTAACTCAATTATCTGAGGTGGTTTCTTTTTGAATCTGAACTCAAACTTATTAAACAAAACCATGAATAAATTCATTATATAGACTGTAGTATATTTTAACCATTGACCAGTGATCTAACAACTGCATTTACATTATAAGTTCTAAGACACATAAAATCTAATTCATGGTAATTAATGCAAAGGTTAATTGCATATAAATGGACTTGATCGACTTTCAAAATAAACCTTTAGTTTAATTTAACCATTATTTTTAACACTTAGACATTTGATGTTAAATATTTTATTTGCATGAATATTTTATGTGTTTAAAATGAGTATTACATCCTGATTATTTTATATGATTTTACATATTGCCAACAATTTCTATATGAAAAGAAAATCCTTGTTTTTTTTTTAAAGGAGGTAAAATTTAAATTGAACTAATCATATATATATATATAGTGACTTTAACAGTTACACATACCTTGGTCAGATTATTAATACAGATGGAAACATAATGGAGGAAATTAATCATAGAATTAAACTTGGTTGGAGTGCTTTTGGTAGAAATAACTTGATACTAAAAGGAAATATGCCTATGTGTTTGAAAAGGATAGTTTTTAACAAATGTGTTTTATCAGTTCTTACTTATGGATCTGAGACTTGGACACTTAATAGAAGAGCAATACAGAGACTTCAGACCACTCAAAGGAGTATGGAGAGATGTATGTTGGGAGTAACAAGAAGAGATCGAAAACGCAATGTATGGGTAAGACAACAAACAGGTGTTACTGACCTTATTGAAAAAATTAAAAGATTGAAATGGAGTTGGGCTGGACATATTGCTAGAAGAGATGATAATAGATGGACAATTGAAATTTTAAACTGGATTCCAAGAGATTGTAAAAGACCCAGAAAGAGACCACATGTGAGATGGATGGATGAAATAAGAAAATGTGCAGGGGTGTTGTGGAGAAGAGAAGCTAAAGATCGGGAAGATGGATTAAACTTGGAGAGACCTTCATCCTGCAGTGGATTGATAATGGTTGATGATGATGATGATGAAGTATAAAATAAAGAATAACTAATAAATTAAAAGTTATTACAAAGATAAAGTTCTAGTATTCAAAGAAACGTGCTTTTAAGTTAAAAATTACTGTTTAATTTATTTATACTTCTAGAAAGAGAGAAAGCTGGACTAAGTTAATTTTATAGTTAAAGTTTAAAAAATGATGACAGATAGTTTATGGGTGTTAAAATATAATTATTTAATTCATTTTAGAGTAATTAATAATTTGGTTAAGTTCTTTTATTTGGTAGATTTTAAAAAAAAATATCTCTGAGTAAAGGTAATTGATTTATTTAAGTAACATTAAATTGTTAAGTTAGTTATTGAGATAGATTTAATTTAGAAAAACGGAATTTCCTGTATACGTGTTGTGTGTGAGGGTCAATGTGCATTGGTTTTAATTGCGAAGATGATTAATTTTTAGTCATTAAACATTTAAAAATAAATATTTAATGAACTCAGACATAAAAGGGTTAAAAAAATATAAGAGTTTCTGATAAATTTTTAAAAAAAGAAATGGTGATTTTAGCAGAAACTTTTATATTTTATTTTTATTGATTTTATTAATTAATAAAAGAAAGTTAACCTTTCTTTAACTCGTTAAGGTCATATGGGTCAAAGAATGTAGAACAAAGTTACATAATTTTGCTAATTAGTTCTGTGTTTTAATTTATATTTTTGAAAATAGATGTCATTATTTTGTAGGCATGGATGTTAATTAATGATGTTTGTCAATAGAGGTATATAAAGATGAGGGTTGTCAGTGTGCTGCTGCTTCTGCTTCTGACTGATCACTGTTGCTATTGATATTTTAAGAAATACTGCAATCTTCTCATCTACTTTGAAGAACTAATTATTTTCTTTAATTATTTTTTATTATTATTATCTTAATGTTATTGTGCTAAAATTTTATATTAGTTAACCTAAAAAGCAGTGCTGTACAACTTTATAAGATATTCTTGTTTCAATGCTAAATTTAATTCAAGTTATTTAAATCTTTAACATCATGCTTCAGAAGAATAATTATTTTATTATGATTTGATTTTGTCAATTACACTTTAAAAAAAAGTATGAACGAAACCAGGTGATATTTTTTATATTATTTCACAATGCTGTGCTGGACATTGCACTAATTTGCAACTCATTATCGTATTTCACCTTTAGGAGAAAGGGACTGAAGTTAAAAAAAAACTGTTGCAAATTTGATTTTAAGGATAAACATTTACATTAACTGTTATTATTAATTACTTATGCTAAATGCTTAACTCACATTGATTTCATTAGATATTTGAAATATTTTCAATATAAAACTTATATAGGAGAGCTTTATAATCTGCTTTGTTTTCTCAGTATTTTGCTAAAAAAAAATTATTTAAAATAAAATTAAACCAAAGAAGTTAGTGAAAAACTCTATTGAGGCAAACATAGCCTGAATGTATAAGAATAATAGACATTAAGTAAATGCGTTATTTTCAAATATAATAGTAATTTTTAAAAAAAAAAATTGCTGAAATGATTAAATGAATTTTATGTGTTTTAAAGGAAAAAAAAAAGAATTGTTTATTTCCAGTAGAACTGCGATAAAATTCAAAGGAAAACTTTCTTAATTAATATTCTCTGTTATTAAATAGAGATTTCCAAACAAGCTAGCTTATATTTAACTAATTTTTTTTTTTTTCGAATGGATCCAGACTTTTTGTTTATATGAAATAGAACTTTTGTTAAATGTTCTTGTTATTTATTGCTTATTTTAGAAAGTCATATTTGCTCCTATTTTCTTATGAAAGAAAATATATGTGATAAGTACATATGCATCATTCTATAGATAATTCACCGAGAAGGACATCATTGCCCTCGACAAACTGCTCACTATGGAAGGAATTCTGCCAAAGAACTAAGGTGTTTTTAAAAAAAGAAAAATAATATATATATATTTTAATATTTTATATATTGCTATTACCATGTCAAAGTATTTTTTTAATGTTTTTTTTATATGTTTTTTTTTTCTATATGGAAAGGTAAATTTCATATGTTTTATATTCATTGATTTAAATTTTTTTTTATAATACCTTTTGGTCAAAGTAGAGATACTTATCTCTTACATTTTTTTAAATAGCATTCATGAGTGTTTCATTTATTTGTAAGTAAACAGCCAATGTATATTTATCAGAAGTTCACAATAGTCTATAATTATTATGATATAATAATTTTATGGTTAAGTTTTAATATAATTGAGTGTTTATTAGTCATATATTTATTAATATTTTATCTTTGCTGTGATGTCCATTTTATCTTTATAAATTTTTATACTATTCATTGTGTGTGTATGTATTCCTTATTCAGTGCAGAATTTTATTGTGCTATTTTAAAATATTTATAGTCGTTTGACTGACAGTAAGCTTGTTGGTTTCAGACATTGTTTAATGTATGTAATTTTTAGTGTGTATATCAGTTTATCTAGTTTATGAGTGATAATTTTGTTATCTTGCCATTGCTTAGTCTGGGATTTATGCTTATTTTCCTGTAGTAAATCAGGATGCATTAGACTTTGTTAAATGTTGTTTTATTTATTGTGCTTTGTGGGATGGAATGCATTCTCCCCATTGTTTCACATTTGTATTCCATGAGAGGATAGTATTTTATATCTTAGGATTATTTTCATGTTTTGCTAAGGTAATTAGGTCCCATGAGAAGATCATTTCATGGTTTGTATTTCATTTTTTCCTATGTGTTGAGACCTCGTCCACACATGTATTTTTGCCTAAGATAAAAGTGTTGGAATCTACCCTGCTATTTTATTCATGTAGTCTTGGTCTGAGGAGCCTGTCTTTATTAATATATCTCTCATGATGTTGTTACTTATTCTTTACCACGGAAGGTGAAGTTATTTGTGTTTTTAAGCACGATATGGCATAATAAGATAGATATTGAAGTATTTAGTTCTTCAAAGGGCACTTTGTCATTAGTAGTGCTTTTGTTAAGTGAAACAGTGTCTGCTGCTGTGCCTTGCCAAACAGTTCACAAGTAAGCCACAATATATTAGTAATTTAAATGCTTATTTTGATGCATAGAATAATAAGAAGTGTACATACACAATGACATTTTTGTCACCATCTGGGAGTAATTCGTCGATGGATTAGTAAGACAAGGTTAAATATCTCTTTATTATGTGGACATAGCTGAAATATATAGTATGTGTATACATGGCCTCTGATGAATGTTCTCATATATTTTATTATTTTTAAAAAAAAATAGTGATAGACAATAACTGTCTTGATATGATAATTGTGATTATCATACAAATTCACTAGTTTGAACTCAGTCATAAATTAGTTTAGATTAAAGTTATTTTAATCTTTAGTGTGTTTTAATATTATTAATAAGGTATTATGAGTTGTTACCTGACAAATGGATTTATTCCAGGGATTGTATTGCTTGACTTATAGTTTAAAACTATTTGTTTTATTATTATTGGTTTAGCTTAGAACAGATAAAAGGTAAATTAGCTAAATATTGAAACAATTTACCTTAATTGAATGTATTACTCATCAAAAATATTAAAAAAACTATGCACCTATGTTTGGCAAATAATTTTCACTATGATAATGTAAATAAATGTTATGTTGGTGTACTTAGTATGTTAATAAATGTATTTATTGTTATTTAAATCTAGTCTTTTTTTTCTATATGATTTCTTGTGTCCTGAATTCTTAATTATAACAGAAATCTTGGTGAATCAGATGATCAATTCTCATTCAGATTCAAAATCCCAATGTTAAAAAATAAAAATATTGCATAAATGTTTCAATTCCAAAGCTGGGAATTTTGGTTAAAAGAACTGAATATTTATTTAATTTTTCTTTGGATTATTTAATCCATTTTTCAGTCTGCATCTTATCAATAAAAGTACAATAATTAAAATTAATTATTTTAATTTTATTGTTGATGGGTAGTGGAAAGATATAAAAGGTATACCCTTTCTTTCTATTATTCGAGTGTCATTCTGGGTAAAAGAATTTGATTTTCTAAATTTTATATATATTTTTTTTATGCAAATGTTAAACAGAGTAAATACTTCTTTACGTAATTATTATTATAATATATTAGAGTACCTTAGCTTATAAGAGAATTGTATGTCTCCTATCGTCTGCTAGGATGCCATTCATTTGTAGCAACAAAATATAATGGTATATTTTTCAAAGTTAACAAGAAGAATCCTGAGATCATTATTTATAATTTCATTAATTATTGATTCATTTATTAGTATGAAAATTATGGTGGTAGCATAAGAGATTCATTATTGATTATTGTACTATTAGAAAAATACATTCTATTTCATTCTACAAGAGTAGAGTAGATCAGATCATGTCAATAAAACAATTATTTGGTGATAGATAAATAACTACTCCATAAGATTGAAGGAAAATACATAAAGTTTCTATCAGAAGATGTTATATCAAATGTAAAATATTTATGTTTTGCTTAGAGAATGTACTTTGATAGAGGAAAAACATATGTTTCAAGAATGTTGCATAGGAATGAGTGAAGTTTTTCCTCTTCCTAGTTTATTTATTTACTTTATAGTAATCCATTTATTATTTTTTGAAGTTCCATTATATTTTAATGCATTTCTCTGTAGTAAATGTTAAGATAACTAACCGCCCACTGAACTTAGCTGTATATAATATTATTATTCCTGTATCTTCTTATTAGGTTAGAATTAGCTGACCAAGTTCAGGTCTTCTTTTTACTAATAAAAGAAAAGATGAAGTGAATTTTGTATCTAGCTGTTTAAACACAGCTAGAGTATTTTATATATGCTTAACAGCAAATGCAGATTTTTTTTTTAACCAAACATTCGCTTCTTTGTTTAATCACCCAAATAATATATAAACACTTTTTATATAATAAAATATAGTTCATTAGAATTAAATATATATTAAGAGGTCATAAATAAAACTTAAAATGATTAATATATTAGAATGACAATCAAATCTATAAGTAATTTTTTTTAACCTATATAGCATAAAGTTTTGTAGCCGGAATTCTCTAACAGTTCTTTGTGTGGATTTTTTTTTTTGTTAGTTAATACTTCTACCACAATGGTATACATTAATTGATTCCATTTATAATCATGTTTCTTTACAAGTTACTATAATGTCCATTATCAATCTCCATCTTTGAAATTTGAAGTTGAAGCATTTTTTTCTTTATTTTGAATAGAGATTTCTTCTAAATAGTGCAGTCAGATTTACAAGGGGTCCAGGTTAGATTTCAGGCAGTAGTCGGTTTTTCTCTTTTCTATTTGAACATTCTAATGACAATTCAATGCAACTTGAATAAAGCAAGAATGCCAACTGACTAATTTCATTAAAAACTGACTATATATACTTTTGACTTTTGTTGTTTATGATACCTTTGATAATCTCTTATTTTCAACACCCTTATGATTTTATTTTAATTATATGAATTTTCAAAACACCATCATTATTTAATTGATTGCATTTTTTAAACACTAATTATTAAATTGCTTGAATTTTTTTTTTGTTTGTGAATCTCACATCTCAAAACAGGCTTAATTTTTTATTAACTTATTTTTGATTTAATTAAAATATATATTTTTTAACACTAGTATATTTAATTGAGTTGTTTTGCAATACATTCCATACATTCTTTTAATTTTTGATAAGAGAAACAGTTTTAACACAGTTTATATAATTTGTTTCTTTTAAATTTAAACACTTTTAACAAACCTATTATATTATTTACTATTATTTTAAAATATAACTTTTAATCCTTTATTTTAAGATGCTACTTATTCTATTTTATATAATTTTATTTAAAATTTTTGAATGCTGCATATATTACCATTCTCACAGCAATTGAAAACCAGCTTAATATTATGTGGAAGACCACATGGCTAACACTGAAATGAAAAAGACATTATTGATTTCAATATATACAGTAGGACATTGATTGTATAAACATCAATTATTAAAACCAGTTCTACCATTCCTCCTTAAAAAAAAAATTATAGTATTTAATTTAATGTTAGTGTATAGATGAACTATATTTCATTGGCTAGTTAACACATTCTTTTTAATTATTTATTCAAAGTTTTACATAAGAGATTAAATTAATAATAAATTTATTGAAAAAAAAAACATTATTGCATTTTAGAAAGATTGAAAAATGTTTATTTAAAGCTGCATTTTAATATTAATAAACATGAATTTGAAACTTTGTATTTTTATTAAAATTTAAAATGTGAAAAATATCATTTCTTGATATTAATAATTTTATAAGTAATGATATTCATTTGATAAGGAATTTTTTATTTCAGTTTTATCATTCTTTTCAAGTTGATTAACAAACCAAAAAAGATATATACCAAATTAGAACTTATTTTCTTATTTAAATTATGTGATGGATACTGTAATAATTTTGCACAAAGTATTACCTATAATTTTTGTTAAATTGTATATTTTTTGATATTTATAAAGTAAAAAAATATATATACTTTAATAATTAATTGGCCAATAAAAATGTTATCATTGTATTTCAATATAATTTGACTTTATACATTTCAAAATTAACTTCATCTAAAGCTGTTTACTTAGCAATCTAATATTTAAAACACATTTTAAGCTTTAACTAAAAGATTATTATATTTGTTTTATCAAAATGTTTAAAATTCTTGTTTACTTATGATTTCTTAAAATAATTACTTTTCTTAATATGTTCAAAATATATTAGTAATAACTGCATAAAGACACTTTATTTTTATAAAATAGGAAAATCTTATGCATATAATTCAAAAATCAAAATCCTGTTCATGTGTTTGTATGGGCATAAAACATTCTACTTTTTAGAAATATAAATCATTTTTAATTCTTAATAGCCAAATTATGTATTAAAAAAGTTGGTACTTTGGTATTAGAGCTGCAACACAGAACATATATTTTAAAAAAAGCATATCATATGAATTTACAGCAAATATAATGCTAAACGATCTTAAATTAATTTTATATTTATTCAAAAATTAGTTAGAAAAAATTATGTTCTGGAGTAATTTTAATTTTTGAAGTTTTATTTACAGAAGAAATATTATTAATCCCAGTCTTTATAATTTAGAAACTTCCGTCATTTAAATAGAATTTTGCTGGAACCATTTACTTTTGTCAGACTTTATTATTTTAGTATGAGTTATGATTTACTTAAGTAATTACACATTAAAAAAAGGTTTGGCCTTTGTAGAATTTTTTTTAAATTTACGATACTACCATTTATTGTTTGGAAATCTTAAACTAATTTTATAAATTATTTTCTAAAAAAAATTTTTAAAATTTTTTAGGGACATTAAATTTTTAAAATAATTTTATTATCTTTAGATTTAAATGTTCCATTTAGTATTTTAAAAAGCCATGAAGTAAATTATATAGTTATCTGAATAATTTCTGCATTTTATAACACTTTAGAAATGAATTATGAGTTTGAGTAGGAAAAAGAGACAACTGAGGACATTACTAATGCTAAACTTTATATGATATTTACAATTAATTTATATAAATTTTTTCTAATCTATTTAGCCTTACCTAGAAAAGGAAGTTATTAAGTTTATTTTATTGATAGTGGTTATTGGTACTGTAACAGTCAAGTTTGTACATTCGCGTAACAATTCAGAATCCAAGCAAAAGAGACCGAAGCTGACCAGACTAGGACTGTAACATCCCGAGTCCGACCGCACTTCAACTCGTAAGCCAGGATTCCAAGACTCAAGACCCTACGAATGACCACCTTGAACTTACACGTAGTATACCTCTTTCCACACGGCCGACATAGGTCACGGAGAAGCAATGAGACTCATAACAAAAAAAATGGAATTTATTAACTGTATATATTTAAAACTAATTAATGCATCGGAAATCACATATATAATATAGAGAATTTTGAATTGGATTGAAATAAATAAGATCGAGATCAGAGTAATTTATTAAATTGTATGTTTATTTTTGCAGATTAAATTTGACGATTTTATCTATATTATTCTTGCATTTTACAATTAAAATGCGCGTAGCATCTAACATTTTGGAGAGCGCTTTAACCTTCTCTCCTTACAATTAAAATTATTTTACATTTGTGATTTTATTTGATGAAGTTAAATATTGTTTTCATCATTTGCTTTATTATCTTATTGATCAGTCACTGCATTGTAGCTATGGGGCAGATTATGCTAATCCCTCTTATTCCATGGTTTTCAGCTAAGCAATCAGACGAAGCCTTGTTTTCTCATATATGTGAAACATTTAAAGTCAAATTTATCTATAATATTATTATTTCAAACTATTGTACATGAGACCGAAACTAGCTCTTGAATATGTCAGACAATGGCTGAAACTTAATTTAAGGGAGGAAGAGTTGGCAACCAAAAGAACCAATGCGCTATAGCGCTGGTAAACAGTTATACTAAATGTCGCTCTGCGGATGGATTAATATTTAGGGTTTTGTGATCAACACCGGAGCCCTATGACCGATCGCCATGCTGCTAAAGAGGGTTGGGGTAGCTAACACTATTGCCTGGAATTTGACGTCAGGTCTTATTCGTGTGCGACCCAAGGAGTGTAAGAGGGATGGCCGTTCCGAGTCCCATCTTAAAGAAAAATGCAACATAACGAGAAAGTTTAAATGTATAATAAAATTATCACATCCGCCAAGCAAAAGAGTTGAAATAATTTAATATTTAGCCACGAGAACGATAGCTAATCAGTGGAATCATTAGCGCCAACTCTAATATAGCATTTTTAATATCATATGCTATACGTGGGCGTACTTTTAAATATTCTTTGCTTTCTAGTTTCAATCTCAAATAACACATTTGATTACGCGATTAATTAATAAAAACAAAAAAGGGGGGGAAAAGTATATTTGGAGGGCTTTTACAAAATGAAATAGATAACAAATATACTTATTCAAGGCTTGGATATTGCTTAGTGAAAATTAAATTGAAATTTACTTTGGGTTAAAACAAGATTCCCATTTTAAAATTGCCAACAAATAATTAAATAATCAAGGTCAAAATAATAATCCGCACATAGCCAATTCTTAACAGTTATTTAAGAGGGTTTCGAAACAGCGTGCATTAAGCTACGATAAATAATTATTAAATGAAGAGGGGGTCATTCTCTCTTCTCTCTATTATTAATATTGAATGCTCGCTGTTTCGAGGCATTAGCATATAATTTATATTTTAAAATAAAAAATAAAGAAACCATAGTCACAACTGCAGTGAGAAAATTGAAAATAAAATTATTAAAATCATTTAGTTAGGAAACATTAGAAAGTAGGTCAGAATTATATAATTAAATTTAAGAATAAAATTTTACATTTAGCAATTTACTTGAATTCAAGATTTTAGAATTAAAATACATTTTATAAGTCTAGACTTAAAGGAAAATTAATATATTGAACTGCAGTTAGAAATGGTGAGGTTACCGGTCATCTTGTAGTACTTGAGCTGGAGTTACGGGAGTCTTTGTGGCGGCTTGCGGCATCATCTTCTTCCCACGGTTAGAGCGGAGCTGTTATGGCGGCATACTGGTGATGGTGGTTTTTGGATGGAAGTAAAGGCCCGTCGCCTTCACTCTGGAGCTTAGCCAAGGCTGCCTGTTTTAGCCCGACATTTTCTCTCGCACAGATATAAAAATTATTGTCTTAACTGGATGTCAAAATGTTCACGGTTGCTTTTGGTTCAGGATACACGCTGGATTCCAAAGCTTAACGATGATCAAAGAAGGCAAAACTTCACAGATGTAGCATTCAAGCTGTAAAGATTTCAAAGATTCAAAGCTGTCAAGGTTTCAAAAAGTAAAGATCTAAGATGGCTCCTCCACTTTACATGGCCTTTTTAAATGATCGCCTTATCAGCCCACACACCTTGGAATTTCATCTCCATCAAGATTACAAAATTTTTAATTTGCTTATCAAATTAGTGGTTGACTTCAAACATGCTGACATTCCTTTTAGGTGTTATAACTTTTCTCTGATTATCAACTTTTAATTAAATCGAATTTTAATCAGTTTAATCCGATATTAGATTTTATTTTTAATTAGTCAGGAATTTTGTTCTGATTTTATAATTTATGTGTAAAATCCCTGCTGTAAACATATTTTTAATTAGCGAGGTCTCCAAAATAATTTAGAATCAATTAGCTAGATTATTTTAAAATTGGCTTTTCTTTTTAGAAACCTAAGGCAGGTGTGGCATATACTGATACAATTGTTTACAGCAAAAACTTTACTAAACTTTTAATTCTCCGAAAATACTTTTATTTTTAGAAAAAAAAATCTTTTTTCTTTTTAAAAAGAAACTTGTCAGCGCATTTGCAATCAATCACCCTTTCAATGTGTTTTTACATTGAATTGGTTTATAATAAAAATGAAACTTAAAATTTAATAAATATTTTAATCACGCCACTATGCTATATATGTATATTCAATATAGGTGGATTATATTCCCACATACGAATTTAAGTAATAAATTAATAAATTGACGCTACATTATTACTGTTTAAAAATATTACGCGATAAAATTATACGCTATAACTCTGGCAATACTATTCACTTATAGCGTTCTTTCGTATGTGCGTATATAATGCTGTTTATATAGCCGTGATTGCAATTTTTAGCTTACAAATCTTAATTTAGACTTATTAAACAGGTTTGAACTTAGCACAGACGAGTGGGTTATTAGGATGGTTGGTGAAATGGTGAGGGACTTGAAGACAACCGTTTCAGTACTAAATAGCTTATTACTTGTTTTTTTCTTTGTGTTATTATCTTTCATATGTATTTAAAATGAATTATTTTAATAAATAAGTATTTTTTTTTCATTTTGTTACTTTGATTAGGGGAAAGAAATTTATTAACATTTCAAAATGATCTAATTTTTATTGGCCGCACAGTAGCCATTTTAAATATTTAAATGATAGTATAAGCACGATATTATATATTTATATTATAGGTTTAGTCACATGTTTTTATAAATTAAATAATAAAGAGCATATTAAAATTAATGATACAACTATAAATATTGAAATTCTAGAATAAATTGTTTAAATGTTCAATAATTATTATTTGATCATAGTACCCCATTGCCTAGCTACTCCACCTGTATTTGGGCAAAGAATTTAAAGTATGAATATAATTTGGTAATTAATTCTATGAATAAACTAATTATAGATGAAATTTTTTGTAATTACTTCTTTGATTAGATGATACTATATATTAATTTATAAACATTACTATTTAAATTAGTCTTACAAAATTGTTTCATGCACTTTTATAGGTTTTACGCAAGGGTTCAGGAACTCTCTGTGAAGCGCTGTTAATGGTTCAAGCTTTTCATGCCAATATAATTTTTCCAAATAAACAAGAAACTATATTCAATAAACTAACAAATGATGGACATGTTTTGGATCAAGAAACTTATGTGGGTGGTCATGTTGAAGCTCTAGAATCGGGTGTGTTTAGGGCTGATATACCATGTCGCTTTCGAACAGTAAGTTCATTATATAAAGTATTTGAATTTTTTATTTTATTTGCATATTTACATTATCTTATAAAAGTAATTTGACATATATTTACAATTCTTATTACTGTATATGATTTTAATATTAGTAATTCAATTAATTTTTTTACAAAAATTAATTCATCATATTTTCTGAAAACTTGACCCAAACCTTATGAGTGACTTAACTGCTTTTATAGGCAGTTTGTTAATAAGGCAATGAATGATATTCCTTTTTTTTTTACTTTTTTTTGTCCTTTTTTTTTCTATTTTTTAAGTAATATTACAATAAATAATGTCATTATGAATATTGACATATGACTGACATTTTTGTCTTGAAATCTTTACTTATTTTTTCATATATTTAAGATCATGAAAATCTATTCAATACTTTGATTGCATTAAATAAAATCGTTTTTATGCTGATGTAAATCATTTCCACATTGGATTGTTATTGAAAAATTTAAAAATCAGTAATATATAGAAAAACATAGATTGTTTTTCTTTCTTCAACATCTTATTAATATGATATATAGAAGAAGGCATAAGGATTTATTATATTTTTAATTTAAGTGGATTTGAAAATTTTAATTGTAATCGCTTTTCTAATTATTGTGGCAGCTTCACTAAATAGTAATTGGATTACCCATAAGCAGCTATCTTTTTAGAGGAAATGAACAAAATAGTAAAATTTAATAAATTTAACAAAAAAGAAAAAAGTGGCAATTGATCATAATGATTTTATGTGAAATATAAGAAACATCAATCAATATCTTTAGCAATAGAACTTCTTAATAAAATGATACTTCTCTATGTATGACCATGACTTGAGGTTCAAATTCAGGTAGATAAACTTTAGAAATTTTTTCATTATTTCAAGCAGGCTTGGGATTATTTTTTAAGTAATTGAACCATAATTGAGTTAGCTACCATTTAGAATTTGTTTAGTAATAGTTACTATTTGCAAATAAAGACCTCATGCTAATCTAGAATGTTCAGATGAATGCAAATAAAGATCAATAAAGAGACAGACAAAAAACTAATTGCATTATATGTTTTTATTTTAGATTTAAATGTATTAGCTATTTATTTTATGTAAAAATGAATTTATTATTATATCTATGTGTACATATAAATTTATAAGTGTCCCATTTTTCTAAACAATTGATTTTCAGGAAATAAATAAAATGATTATTAATTTTTTTTTATTAGATTAGAAATTTATATATATATATATATTTAACTTCAGATATAAATTTTAAATTTAATTAAGTTCAAATGTACTATGTACATATGCTCACATATTCTCTATTATTCTTTATTTATGTACATACCAATTTCATTTTTTAATTTGTTCATCTCTTTCTACTTATGCCTTTTGATTTTATATTTTGTAGAATTCCCAGTAAAGAAAACATTTCTTCTGACTTTAGGAAACTATATTCAGATTAGATTTTTGTCTTTTAATATCTGCTAAAAGAGGCAACAGATTTTATCTCATTTTCATGCTTCTGAAATTTTTTTAGTGATTGAATGCTAAATATATAGTATTTACAAAATTTTCTTCTAGAGTAAGAAGAACATAAAATGAAAGTAATTAACAGAAAGGAAGGATGATAAATAAGACTTAAATTGCTAATGCCATTTTCATTGATATAAGCCAATAAAATATATGTGTTGGAGATATTCTTTCTTTTGAAATATAACTTTAGAGAACAGACTTTGATACAGAACAATTATTTAACATTAGTCACATCAGAAAGAAAATAAAATTACATATTTTTATCATGTTTTTTTGCGTAGAAAAATTATTTCAACTATAATATATATAATATAAATATTTTTTTATATGAGACTATTCAGTAAACATTGGTTCTCATGTGTTTTCTGTAAAGTCATGTGTTAACATTCTAACCATCTGATGAATTGTGAATTAGTTACTGAAACATATATGTATTAGGAAAATTTGGTTTTTTTCCTGCAATGTAGCTTTAGGAATCAATTATCTTTTGATATAGAGATGTTTTAAATTTCTTTTAACATTATTAAGATTGCTAAAAAATTTTTTATCTTACATTTTTTAGTGAAAAAAACTTATTTATATTCTGCATGTCTGATACCACAATATCTATCAATAGTTATTGAGCCACACCTTTACTATCCAGACAATGATCAGTTAAGATTTAGCGGAAATATTAGTGTTATAGTAGAAGCAACTGTCACATATACGTACCTGAAAACTACTCATTTTTTTCATTCAAGAAAATATTTGTTTTAACATATCTATAATCTTTAGGCCATTCAATGAAGTATTAAGACATGAATTTTAGGAGGAAGAAGAAGAGTTTGAAAATGAAATACATGAGTAAGAGAATCACTGCTATCATTGAGAGAATAAAGAAACTGAAATGGCACAGGACTTTGATATATTTCTAGAAAAGATAATAATAGAGGGACAGTTGAAATCTTAAATCCGATTCCAGGAGATTGTAAAAGGCTTAGAAAGTGATTATATGTGAGTATGAAATAAGGAAGTTTGCTGGTGTAATGTGAAGGAGAGAGATTATGAATCAGAGAAACTGAATAAAATTTTAGAAGACTTTCAATCTGCAGAAGATCGATAATGGTTGAAACTGATATTGATGATATGAGATACAAATTATTCATATGAACAAGTTCTTGAATTTTTGCTGTTATATTTTAATTTTTAAAATTATAATATGATAGGTTTATTTAAAAGCTGTTTTTATCTTTATATATTGAAAAATCACTTGATATTTTATTTTGCTTTAACATATGTATTAAAACAAAAGTGAAGACTAGATATATAATTAATACTCAAACTAATCCATATATTTAATTATCTTTTTAAATATGTCACTGAAATTTAGATATTTAGAAGCATTTACATTTTTAGGTTCCTGAAGCATTTCAGAAATTGATTGATTCTGTTGAAGCAAGTATGAAGTATGCCATTGAAAAAGAAGAGAAAACTCCTCTGAGCACTGTTATGAATTTTGATGAGGTTATTTGAAAAATTCTTTATACAAATATTACTTTTTATCTACATTGCTATATACTGTTTTTGTTCTAGTAAATAGTCATACTACATTTATTTAATTGTATAATTACATTTTTTTTGATCATTCATATTATAAAATCTATTAATAATTAAGTAGTTTGATTTCATATTAAATAATAATAAAATTTACTCTTAAAGTATTATTTAAAAAATAAAAGAACTATTTAAAAAAGTTCTGGTAATACAGAAAAGGATGTTAATTTATGTGGTATAACAGCGGTATGTATATGTATTGTATTTACTGTTCTGAAGAAGGCTGTTGTACACTCAAAAGTGTCAGCTAAATTGGGAAATTTAATTAAAAGGATTGCATTACATTGAGTTTGTAAAGGAGTTAATATTATTTATTTTAGATTGATAATAGTAAAAAGGTTTTCTAAATATCTTAGGCTATAACACAGCAATTGGCAAACAAAATAGTAAAATATGATTTACGTCAAATGCATCTATGGATAGAATTAAAATCATAAATTGTTAAAAAATTCAGTAATGTAATGTCCAATTTTAATTTTCAACTGATTTTAAAACAAAAATTGGTACTCATCTTATAGCTAAAGACGCCGCTCTATGGCGCGCTTTTCGCGCTAAAACACATAAAAATGCTGTTTCCGCGGCCGACACGGCCGAACTCGCGTTTTCTATAATACAATTTTTTTGTTGCGCTACAGAATGCAGGCCGCTATGTCGCGTCACAATACAGCATGTATGTCGCATCGCAGCAAATACATTTTCCGAATTCGCACAGTTTATAAAATATTTACGGCTTGTTGAGAGAGTTTGTATTTGATTTCGATGGAAATGTTGTTTTCATTGGATTTTTATTTTATTTTAAAGTATTGAAATGTTCAGATTTATTAAAGTAATAATTCTAAGACTTTTTACAACATACTGTATTGAAGTTTTAATTGGGAAAATGTTAAATATTTATGTTTTTAGTGAGTTTCAATTAGGTAACGCGTCAAGTAACGTACTGTTCGTAACATTCCACGAGACAAAGAAGTAAAAAAGAGCAGTACCAAAAAAATATCCAGTAAGAAAAGTACAAATATACACGATTTTTTGTAAATTTCATAAAAAGCAAATATTATAAACATGTTTAATAAATAAAGAAGACATTTATATGTGTTTGTTGTTGTTTAAAAAAGTTTGAGCTTCTTTATTTTGTCCGAGTACGGTTACGATTTTGAATTTTTTTATTTTAGCATTACAAACAACAGAACATTAACCCTAAAACTAACCCTAAACCTAACCGTAACAACTTTTACTTTTTATTGTCATTCTATTTGAAGTAAAAAATAGCCATAATATCTATTTGTCTGTAAAAAAAAAAAAAGTAAAACGAAGACTAAAAAAATAAAAAATAGACTAAGAAATTTAACTTTTTATTACGATTATTATTTTTTAGTTAAACAACAACAACAAAAAAAGTTGTAACACAAGTAAAAAAATATCCGATACAAAATTGATAAAAAAAAAGCCGTAACACGAGTAAAAAAATATCCGATAGAAAATGTATATAAAAAAAGCCGTAACACAATTAAAAAAATATACGATAGAAAAAACATGAATCAAATTGTAATTTGTTGATTTTATTTTACATTTATTATTATCATTTAAATTGTATACGTTAATAAAAAAATAATATTTATAAAAAACGATTTTAATATTTACTGAGGCTATAACCTCGACAATATGCGTATAAAATGCGATAGTAGGGACCTCTACAGGTGTTTATAGCCTCAGTAAATATTACTTACGTAATCAATGTGCATTTAATAAATTTATAATTACAACTTTAAAAAACGATTTTGTTTTGTTTTTATTTTCGCATTACAAAAAAGCACAGCAAAATTATTATAATCAACGGCTCGGGAATGGCCATATTTTATAGTAACGTGAAAACAGCGCCATTCAATGGCATCTTTATCTATAAGACAAGCACCATTTGACCCAAAAATTGGATAAAAAAAATGGTTACTAAAAATATCTTCTAATAAATTTCTATGAAATATTTAATGGTGAAATAGTTGTATATTCTTAGATACCCTGTGAATGTGATCTTTATATATATATATATTGTACCGCTACTGAATAGCGGTACATGTTTCATAATTTTTTTAAAAAAAATAATTTTATTAGGTTTAAGATTTTTAAAATGACATTTTGCAAAAATAAAAGTACTGCATTATATTTTTCTTTTAGAATAAAACTTCTTAGCAAGTGGAGGGTGGGGGATCTTTTCTTTTTCTCTCTGTAAAGAAAAACTTTTATAATGTATAAAAGAAGCCAATGTGAAATCGGTTTAGTCTCTAAAAATAAAATGTTTGTAAAACTTTGAAAAATGTAATTAATTAGTTTATAAGATTACTGATTAAATTGTATTAATTAAAAAACAACAACAACTATCTTATCAAAATCATTTAGATGAATCTGAACAGATTAAGATTAAGGCAAGTGTAAAAATCAGTTAATTAAACAAATGTAAAATTAATTAATTCAACAAATGTAAAATTAATTAAAAGACAGATTTCAAGTTAAAATTAAAATAACAATAAGAAATTAAAACAATGGGAGAGAAAAAAGTATATAAAGTCGCTCTCTCTATTGTTATACAGTCTGGTTTGTGATATACAGTCTGGTCTGCATTTTGTGATTAAGTTATTTCAGTCATCAATTTGTTATTAGTCAGGTTCGTGTTATTGTTATACAGTCAGGGCTGCAATCTACTAGATCGTTCATCAGTTCGATTATTATTCAGTTTGGACTGGATACAGAATCCAAACAATCAGAGATCCAGATATTCGGAAACTGTAAATGTAATAATAAGCCAATCAATTATTACTGCAGTCAATATCCGTGCAAAAGCTGCAGATCTAGCACCAAGCCTTGATAGACAACTTTAGGATATTCAACTGGGCTTAAGGCCCCAAAAATCCTCAACAAAAATATCAACTGAACCTCGCCTGAACCAACGCTCAGAATAATGCCTATTGTAAGTAAATGCTGCTGCAATTCTCTCCCATTGTCAACACAAGGAATGGAAAACAAGCCCTGGAACCATTGATGGAGATCAAAAAGCCAACCAGACTGACAATCATGAAAACCTAGATAAAGATATTTGAAAACATATTCTGATCACAGTCTATACTCCTTATTTTAAATGAATGAACGTTAAATAATGGACTATTATAACTATAGCCTAAAGTCATTTATATTTTTCTTATGTAAAATTTATTGTTATTTTATATTATATTAAATATATGTATGCGTAAATATTAATGTTTGCCTTAATTGTTATTTTGTCTATTTTCTCTTTCTCTCTTGTCATTGTGTTATCAGTAAATTAGTGTAGACTTATTTTATGTGAGACAGTGTGAACTTGTCATTCCAGGCATGCTAATTATGAATTATGATTAGCTGGCACCTGAGGTTTACCTATAAACAAATAAAATGCTTTGTATGGCAAGGGTTTGAATCTAGCAGTCGAGACGGGCCATGGTCTGGAAATGTGATCGTGTTATGCTTTGCATAACTCAGTCTTACCATGGGTATCGTTGATGGCTCTGCTATCGATGGTATTCTCCCCTCTGCTTGAAGGGCCGGTCCATTCATTTTGTTTTTTTGTAATATGATAACTAATGTAACATTCTTTTCTTGCAAGAAAATGATTGATTATTTATTTTACATGCCCCAACCATTTTAACTTTTCCTTTTCATGTACTGTTAATTGTAATTCTTTTCATGTCGTGTCTTTAAAAAAAGAAAAAAAAGGGATATTTCAAGTGCTGGATTGTGTTTACCTGTTGTCCAAGCATGCTAATTATAAATTATGATTAGCTGGTGCCTGAGGTTTTGCTTCGAAACAAATAAAATGCTTTGGATGGCAGGAGTTTGTGTTATGCTTTGCATAGCTTGGTCTGACTGTGGGTATCATTGATGACTCTGCTATCGATGGTATTCTCCTCTCTGCTTGAAGAGCTAGTTCGTTCACGCAATATTAAAAATATAAAATTTAAAATTATGTTAAATAAGATATAAACTCAATTAAACAATTTCTTTTAAATGGACCCACTTTGAATGCTGTCCAATGTGGGTGCCAAAATGCCATAAATAGACCCAGCATAAGCAACATTTTAAAAAAGTAAGATTGTAATTAGAATTGAAAAAAAAAAAAAATCAAAACTAAAATTAGAATAAACGCTAAATTGTGTAATTATAAAAGTGAAATTGGTGAGCAGTGTGAGAAGAGAGATAGACCAAGGCAAACAAGTTGTAATATTAATAATAGTAGTTAAATATATAATGTAATTGAAAATGAGAGAGAAAAAGCAGTCAGAAATGATAAATAATTTATTACTGGGGTTTGGAATTTGGTGAACACTTCTTTCATTTTAAAATATTTAGTCGAACAGTTGCTTCGATTTAAAAATAGATAAAGTTTTTTTTTGGAGTTGACAATGGAAAAAACGTGAAATAGAGTTAAATAAATAAAATGTTTTTGGTTTTGAGAATTAATAACATAAAGAAAATAGAGTAAAATAATATTTTAGAGTAAATATATTTTAGAGTAAATATACGGTAATAAAATAAGGTTTTTTTCTTTGCAGAGAATCAAATTACGTAAATAAAAAATTATGAATAAAACCTAGAATAAATAGAATAAAATGTATAATAATAAATAGAATTTTTCATGAAATCTAAAAGAATAAATAAAGCATATAATAAATAAAATGAAATCTATAATAAAATAAAATATTGTAAAATAATCTTTTATGCGAGTGTGGATTGTGTTTGGTTGATAGTCATGAAGGGAATGTATAGTTAAAGATCAGTTGAGGAAGGTTAGTAAGTGTTGGCTGTGTGAAAATGGTACCCATAATGGACTAAACAGGGGATAGTTCTCAGGGTGAGGTTCCAGAAGAGAAAATAATCCCAATTGTTATTGAAAATGTGCACACTAGGAATGTGTGTTTATAATAGTAAAAATGTTTTTGTTTGATTAATTTTGGTAGTAATTTATTTTTATATACTTTATTAATAATATTTTTTAAAAAATCAAGAGTTAGAGAATTTTTTAAATAGACAGAGTGATATTTTAAGCTCAGATTCTCCATGAGCTAGTGATTGCCGGTATTATACAAGTTGAGATTGCCTATTGTTCCAGAGCAAATCGACCAGGAGGCAGACTAGAAAAGAGCACAGAAGCGACTTGTGCATTGTGCAAAGATAAGGGCACGAAAACAGGACATAGGGACAACTAGGTTTAGAGTAGGGGATCAAGTATGGGTCAGGAGTAACCCAGTCAGTCATGCAGATAGACACATTTTCAAGAAATTTCAAAATATATATGAAGGCCCATATCAAAACACAAAACTTTCCATACAGTAGTATCACTCAGTGCAAGCCAGAGTAAACAGTTTTTCCTGTTTTAAAAACAGTTATGAGCAAGCATAAGAAATAGTGATCATGTGAAGGCCCATATCACATAGTAAAAGAGAACAAGCCAAACACTTTACCCTAACCAATGATAAAGGGGAAAAGAGCACATATAATGCAAGAGCTTTAAAACCATATAATCCAAGACAGTAAATCATGATTGGGGGGAGGGGGTAATTAACAAACAGAAATATAATATAAATAATAAGAAACTAGCCAAAACATCTAGTTTATTCTCATGATTAACCGTGGGGGGGGGGGGGATATTGCAACAATGCAAGGTGTGTTGACAGTGGAATTTGAAGATTTTGCTGAGAATGGAATATATAAAAGAAGGAAAAGCATATGTTAGGATATATAAAATAAATCTTTTATTTGATTAAACTTAGAAAATTTCTTTTCCTTGAAGTAATACACATTGTGTTTTTTTTACTTTCAATAAAGAAAGGAAAAAGCAAATATAAATAATAAAAGCGACTACTGATTTTAAATATTGATAAAAGTTCTGCAAGTGTGACATTGGTAATTAAATATGGCTGCAATAGTTACAAGAAAGAAAACTTTGAGTTCAAAAATCTAATGAAAGATAAAAGTTTTAAGAAGGAATTCGGGAGGTCTTCAATGTAGCATGATGAATTTTCTGGGGGATATAAAAGAGATGGACATAGTCTTTTTCTTCTTGCATACCCCACAAAACGCAGAATTACCCCGTGATAGTTGCCAATATTCAGATGGTCGGCTAGAACGCCAGTACATCACCAGTCTTTTCTTTCCCTTGGATATCATTATAATGATTTAGAAGAATGAAGTCATCACTGCCTGGAATGGAAACATTGCGTCAGAGCTAAAACTTAACATGGATCGCAGAGTAAAGGCCTGAGGATTATATTTATTATCAAAGAACTATTTTACTGGATCATCTTACCGGTAAGAAATTAAACTTTGAACTCATAATATTTATTGAAGTAACTTTTGAAGATATTTCACATATCACATAAACCATAAACAAATTAATGAATCATAATGAACTAGAAATATGGTCACTGGATCGTACTAATTATTATGTTACATTTTTTGTTTTGTTTATTAAATTAAAATAAACATGCTCTTAATAAAAGAAAAAAGAACTACAATGTGTCGTTTGTTTAAACCTCGTAAATATATTCTCTCAGCGCATCTTCCTTGAAAAATTCAACTGTTGATGTCAACACACTTTATTGTATTTCAGGTTTATTATTCAGGGTATTAAGATATATCTATTGTAACGATATATAAATATGTCGTTACATTAATTTAAAATAAAAACTTAAAAGTTTGCAAATAAAAGTAAAAAACTAAACGCTAAAATTAAAATGTTTGTTAAACGTATATACATTCGCACAGATGCCAAACTTTAAAATTTTTTTTTTTAATAAAAAAACAAATAAATAAGTATTTGAACGTACTTTTTTTTATAAAAAAAGTACAAGATTTAAAAATAAAAACAGGTATTAATTAATTCTTGTAATCTGTAAATGGAAATGATTGTTTATAAATTGTTTGAAAAGCAAGCTAGCCTTGGGCTCTTGTATAATTAAAATGATCTGATGAAAGATAGATAAGAAAATAAAGAGAAATTAGCTTGACCAATGGAAGCACCAAGCCTTGGCTCGGACCCTAACGAAAGTGATGGGTTAGTGATGTTTTGTTGATTGAATCCGTGTGGATAATATAAAAAGAGAAATACAGTTTTTTTTGGACAGTTCCAGCTTTTGTGTTTGAGAGATGTGATAGGACGCACATACCACACTCTCTATTTAAAAAAAAAATGAAAAGACTGTGATACCTTGAACCAGCTATTGCCATCTCCAGAACATTATCTTCCAATGGAAGCGTCGCGGGAATTAAAAACAGGAACCTGGACTCTTCTACCGTGAGCTATGAACTTTACAAATTAACAACAACAAAAAAAGTAATTAAGAACTTTCGTCATTGTTTTTTCTAAAGATTCAGCTAATCTAAATTTTAAAATGAACTCTTATTTGATTTTCAAATTAATAATTGTTTAAATTTATATAGTTAAGTTTACATTCATATCGGCCTTTCAAACCAATTGTGCAAACGCTTTGCGAGTGTTAAATAATAAATGAATGCCTTCTGATCAAGACAAGATATAGAATTTATGCAGGAATAAATTGCATAAATTCTATATCTTGTATTGATCAGAAGGCATTCATTTATTATTTAACACTCGCAAAGCGTTTGCACAATTGGTTTGAAAGGCCGATATGAATGTAAATTACAATTATATGCAGACGCTATAAAAATAAATGCTTATTTATAGTTAAGTTTGCTAAAATCATTTCCATTTTATTATTTTTATTTGTATTAATATATTGTATAAATTATTGAAATGCATGAAATTTAAGTTGGGTATAGACGTTGCATGGATTCGTTAGCGGTTGATTATGTTGTGGTTTTCACAGTCGATTAGAATATATAAGTCAATGATGTCACTGTGGTATCTTATGATGAATACCAATGGGTCTTCTGTATTCCCTCAACAATTGACGTTATCGATGACTTTGTATTTTGATCGGTTGTGTTTAATTTGAATGTTTTTGACCGCGGAATCTGTACAGCCGATCTATACTCAACATTTTAAAACAAATTTTATAAAATTTATCTGTGCGAACGTATCTAAATGTTAAATTTAAGTCGGGCGTGAATGGCTATTTAGTTTTGTAAAGTTATATTAAGGGAGGGTAATCTTAGGTTATTCGTTTCGTAGTTGAATTGGCTCAATGGATTGGATATATTTGTGTAATTAGTAGATGTAGTATGAGATCCGCTACGTGCAGGATTGTGTATATACGCCACACACCTTCTGTTGGATGGGTTTGTAAGACGGCAAAGGACCGCGATCCATTCCTATAGAGTTTTATGTTTATTGTTCTACTCGCCAACAGATGTAACATTCCTGTTGGTGGAGAGACAATGTCTTCTCTAATTCTACTTACTGTTCAGATGTACATTCCTGACAGTATAGTATTTTGTGTTGTCGTATTTTCATGCTACATTGAAAACATAAATGTATCAGATGGATTGGCGCCGGTTTGATTGCAAATTTTTTTGGCCTAAGGTTAAATAAGGGATAGAATATTTTCTTTTCAAATGCAGGTCTATGTAGTCTATTCATACTCGACTATCTAAATAAAATATTAAACTCATTGAAACTTAGTTAAATGTAAAATTAAAAGTTAATATAAAAATCTAAAATGTTAAACTTATTCCTCAAATTAGAATGATTTTATATGTGCGTAAATAAATATTTTTATGTGTTAATTTCTGGCAGTGGCTTTTATTTATTTATATTTAAGATATAAATTAAGATATAGATTTTTATCTCTGCGTCTCCACTGAGCTAGTGACTTGGGCTAACGATCTGAATATTTAAATAAAGTGGAATCTTAACAGCGCATATCTGCCTACTCTATAAATTTTTCTAGGTTTAAATGCCTAGATGGCACCCCGTAGAGCAGATATCGTAGTTTGCGGTTAGATTCGATCTTCACTTTCATTTTGATCGTTATGTAATACACTTCCATTGTTGATTTAATAGGGATGTCTAAGTAGAATCCTGATGCCTAATAAAAAAATAAATTTAAACTATCAAAGGCAGTAATGTGAGTGAAAGTTAGCATCTATTTTTAGTAGGTCAAATTATCCTTACTTACGCTAAGAAGTAGATAGATAATGCTAACCACCGCATATAAATGCTGTGGGTTTTACAAGAAGGTGTGAATTAGTTCTTTATAATTAGGATTGTACTACCTGGAAATATACAACGCTTACATTAAAACTTAAATGATTATAGCCAACAATGTAGCTTAGGTGTGGGCGTCGGAGGTAATGGATGTACTCTTAATAGATATACAAATCTAATCATATGGCCGTTCGCGTCTAATAAAAATTGATTAGGCAGAAAATAGTACAGTATGTTCTTTATTATTTTATGGAGCTGAAATCTGGACTTTTAAATTTAAAGATGAAATGTTTTGAGAACTTCTTGGATTACTAGAAAAGTAAATATAGAAATAATGAAAATGGTAATACAAGAAATATACATTTAGGCATAGTTAAAAAGAAAATAATTAGATTATTGAAATATCTTTTGAAATATTTAAGACTTACAAAAGCTAACCTAAGAAGAAGTTATAAGAGAAAAAGAGATAAAAAGGAGTGAAGGTAAATTGAAAAATATTATTTATTGGATTTATAATTTATAAAAAATATAAATGAAAGCTTAGGATTAAGTTTGATGGGAATGTATGATAATCGATTTTCTAGAAGACTGTGATGAAAAACAATAAAAATTTATTTGTTAAGACAGATCGAGTATATAACTTATAAAAAGTGCTCATTGAAATAGTTTTTTTTATAATTTTGTTATTTTTTAACTATGTTATTTCATTACTTTTCAAGAAAAAAAATATACAGTTGCAAAATATTTTTGTTTATTTTTAACAAACTGCTTTTCATTATAAATGTTAAAACTATTTTGAATTTTAAAATTATAAATTAATAATTTTATAAATCTTGGTTATTATCTTTGTTGGTATTCATAGTTTATAATATATATGTATTTGTTTATACATCACACATATATATATGCTATGTTTATTATTAGGTATGTGCTGATATCATTGCAAAATTGGCTTCATTGAGAGATTGTCCTTCCCGTTTGGAACGTCCAATTATTTATCATTTAGATGTTGGAGCAATGTATCCGAATATTATTTTGACTAATCGATTGCAGGTATTTTATTTTATTATTAAACTTAAATAAATATATATGTCTTAGAATGTAGTGATAAAATATCTGTGCGCCATACTATTGGGGTTTGAATTCAAGTTAAGTGAAACTTAGAAATTTTTTAGATAACAAGTAGATGTTTTTCCACATATTTGATGTATAGTTTACTCAAATAGCTGTATAATTATTGATTAGTAAATGCATAGCCTATTCTTATATACAGGTGAAAACAAAAAAAACTTTAAATGCTCACAATTCAGCATTTAACTAACCTGATGAAGATGCCTCCTCTTTCATTATTCTCTTCTAAAAGACTGTTAAAGAGGTCTTTGCATTATAGTGAGTTATTTAAAAGCTATTTTACTTTATATATAATATGCAAAATTTAATTTAACACGAAACAAATATATAATAAAGTTATTTTATTTAAATCCTCTAGAAATTTTAACCATCTTTAGAAATTTGTGAATTTACAGTCTTTCTGACCATAAACCTGAAATTGGCTGCTTGGGGATTAACTGAAATCATGTTAGATACAACAGTATCATTTTTATTTAAGTATTCCTAGTACATATAATTTGATATTAAAGTTTGAACATGGATTTTAATGGTAATTTAACTAAAACCTTTGTATTGCTTAATGTTAATTGACCCTTAATTAAATTACCACTAAAATTCACATTGTAATTTTAATATTAAATTAAACATAGTGAGGGTACTTATATAAAAATTGAGTTACTGTGTTTGTCTCTAGAGCAACTGATCACATCAGGTTTATTGGCAGAAACATATTCCTGTAAAAGATTGGTAGATTTTTTTATGAAACATATGAACAATCATAAGTTTCTGTAGATAATGTAAGTTAAATAACATTACTATATATATACACAGGTGGAATACAATTAATTTAACATTTTTGAATCCCAAGTCTTCCTGGACAGCATTGTACCTGATTTTGGAATAATTTCACTATTAAGCTTTTTAGTTTTTTCTTTCATTGTTAATTAGTTAATATTTTAACTTACAGATTAATCTACTTACAAATCTGCTTATCTATTCACAAAAAAGATAAGTTAAACATAAAACATACAAAAAAATTAATTAAATTGCTTCCGAAAATTAAACAAATATTAAATATAAATAATTAATTTTAATACATATTGTATATACATAGTATATATAATCAAAATAATAATATATATATTATAATGGTCGGGGTGGAATTGGAAGATTTCCAGTCTTACCGTATCTGCACTACAAGGACGCCATCTAGGCATTTGAACCTAGAAAATTTATAGAGTAGGCAGATACGCTCTGTTAAGATCCCACTTTATTTTATATTTAGACCGTTAGCCCAAGTCACTAGCTCAGTGGAGACGCAGAGATAATAATATATAACTTTAAAATATGTATCTTAAATATAAAAAAATAAAAGCCACTGCCAGTAATTAACACACAAACATTTATTTACGCACATATATAATCATTTCAAAATTTGAGGAATAACGTTTATTATTTTAGATTTTAATATTCTTTTAATTTAAATTATTATTTTAAGATTTTAAATCATCCACACAGATGAATTTTATATTTATTTTAAGATTTGTTGACTATGAATAGACTACATAGATTTCATTTGAAAAGAAAATATTATATCTCTTATTTAACCTTAGGCCAAAAGTTCGCAGTCAAACCGGCGCCAATCTATCCGATACACTGATGTATTCAATGCAGCATGAAAATACGACAGCACTAAATACTATACTGTCAGGAATGTACATCTGAACAGTAAATATGGTTAGAGAAGACATTCACTCTCAACCAAACAGGAATACTACATCTGTCGGCAAGAAGAACAATAAACAAAAAACTCCATAGGAAGGGACTGCGTTTTCCATCTTATTATCCCTTCCATAGGCAAAAAAGGGGGTGTGCGGCATATAAATGGAGATTCTGCACGTAGCAAACCTCATACTACATCTACTAATTACACCAGTATATCCAATCCATTGACCTAATTTAACTACGAAACAAATAACCTAAGATTACCCTCCCCTAATTAATTAATATAATTTTACAAATTTATATAGCCATTTATGTACAACTTAAATTTAATATTTATATAAGTTCACACAGATGGATTTATAAAAGTTTGTTTTTCAATATTGAATATAGATCGACTACATAGATTACATGCTCAAAAGCATTTTAAAAACAACATAAATGATCAAAACATAAAGTCACTGATGTTAATTGCAGAGGGGAATTTACAAGAAACCCAATAGCATTCATCATAAGATGCCACATTAACACCAATAACTAAGACACTCGAATAAATACATTTTTAGATATTCAACGTGAGATATCATATTTACCGAATATCGATATATTTCAATCAAATATGAAAATCAAAAAAAACATATTTAAATGTTAACGAATTTATGCAAGCGTCTATACCCAACTTAAATTTAATACCTTTAAATAATTTATACAATATTAATAAAAATAAAACAAAATGGAAATGATTTTTAGCAAACTTAAATGTATAAAATTTAAACATTAATTATCAATTTGAAAATTGGAAAGTCAGATAAGAGTTCATTTTAAAATTTAGGTTCTGAATATTAAAAGCTTGAACGAAAGTTCTTAATTATTTTTAAATTTTATAGTTCATGTCTTACAGAAGGAGAATCACGGTTCCTGGTGCCAATTCCCACGACATCTCTATTTGAAGTCCGGTCTGTTCTGGAGGAGGCCTAAGCTGGTTCAATCCTGGTATTACAGTCATTTTATTTGAAACTAAGTGAGAGAGAGCGACAAGTGCGTCTTATCGCTCTTCTCACAAAAATCAAGCTGGAACTGTTCTTAATTTCAATATTTTTCCTTTTATAGTACTCCTCTGGATTCATTGAACATCGTTTCCTGTTGCAATAATTTCCATTATGGTCCGGGCCTTCATTGCTGCTTCTATATTGGACATTTAATTTATTTTTTATTCTCTTATCTATATCTTTCAACTGACCTTTTTTTCTATAAGAGCCCCAAGGACTAGTTTGCTTTTCAATTAATTTATAAAACAATCATTTCCATTTACAAAAATATTTTATCTTTAGATCTTGTACTTTTTTCTAAAAAAGTACGTTCAAATATATATTTTTTTAAAAAGAAAATAATTTTTAAAGTTTTGCATCTGTGCGAATATATATATATACGTTTATCAACTCTTTAATTTTTTTTTAGCTTCTATTTACGAACTTAAATTTTAAATTAATGTAACAGCATATACCGTTACAATATATATATAAGAAAGTTTTTTTTAAAGCTATAAAGTATTACATGTTTAGAAATAGACTATTTCTAAATATGTCACCTCATGCTTTATATGAGAATCCCTCATTTTTATTTTTGGTCTTGTAATATTAGGAAGACTTAAAGCTGAAGAATTTAATGCATTTATGTGAATAAAAGCGTTTCTTTAGATTTTTGTTTTCTTTATATTTTCTACTTTTTGCTTTTTAGTTTTATGTATGATTACTGCCAAACTGATTTGTGATAGTTTTCAATTTTGTTTCCATGAGTATAGTGATAATGTCAGAAAAATTAAGTTTATATTTTACATACTGATACCCAAAATCAAATATAGCAATAAGGTAAATTTATTTAATTTATATTTTGTAATTGTTGAACAAAATTAGATATGTTTTCAATAAATCATTTAGTTTTAAATTACTCGTAATTATTACAGCGTTACATATAAAATTAAAAATTAAATTTTTTTGCTAAAATTATTTGTAAATTTTAAAAAAATTGTACTGTTATTAGGAATACATATGTATGCAAAATTTCAATTAGATTGAACATTGAGAAGTGGGTGAAAATTTTTTTATCCGGATAGATTAAAAAGCAGAATATGTAAAATAAAAATGCATAATAATGAATAAAAGTTTATGATACTTTGGGATTATCAGTGCTGTGACGTAATCATCTGCCATAATTATTCTAACTTTACGAATGTATTTTTATTGCTTGTGAAGTATCATTTTAGGTTTAGCAAACATTATATTTAAAAATTGAATTTTTGAATTCAAGTTAATTTTAAAACATTATTATGAATATGATATAAATAAAAGATTTGAATTAAATAAATTGAACATGGAAAATTGTTTTTGTTTACTAATTTTTTTATCCAAATAATTTTTTATTTTTATCATATTCATAATAAATTTTTAAAATTAATTTGAAGTCAAATTTTTTAATTATAAAGTTAATTCATAATAATATTTTAAAATTTAATTGAATTCGAAATCTTATTTTTCAAATATAAAGTTTGCTAAAGTGTTAGAATAATTCACAAAGTTAGAATAATAATGGCCGGATCACAGCAGCGCAAATCCCAAATTATCAGTTTACTGATTAATTTCTCCAAAATAGATTTCTGTAAAGAAAAAACATAAAATGTTGCAAACTATGATTTAAGGACATTATGTTGAAAATGAAACTTTTTTTTTTAAAAAAAACTTAAATAATAAAATATAAACATGGTATTTATTTCATTTTAGGCATTTGCTTAAATTTTTTTTTTTTAAAATTTTAAAATATATTTATATATTTATTACTGTTTTAATTATCTCTATGCTTGTTCAAGATTAATTTAAGTAATTCTCAACCATAATATAGTCTGGAAATTGAAAAAAATTAGAAGACTTTCTCATAATTTTGTCCAGATTGAGAGGTTTCTGAATTATAGAAAGTAAGTTAATGCTATTTTTCTTATATATATATCACTAGAAACCAGTCAATACTTAGACAATCTCAATAGCAATAACAATCAACAATCTCAAATTGTTGTCAAGGCAACCTCCTTTTAACAGTAAAGATGGATAGAATCCCATTTTTATTTATAGTCTAATATATTTATATAGACACTAAAGATTGCAACTTGACTACAGAGATTGAAATTATTGATACATATATATACAAGATACATTCAAATGATTATGAGAAGGTTTCAAGCATACTATCCAATATGGATATACATAGATTCATCATATATGTAAATTAGAGCTAGAAAAGTCTAATGGAATGTCATAAAAAATCATACAAAAAATGAGTGTTTAATAATTTTAAGATTATAAATATTCTAAGATCATAAATGACAAGGAAGATGAAACATTTTAATCTTTTTATGCATAACAAAATAATATAACCACAATAAATTATGTAAATATATAAATTAAATCCACACACGAGGCATATTGAAAATAGATAATTTTATTTATTTAACTGAGAAATATATAAAATCAAATGCAGATTCTAAATTTTTTTTGTACTACTTACTACTTAATTTTAGAAGAATCTATAAGCAATTGATTTTGTTTACTTTCTAAAAAAGAAAAGATGATATCGAACAAAAGTTATTGATGATCTATTTTCTTGCTATCCTAGAACAAACATTTAAATAAAATGAATTAAAATAAATCATTCAATTTTTGAATGTTTGACTGATTGCTATTTTTTTTTAAGAAAGAAAATTTTAAAAAGGAGAAGTTCATTGAAATATTCTTTGAAAATTGCCATTACCTAATTTAAATAATTCAATAATGGTATGTTTAATTTCAAATTAATAATATTTACAATGTATATAATTGATAAAGATTTTATTAAAGAGGTTATGATAAAAAATAAGGACCAGATCTGGTTTTAATTAAATTAATTTTATTTATTGAATCAGTTAAATGGAATTGAAACTCTTGATCCAATAATTTCTTAAATATTTTAAAATAAAATAATAATGTAGGCTAAATGCAAGTTATGATTGGCTAGAAATGGAAATTGTATCTCTTTACTCATTGTACTAAAAAGAGTTAAACTTGGAGTCTACAATTAAGAAATATTTTATTCTAATATTTCACTGTGGAATGGCTTTAAAGAGTAAACCAGATAATCTTTTGCCAAATTAACTTTCAACCTTCATGTACTACACTACTAGCTCAGTTTCTGAACTTTTTCATTATCCAATTAAAAACACCGCAAGTAATCCAATTTGTCAATACAATTCTCTAGTAGAATGTCTACTATTTATCATCATGGTTATTTGTTCGCATGTTAAAAATTTATTATGTTTTTAGTTTCATATGAGATATAAAATTTGTCATTACAAATTTGTTTATCTTGTAACATAAGGGGCTTACAATTATGATATTGCTTTAATTATCATTTGATAACTTGAATTAAACAAAATAAAATGAAATGAAAGAATATGATATTAATACATTCTTCTTTTGGAATTATAGCCTATATGCAGAGTACGAGTCCAAATCATAGAAAATCAGCCATGAAAACCTATTTCTGATATATAGTCCTTGAATGATCTAAATAATGATGAATGATAAAATGTAAACTTAGTAGACACATACATATATTCACAATATAATTATATGTAGCAATACAATTTGTGTTATATTATACAAAGATGTCTAGAATAAATAGCAGATAATATTAGGAATATTTATTTATTTATTTTTATTGTGGAAGATAGCAATTCAAACATACTGGTATACTTAATCAACAAAGTGAACATAAACTGGTTAATGTTCTGAGATGATAAATTTAAATATATAGATCTATTGAGCCATAACTGTTATAATCATATGTATAGATTATTATTATTTTTTTCATATATAAGTGTGTTTATATAAATTGCATATTGGATTTTTTTTTGTGACTATAGCACTTTATTGCATAATGTCTATTTAATTCTTTATTAACTGCCAAAATAAGTCTTCCAGAATCTCACAAGCATTTAGTTCTATAGATGTATAAAGTAGTTAATAAGTGGACTTGATATAATGGAAAATACCACATACCCAATTATACTTTGACAGTCTTAATGTACAGTCATAGATGATCTGTAACTAGAGAGTTATCATGATTAGTATGTACATTTTTAATGCATGAAATTGTTAAATTTTTAATATATAAATATAATGATGCTGCTGAAGTAAGAGACCACTTAGAAATATCATTTATATTATATATAATAATAAAGGTCCTAATGGTTCTGATGCTTTAATGAATGCTTATTTTGGTAAGTGCTCCAAAGATTAATTCTATAAATAATTTAATTGCTAATGACAACAATATTTCAGCAATGATATTTTAAAACATAAAATCCAAACATTTTGTATTTATAGGATATATTATAAAAAAAATCTTGTTAAATCAAATCACCATATGTTATATTTAAAATGTTTATATGTAATTATCAAATAGCTAGAAACACCCTTTCATTATAATATTAAAAGGTAATTAAATCTCTTTATAATACACATTTAATTATTTATTCTCCATTTTTGAAATGGATAGTTTTCACAAATGGAACAACTCATGGATATTTATAGCACAATCTTTTTTCACGTTTAGGGAACTTGGACATGAGGTAAATTCTGGATATTTATTAATTTTAAAAATATTTTACTTACTCGTACAGCTACATGAACAATTATATACAGCTGCAATTACAGGAATTTGTTAATGTTTAATTATCTTATTAAATATGAATAATTAAATTATAATTTTAGGGAACTCTTGGTTATGCAATTTTATTTCCCATCAATATTATTCACAAATTTATTATATTTAACTGTATTTATTTTGTTTTGTATTATAATAAATAATTAATTTAAAAAAAAAAAAAATTGTATACAAAGTATAAAAGTCTTTCCATTATGTGACTATACAGGCAAAGTTGAGCAGAAGAAAGGTAATGTTCAGGTCACACATTGGTTGAGCCAAATATGTAATGATAATTTTAAGTGAACCAATGACATACACAAGATATATATAAATAAAAGGATCACCTAACTTTAAAACATATGAAAAATTTTATATTAGATGAATTGCATTATCATCTATTGCTGTTTCTATGCCTAGATATGGTCTTCATCATAGAAACGCTTATTGATCTAGCTTGGGTTGGAAGAAGGAAAATTAATTTAATCTAATTTTATTGATTGATTTTAAAACGCCTTATTAAATAAATATTAATAAAGATCAATGGATGTACATATGCACTTGCCAAATATCTACACATACCACACCAACAACCATTACATTATATATAAAAATTAAAAGACTTTATATGTCTGTAAGTAATAAAATCACATTTTATATATATTTTAAACTTGATAAACTTAGAACAGATTAGTTTTATAAAGAAACCAGTGAGAAATCAGTGTTTACACAAAAACTATAATTTTAAAACTGATTGGCTTGGCTTGGCTATTGAGTTTACACTGACTCAAAATATAAATTGAAATTTAAAGTGGATTCAGAAAAGTTACTTATATAGATCAATTTATTTTTATATCTAGTATTTATGAGAGTTTAATCATGGTTACATGTCTTTATTCACTTATATTCATCTGTATATGTAAATATTTTAGAGATCTTCATATATTACATATATGTGCAATAAATCTAATAATAAAGTAATAAAAATGGGACTTTCTAAATTAAATTTTGAAGATATATTTTGCAATCATGGCACAATATTAGATTATTGAAACTTTCTATTTAGCTCAAAGTGAAATAAGATATTATCTGATATACATATTAAACAATTTTTGAATTGTAATGTACATATATAATGTCATATTCACAGTTAATTTAATAGAAAGTTCATGCTTTAATTTATATAAGTTACAGCTCTTTAATATAAATGATTATATTTATATATGTTGTAGCTATAACAATGGTTATGTTACAATGCTGGAGAAAAATGCCTGTCACTTAAGAAATAAAAATGTAAACTGCCTAAAGATTAAAGGAAAAATTAATCCATGCACATTATTAAAGAAAGGAAGCAGGAAAAATGCTTTTGATATGCAAACAAATTGGAATTGTGTTGTGTTTTTTTTTTAAAAAAATCTAAATTTCAAACTTTATTTAATCTGTTTTTTAAATGGAAATTTTAATTAAACATTCTCTATTTTTATAGAAAATTAGATGTAAATAATATTATTTTATAAAGCGCAGTCGATATTGAAATTAAATTGAGAGAGTGCAAATTTTTCAAGCGCTTATGACTACCAACAGCCAATCAAATCTTAAGCACTGGGACAGAGAATTTAACAAGAAAAGAGCGGTTCCACTCTCTTCTTTACTCGTCTCTCTAAATATCCAAGCCAGTCCAATGTACTTATATCTGAAAGCGTGAATCTTAAATATCATCACACTTAATTCACTGAGTTCAAATTATAAACATACAGCGTGAAATCTTTCGATTTACTACGCAGTAGTTTTTCGATGTTGTAACTTTGCAGCAATATATGTAAATAATATTATTTTATAAAGCGCAGTCGATATTGAAATTAAATTGAGAGAGTGCAAATTTCTCAAGCACTTATGACTACCAACAGCCAAGATTTGATTGGCTGTTAGTAGTCATAAGCGCTTAAGAAATTTGCACTCTCTCAATTTAAAAAATTAGATGGTAAATTTGAAAAAAGTATTAAAATTTTAGAATTCTTAACATTTTAGAAGTTATAATTAAAAAATTAAAAGTCAGCAGTGAATTTTTTTTATGTTAACGAAATGTAAATAAAGAGAAAATAACAACCTATTTTTTTCTCTTCTTTATAAAAAAAACATTTATTGTATCCCCAACATGTTTTGGAGAGAATAAAGAGGGTTTTTAAAAAAATATATTGTTGTAATGACGCAAATGTCATAGATCCTCTAGCTGGTGATGTATATGTTATAAGAAAACCATGTTGTTTGAATAACATCAATTTTGTATAAATAGGTCAGAAACAAGCAACTAGGCATTATTTTTATTACTAACATTCTAATTCTAGGAGTCCAACAGTTCATTCCATATTGCTTTGCATTAGAGTGGTCTACTATTGAAGCCATGTTGTCATGACCCAGGCTAAAAACACAACAACTGATTAAAACTCTCTTTTAACCATAAACCATATTTTACTGACTGAAGTATTTTTCAATACTTCAGTTACAACAGTCAATATGATTAATTTATTTAGAAAAAATGCATCTACTATGTGTGGCTAGATAATCAAAAACTACACCAGTCAAAACATGCCCGGAAATAGTCAGATCCAGAGATTAAGGCTGAAGTTTGAAAAACCATTTTGAGCAACATCGCTACAATGCTGTGAATGAAGAAATGAATAAATTACTCAAGACTTACAGATTGTATAAGCTCATAGAACGTTACCAGTACTGCTGTATTTACTCTAACATTACCAGTGCTTAAGGAGGGGATCATCATCAGAAAAATTAAGGAAGACAGCAATAAAATATTAAAAGAACAGTACCTGAAAAAAACATGGTCAGTGACTATTTCCATATTTAGTGTGGTAAAATCTTATTATAAATACTATAAAACCTTAAATTTGAACCATAGTTTAAACTTAAAAATATCTTTTGTTACTACAATATTTTTGTGTATGTGTTGATAGTTGCGAGTATATATGCAACGAATTTTATTTATTCATTATTATTAAATTGTTAAATTTTTTTTTATTAATCCATTTAATTTGTGTTTGTAACTCAATTCAAATATATGCATTTTTACACCCATATGCTAGTTAATACCCACAGCCCTGGGATGGCAGTAATAATTGATGATCGTTTGTTTAAAAACTTTTCCAAAAGTAAACTTTCTTTTTAGGGGGTTTGATGCTTTTGAGTTTCTTTTTATTGAAATTGAAAAACAAAATACACTTGGGAGTACTGCATTTTTAAATTATAAATCATAAGCATCACATTGGTTAATATTATTATATATTTGAATTAGAATTTTTATTTGAATTTTATTAACCATTCAACTTATTATTTATTTGAACCAAAGTTTGTGGTACACCTCCTGAAGATCTCATTTTATGTGTGTACATCTTTGATTTCATATGGTTCGTGATTCAAAACTACCTTTGATCTAATATAAATATAAAACCTGTTTCAATATTTACCATTACAATATGTATACACCTTAAAAAAGAGTTGTAGTATAATGTTGGCATATCCAACACTCACCCCCATGACCTGTACTCTGAATCTGTTAAAACTTGGAAATATTTGCATGTGGTTGAGTTTTCGAGCAAGCTTAAGACTTTTCAGTTAGATGTTTTATGATCAATCCAGGTAACTATTTATTTAGTTATCAGTCTATTACAAGGAACGAATAACATAAAAAGATTACTATCCAGCCATTGACTAACCTGAAGGTATGCTAGGTAGATCTGCTTAGCAGTGGCTTATTTAAAGGTATTCTATCATTTATATAAATATCTGTATATTGTATAAAATAAACTAATTTTTAAAAAATTCATAAATAGTTTGAGTGAATTTATTGTATTTTATTTATTTGTAATTTTATATATACTTATCTTTTTTATTTAATGTATACTTTTGATTGTTTTAGAAAGTGTGTGTGTATTAATGTTATCTCCTAACTACAATGTATTCTTTTTTATATTGGATAATAGAAATAAAGAGAAATTTTATAACACTAGTCTGTATGTATATATATATATTCATATATATATATGAATATATATTTTGCCCTGAACTGAATATAATCAATGTAAAAGACAACTACATATTTAAATTAAAAATTTATTTATATCAAATCAACTTTCATTCAAAATTGAACCTTGTCAAGATCTTACAATAATTTAAAACATATCACATGATTTACATATCATCCAGAACAAAACGAAACAGAACGAAAGTCGATTTGATGTAAATAAATTTTTAATTTAAATATGTAGTTGTCTTTTAAATTGATTATATTCACTTCAGGAGAAAGTATATAAGAAATGCAACATAATGGTTTTAAAAGTAATAACATCAAGTGAAATATGAATATATATATATTATAAGTCGGATAGATCAGAGAGTCTTACCGTATCTGCACTACAGGGCGCCATTAGGCTACTTGAACCTAGAAAATTTATAGAGTAGGCAGATACGCGCTGTTAAAGATCCAACTTTTACACATATATTTTATTCCGACCGTCAGCCCTTGCCACTAGCTCAGTGAGACGCAGAGATTTATAAAATATAAATTCTTATTTAAAAATATTTTCAATATTAAAAAAAAAATAAAAGAAGCCACTGCCAGTAATAACACACACAAACATTTATTAAACATATATGTAATTTAGAATTATTATTTTAGTCTAACTTTTACTTTAACATTTAATTTACACTTTTAACTTTTGTTTTTGAAGTTCGCACAGATGAATTTAATATTTTATTAAAGTGTCGAGTATGAATAGACTACATAGATTGCATTTGAAAAGAAAATATTCTATCCCTTATTTAACCTTAGGCCAAAAGTTCGCAGTCAAACTAACGTCAATCCATCTGATACATCGATGTATTCAATGCAGCATGAATACGACAGCACAAATACCATACTGTCAGGAATGTACATCTGAACAGCATGGTTATAGAAGACATTGACTCTCATCCAGTACAGGAATACTACATCTGTCTGGCGAGAAGAACAATAAAAAAAAAAAACTCCATAGGAAGGGACTGCGTTTTCCGTCTTACTATCCCATTCCATAGGCTAAAAAAGGGTGATCCAAGGAGCAGGGAATACCGTCTGCTTCCGATGGTCAGTGAGATATGGGACTTATTTTGCCCAAGTGCAGCGTATAATAGGATCCTGCACGTAGCGAATCTCATGCTACATTTACTAATTACACCAATATATCCAATCCATTAACCCAATTTAACTACGAAACAAATATCCTAAGATTTACCCTCCCTTAATTAAACTAATATAACTTTACAAATCTATGCAGCCATTCATGCCCGACTTAAATTTAACATTTATTAAGTTTAGTTTAACAAAAAAAAAAATCATAATAAAACTTAAAAGAATAAAAAAAAAAAAAATGGAAATGATTTAAAAAAAAAAATACATCAAATAAAATTAATTTTTAATAATAATTTACGTTGGTCAGATAGGATTCTATTTCTATTAAACATGGAACAAGTTTTAGAGTTAAAGTTCTTATTCCTTTCAAATACTGGAGTTTTAGAATTATAGTTAAAGCTTATTAGAGTTCATACGGTTTAAAAGAAAAGTCCATGCTTTCTATTTGCTTGCAAGTTGTAAGGTGTTAATTCCCACGAGGTCCTTTATTGTGGCTGGTATTTTATTGCTGGATCTTGGTGTCCTGAGGTACACGATATAGGAAGACGATGTCATTTTCTTTCTTTATAATTAACTGAAGGAATTGGAAGTGCGTCTTTCCAATCCCTTCTCCTTCAACTCTCCCTGCTCCAACACATATAGCACATCTCTTTTTCTCTCCCAGCTCTTTCTTCACTAAAATTTATTTCCAAACTTTTTCTTTTATATTAGAATTTTGGATTGAGTGGACATTACATCATGATGATGATCATTCCCTCGCTGAGGTCCGTTTTCTGAGGGCTTTCTTTTATTGGCTACTCTGTTCCTATTGTTTTTTTCTCTCCTATCTGATCTTTAATTATACATTTTGGAATGCCCAAAGACTAATTCACTTGGATTAATTAATAATCATTTTCATTTTATACAATAGCATTAATTAATTTATTGTACAAACTTAAAGATATATTTTTATCTTTAAATCTTTACTGAAAATTTAGTTTTAAAATACTTTTTTTTAATAAAGTTTTCTTTTAATAATTTTTCATCTGTGCGATTTTATATATTAGAGTTTAGATGATTTTTAACTTTCAATTTTTAATTCTTAAAAAAGATTTTATTTGTGAACTTTTATTTTTCATGACTAATTTTTAGAAAAAAATTAATGTAACGGCGTATGTGCCCATTACATTATATATATGAGTTTTTATTTAAATATGTATTAAATAAGTGCTGGTTTTGAGTTGATATTTTAGATTTAGTATCTGAATGTTCTAGCTCCTCACCGAGATAAGCCATAAGCTCGAAACCAATTGATCTGGGGATAGGAACATTCCAGATAGAGATTTTAAATATTTTCTTTTACTGCACTCATCGAGAGGTTGTTTGAGTTTTGGTACACTCTCTATATTACATATTTGTAAATACAAGCTTATAAAAGCAATATCATGCTATATATGACTTGCTTTATTGATTACTATAATTTTACCTTTAAGGCCTTGGCAATAATAAGGTTATATATGGTAGATCTGAATTTAGTTCTGTCCCATATAACGATTTAAGTTAGATAGCTGGGGTTAAAGACATTTTCATGTTTGAAAATTTCAGTTTCTACTTAAATATTACGTATTAAATAAGTGCTGGTTTTGAGTTGATATTTTAGATCTAGCGTCTGAATGTTCTAGCTCCTCACTGAGGTCAACCATAAGCTTGAAACCAATTTGTCTGGGGGTAGAAATGCTCCAGATAGAGATTTTAAATATTTTTTCTTACTGCACATCCATTAAGAGCTTGTTTGAACTATTGGTATGCTCTCTATATTATATATTCATATATATATAACAAATTAAAATTTTTCTGGTTGAATTTATAATCTTGATAGATGTCATTGATGGAAAATTAAAATTGTGTTATTTAGCAGATATTTGGTATATTCTTATGAGGGTTCATGCATGTTGTGTACATATGTCTCCACGCATATATAGCTGAAAATCTCATTCATTTTTTAAGCTTCTCTTCTTAAACTAGTGGTAAATTTGTAATAATAGTTAACAATTTTGCTTAAAAAATAAAATTGTATATTCCATTTGATTTCTGGGTAAAAAAAAAATATAAAAAATGCTTCTGCTTTATGAAAGTAAAGAATCTACTATTATTAAGTGTAATTTATGACTCACAAAATGTCCATAATATGCATTTTTAATATATAATTTAGCCTCCAGCTATTGTTGATGAAGCAACATGCGCTGCCTGTGATTTCAATAAACCTGGTGCTACTTGTCAGCGTTCAATGCCTTGGACATGGCGTGGTGAATTCAGTGAGTATCAAATAAAATATATTGTTTCAATATTGACAAATTATCATAACATTTTATTTAGTTATAATTATTCTAATATAGGATTTATAAAAATTTAATCTACAAAATTTTAGCAATAAAAAAGTGAATTTTAAGAAAAATTTTAAAATACTAATAAAAGAAGGTAATTTATTAATAATTATAAATTTCATAAAGTAAATATCTTATAAGTATATATATATTAATGACAAGGTTTGTAAAAATGAAATTGATTATAATTTTTATCTAGCCAAAATATAAAGGTATATGTGAAAGTATAACTATAAAAAATATATTATTAATTTATGTGTTCATCTTTCACATTTTAAAATAAAGGAAGTAAAATCTTCTTAATATACATAAGATTCAAGTTTATTTTAATTTGTAATGGTGATCTTAGGATTAGTATGGTTGATGAAGGGGATTCTTAGAAACCAATTGTGTGATTTTGTATTTATATAATTCACAATTCAGAATTGCTATTGTAAAACATAATAATCTAATAGAGAACACTTAAAATGTACTCATTCATTGTAATATCTGTATGTGTATATAATACACACACACACACATATATATATTACTGGTTCATCCATGTACAATTTTAATTTAAAAACTTCGTTTCAACTTGATCAAACAAGCCCTTCCTAGTTGAGGGCTTGTGTCATCAAGTTGAAATGTTGGAGTTTTTAAATAAAAATCTTACGCGGCTGAACCTGCAAAATATATCTGCAACACATGAAAACATTTGTATGAATATATAAATATGTTACTAATACAATCTTTTGGATTTAAAGTATACTCTTCTCTAACTTCTTATTAAATTATGAGCTATAATCTAGTGTAAAACAAGCTAGAGAGATGTGCACTTTAAATCTAAAATTATTGATTCTATTATATCTTTATGCCATTGCACAATTTATTATATATATGAATCTTTAGTTTCAAAATCCTATACTTCAATAACAGGAAAATAGAGGAAAATGACTATTCAGATAGAGCAGAATAAAATGATTGTAAAATTAAGTTATTTTTTTATATTATAATGTTAGCGAGAGATATATGTATAAAACTACATATATCTTGTGTTACATGTTTCATAATTTTAAAAAAAAAAAATATCAAATTTATTTAAAAGAATAGTCAAAAAGTTATAATTAATTAAGGAGTGGTTTTAAAATGTAGTTTTAAAAAATAAAAATAAAAAGACTGCATTATATTTTGTTTGAAAAGAGAATAAAGTTTTGCCTTGAGAATGGGATAGGGAAAGATTTATAAACTCTCCTTTTTAAAATAAGTAAATATGGAAAGTTAGAATAAAATTTTTGTAAAAGAAAACTTTCGAAAATGTAATTAATTTAAAAGATGGCTGATTGAATGAATTAAAAGAAAAACATGTAAACTATCTTATAAAAGCGATAGTAGATTAATCTAAGAAAATATTAGATTAAAGCAAATGAAAAAATCCATTAGATTAATGAAATGTAAAAATGAATTAAGAAAAAACATTCAAGTTGCTATCAAAATTAAAACAATGATAAGAAGTTGAAACAATGAGAGAGAAAAAGTATATAAAGTCGCTATGACCTATTGTTATTTAGTCAAATCTGTAATCTCTAATTCAGTCCAGTTCAGTTCAGATCAGACAGAATACAATCAATTACTGCTGCGGTCAACATCAATGCAAAAGCCACAGATCCAGCAACATGCGGTGCTAGGCAGTCTTTAGGAGTGTTTGACAACTTCATGCCCTAGTTGTTAGTAAAGTCAACTATACTCACCTGGAGCCAATGCCCGGAACAAATGCCTAAATGGTGAAATAGACGCCGCAGACTCTCCCATTGTCAAGACAAAGAATGGAAAACAAACCCTGAAATCATTGATGGGAGACGAAAAAGCCATGGAATATTTCAAGCGCTAGATTCGTGGCTATCGTCCGAGCATGCTGACTATATAGTGTAACGAGCACAGACGTTCGTTACATTGTTTTTTTTTTTTATTTATTAAACATGAAAGTAAATTAAAAAGTTCGCATTTAAAAATTTTCTTTTAGAATTAAAAATTGAAATTAAATATCATCTTAAACTCTTATATATTAAATCGCACAGATATAAAAAATTATTAAAATAAAACTGTATTAAAAATAGAAAAGGTATTTTAAAAACAAAAACTTAAAAAGATTTGGAGATAAAATTATATCTTTAAATTTATCTTTAAATATATCTTTGATTTGGAAAACAGGTTAATTAATCAGAAATGGAAATGATAAATTTAATTAGTCAAATGTAAACCAGCCTTGGGCATTTAAATGTAAAAATACCGGTCAGATAGGAAAACAATAGAAACTGTTAGCAAATAAGAAGAAATCCCTATGGAATCGGACCGCAACGAAAGGACCATCGCATCGGTGACGTAATGTAAATTCAATCCTTCACATTAATATAAAAGGAAAATTTGGAAATTATTAATCAGTGACTGGAAATTGATTATTACGATGTGACTATATGTAGTAGTACGGAGTTGGAGGAATTGACAGACGCACGGTCAATTCTTTCAGCTGTTAAAGAAAGGAGAAATGAACTATCGTTTCCTAAATTGAGGACCAACTAAATTAAAAAACCTCCGAATGAATAAATAAAACAACGGCTAAATGGATATCAATTTTAGGATGGCGTGGGAATTTACGTTCATGGCAAGCAACGGATAAAGTTGGACGTTTTAAAAATCGTAAGAACTTATATATTCACTTGAAACAATAAGAACTCTAAATTTTAAAACTTTTTATTAAATGATGCAATAGAATCCTATCTGACCAAACTAAATTCTTCATTAATAGTGTTATTTGATGTATTTTTTTTCTTATTTATGTAAAATCATTTCCATTTATTTATTTTTGTATTCTTTAAGTTTTTAATCAGGTTTTTTTTTTTTTTTTTCGTTAAATTAATTATATAAATGTTAAACTTAAGTCGGGCGTGAATGGCTGTATAGATTTGTAAAGTTATATTAGGGGAGGGTAATCTTAGGTTATTTGTTTCGTGGTTAAATTGGGTCAATGGATTGGATATATTGGTGTGATTAGTAGATGTAATATTGATTCGCTACGGGCAGAATCGCTTCATACGCCGCACACTTCCGTTTGCCTATGGAAGGAATTATAAGTCGGATACCGCAGTTCCTTTCTATGGAGTTTTTTGTTTTATTGCTCTTCTTTGCAGATAGATGTAATATTCCTATCTCATAAGAGGCAATTTCTTCTCTTAACCTTTTGTGCTGCCGTATTTTATTACATTGAATACATCGATATATCAGATGAATTGATGCCAGTTTGACTACGAATTTTAGCCTAAGATTAAATAGGGATAGAATGTTTATTTTCAAAAGCAAATTTATGTGGTCTATTCATACCCGACCCTAAATAAAAATGCATTAAATTTAAGTTGTTTATAGACGCTTGCATGGATTGTTTATTGGTTAACTATGTTTTGCGTTTCCATATTTGATCAAAATATATAGACATTCGATAAATAATGATACCTTACGGTGAGTATCTAAAATGTATTTATTCGGATGTCTTTTAAATCATTGGTGACAATGCAAGTATCTTATGGTGAATACTACTGGGTTACTTATAAATTTCCCTCTGCAATTGCCAGTATCAATGATTTTATCTTTTGATCGTTTATGTTTACTTTGAAATGTTTTTAACCGTGTAATCCATGTAACCGATGTATAGCAACATATTAAAACAAGCTTTTATAATCCCATCTGTGCGAACTTAATTAAAATGTAAACTTATAATATAATAGAAATTTAAATGTAAATTAAAGTCAAAAATCAAAGTTAAAAATAATGTTAAATGTTAAAATGTAAAACTAATACTAAAATAATTTTAAATCTTATTTATATGTGCATAAATAAATGTTTGTATGCTAATTACTGGCAGTGGCTTATTTTATTTATTTTTTAATGTTGAAATCTAATTAGATAAGATATGATATTATTAAATCTCTGCTACTCCCTGAGCTAGTGACATGGGCTAACGACCGGAACCAAAATATTTAAAAAAAATTTTTTTTTTTTTTACTTACGTATCTGCCTACTTTATAAATTTTTCTAGGTTCAAATGCCTAGATGGCGCCCTGTAGTGCAGTTTACGTAAGTCTCCTTCCCCGATCGTTAAAATAGCTTATATTGTCAGATGATGCTTGAGTTTATACTCAAAACAAATAAAATGCTTGGATGTAGGGTGTTTGATCTAGCAGTCAAGAAGTGCTATAGCCTGGAAATGTGATTGTAGGTTATGCTTTGTATAGCCTTGATCTGGTTATAGGTACCGTTGCTGGTTCATCTATCAGTGGTATTCTACTTCTCTACTTGAAGGGCCTTTCTGTTCCTGTACTTATCAATGTTAAAACTTATTAAAGTTTTAGATTCCAAAATTTATGAAAGGTATTTAAACCCAGCAAGTGGGCCCGGCTCAATATATATATATTATGAATTTATAGTAATCTAACAATATTTCCAAATGTGTTTATCTTTTTATAATTATAATTTTCTTCATATTATAATTTAATTAATATGTATTTAAATTATGTAAGTTGAAATTAAAACTATTGGCTTTGAATTAATGAAGTTTTTTTTGGAGGGAAGGGGTATTTTTATTTCAGTGTATTAGCTATTAATCTACAGTTCACATAAAGTAAGGGCTTTATATTACAAGATATTAATTAGTAATGCCTAACTAATTTAAATTGGTAGTAAATTTATGACTATGCTAGAGATGTCCTTTTTTTTTTAATAATGAGGGTTGCTGCTATAAAAATAAAAAAATGCAGAATATTCTGTTTTTGAATCATGTAATATAATTATAAAGAATAACCATAACAAAAGGAATATATTTTTACATATTTAAAATGAAAACTATAATTTATATAACTCCCGTTAAACACTTTTTAGAATTTTTTTTTTTAATGTATAGTTACATACAAAATCAACTGTTTTGCAATTGGAGTGGCTCTGAGGAAGACTGCAGGACAGTCAAAATGTTAGACTGTGGGTGTGCGTATATACAATAAAAAATTTCTTGCTAAAAAATTTCTGAAGGAAGGTGTATAAATTGTATTTATATAAAATATTACAGTAAAATAAAGAAAGTGGTAGATATAGTAAAATAAGAATTATTAATAAAAAGCTGTAATTTAAAATTAAAATTATTTTTTTTTGCATGCAGTGCCTGCAACTAAAAGTGAATTTCATCGAATTCAACAACAGCTAGAAATGGAAAAATTTCCTTCCTTAAAACCAGGTTTGCCTCAAAGACCATTTCATTCACTTCCTATAGATGAACAAGCTCAAATTGAGAAAAAACGTTTATCAGGTAGTATTGAAATTATTTAGTTTTTATTTTTATGCTTGTTTATTATGTTTATATGTAAAATATAATGATTACGGAATAAAAGTAAATTATCTAAAGAATAATGTGTGTGTGTGCACGCACGCATACATATATATACGATAGAGATAGAGAAAACATGCAGTTAATAAATAACAGTATTTTACCTATTCCAAATCATGTTGAAAATAAAATCTTACTGAGTTTGATGAAGAAGAGTACGAGAATTTGAATAAAGAAAAAAAATTATGAATTAACATTTTTATTATTATAAATAAAGTAAGAAATGTCGACAAAGAATTTTCTCTTTTATAATGCATAAACAAAAGAAAGCAAAACACTATTTTTTTTGTTAAAAAATATTAGAGAATATCTTTGTCTGGGATCCTAGATTAATTGCCATTATAGTAAATGCAGTACATAGCAAATAATCTACATTATGGCAAGTGTCATAGATAATGAGGCAAACAGAAAAACAGTTTTTCAGCAGTCAACTTCGTTTCAGGGTAGTTGGATCGAATTCTAAACTGAAAATATAAGTTAAAGCAGTGGAAGTGTGTCGTGCTGAGAAAAATGAGCCTTGCTGTTAAGCTAATTGAAATTATGGCTTATAGAAGCTATAAGAATGTTTTACTATATTAAGGAATTTTTTAACATGAAAAGCTAGGCAAGAACAAATATCATGTCAGTTGAAAATCCTGAACATGCAGCTCAGTCTAGTAAATGACACCTATGTGAAATTATATTCCCATCTCTTATAATGTACCAGAAAAAGAAAGAACTGACTACACAGCTAAATACCAAAAAATTTAAATGTATTTGATAAATAATACTAATAACAGCTAATTTTCTTGTCTAATGTTTGAAGAGAAGAAAGATAAGTTTTCTGAAAGACTATGGTGATTGCAGAAAAGAAAACATATTTAAAACCTAGGAAGGAAGATGCTAAAGATTGTTGAACATAAAGATATTAAAAGATTAAACTATTTCTTTTTATAATATGAAAAATGTTTTAAATTTATGAAGATTAAAATAAATTCAATATTGTGTAATGATATTTTTTATTTTATAAGTGAGTTATGATTATAAACTTAAATTGAAAGTAATTTAAATGAGGAGTTGTGTTTCACTTTATATATATTGTAACGGGATGTGGGGATCAAAAGAAAGGAGTGAAGTAGAAATGAAAATGAAACTGGGTGATGGCACAACATCATCATCAACCCCAGTAAAGTAAATACAAAATGAAATATCATTAATTTACAAAAGTGTCTATAAGTAATTAGATATTTAATAATAAAATGAGATTAGAGAAATCTGAGAACATTGAGAGACCAGCCAGCTAATTCAGAAGAGCAACTATGATTAACTATCAACCAGCATTATCATTAAAAAAATAAGTCCAAGTAAATACACAAGAGAAATAACCATCCATCATCATCATTGGTGGGAATAAATAAATCAGTACAATAAAACAATCGACAGTCACCCTTGTGACTGGATGGGAAATGGGTCTTCTGTAGACTAGGCTAACTATTGAGCCTTTGCCAGCTTGGGCAATTATTTAAACATAACTTGGATGTACCAGCTTAGGGTCAATCCATTAGAATACATAAGCAGAAAATCTAAACAATAATGCTGGGACAACAAAATATGCTGATCATCATCAATGCTCAGGCCACTTTTATTGGCCAACTATAAACTTAAATTTTTAACAAGACTGAACTAAAATAAAATATAGTGCCTGGGCTTTAAAGAGTATCCTCTTTTGCGCCAACCAGGATGATGATTGATCATCTCTGGATGCCCAAAGCACTAAACACCCCCCCATTTATCTGTGCACGAATCTAGCCCAGAGAACATGAAGCTCTATTACTGTATGTGAACAAGAGATGATGGAATACAATTTTAACAATTAAATACAAGTTTATTAATAACAATAAAAAAAATAAATGATTAAGGTCTTATAAGGGTTCTGATTTTGAAAAGTATACATTGAGTTACATGATTAATAAATTAGGTTTATTTAAAACCCATTCAGCACACAGGCATGTGGTTTGATACAAAATAAACATGTTTGAATTAACATTTAATTTAGAAAAATGATCAAAATTTTACCCATGAGTGTCTATCTGACACGCATTGTTATTTACAATACAATTGACATATATACGCACACATACATGCGTGTGATTTCTGAACATATTTAATTTTTACATAAAAATAATACATGATTAAGCTTTTAAATTATGTTTTAAATAATACACATACTTATGCTAGGCTTACTACAACACGTATATAGAATCACACAGATTATTAGCAAATTTAATTTTGTCAAACAATAAATAACAATATTTTTATAATTAATAATTTCATAAAATTTACATACTTGTTATGACAATAAAAGTTATTTTCACAATTATTCGTTGTTGAAAATGTATAAATTGCTTTTCTTATTTTATAGTAAGTTCCACTCTTTATCGATTAGTTTCTTAAAAGAAATAAATACTATCAATTTTTTTTTTTTTTAAAACAAAGTTATTTGCTTGTTTGCTTCACTTTTAAAATGTCTCTTTTTCTCTTTTTAATAAACAAAAGATAATATCATTTTATAGAATCCAAAAAATATATTAAGTTTTAAAATGTCTTTCTGCTTAATTAGTTAATGCTGATGAAGTAGGCAAGGTGAGATAGTAAAAGTGAATACGTGAACTGCAGCTCCCCATGCCATGATAAGCAGAGAGCTAAGCTGGACTATCAGTATACAAAGCTCCATGACGTCGCGAGAAAATACCTCATTTTTAAGCACTGCCCCTTCTAAGTACCTAAACAGATCATCCTCAAAGAATAGTATCCAGAAAAAATATAAAAGGCATTGCGCCAACCCTGCTCATCTCTGTGAGACTTAGGGGTATAGATGAGGTCTATTCATGAGACCCAGGGCCTATTCATGAGGCCTATTTACATGCTGCTGGACTACTCTGGGAGCTCAATATCTAGGTCTAGACAGTGCCAAGCATATACTTTGGAGCATCATGAATACTCTGCACCCAAACAGCCCTGCTCAACTATACACTCACCATAAGCATAAAAAGTACAAATTCACGCATCACTTTCAAAATGTAATTTTACATATGTGTGTGCGTGTGTGCACACACTGACGTTTACATCATATTTTAACTTAACAGCAATAATATTATATTTTCATTATTAAATTCTTTGGAAAATATGCACAAATTTCATACATATATGTGCGTGTATAAACAAAATATAGATATACTGTAATTTAAAATTAGTTTCAACTTATAAGTTGTTTTTTTTTTTTTTTATCAAACTACATAAAGTCAACTTTTGTTTGATAGGTACTTGTTGATTAATTATCAAGGTCTCTAAATATAAAATGTCTCTTTTTTTTTTCTTAATAAACGAAAAATAAAAGCGTTTATATATCTGTGACTTCAGACCAAAAAAACCATTTGAAATTCCATTATTATATATAACTGCTGTTAGATTTCAACTCAAGCAAAAGTTATTTGTTTGTATTAACTTTAAGTTATTAATTTATAATTTTAAAAGTCATTTTAAGAAATATTAAAACGTCTTTTATAAGAATATCTAAAAAATACAACTCACTGTATACACACGGATGTATTTATCTGTGGTTTCCTGCTTGCGTAGATGAACAGTAGCATCAGTACACCAATTTCTTCAAGCTTTCTTTTGGTAAGCTTGGTTTCTAGCCCATCAGAAAAAATATAATTCCGGGCTTGTTGTCATCATCAGGTAAAAGTACGTAATTCATGTAAAATCTTGGTCTGAAATTGATTTCTTTCTGTATAGGATTGTTCCAGGCAAGCAGCTATTTTGATTTAATAAATTTTAGACAAGCTACTATCCTCTCTGTTTAAGGCTATGAATTACAGCACAAAGAAGTGGGTCATTTTCTCCAAGTGAATTCAAACTCCTGAGAAGGAAATATTAGTAGCTTCTAAATCTAATCTTCTGCCTTCAGCTGTATTAATTCATGGTAGCTATTCTTCCAACTCTCTGCTACAGCCAACAACATACTGCTCTCTTCAAAATCATTATCCAAAACTTTCCAGTTGGCCTAGTTGGTCACTGCTTAAAATATTAAAAACTCTTCTGACCAACTCTTACAAAACTGCAAGCAGAACCGTTCTTTTCAAAATCACTATCCAGACTGACTGATATTTTTTTATCAATCTTTTATAACCTTGGTTAGGTCAGGTGATAAAAACATAGTGGCTGTTTTCAATCTGTCTAATCCATTTGAAAACAAGCTGGAAATTTCTATCAAAGTGTGAAATTCATGTTTTTACTTTAATCTTTGGAATTTGACCAAAGGTGTGATAATCCTTTAGAATTTTTCATCTACAAAGATTTTTATTTTTCTAATCCCTTTAAAAACATACATGTTTTAATTACTTTAAAAATTTTTAAAAACAAGTATTGTGTTTTTACATTTCAAAATTAGATTTATAAATAATTTTTATCAAACCTTTTTAAAATATTTAATTTTACAATAAAATATTATTTTAAACCCAGTTATTTAACCCTTTACTTATCATTATTTTATTTTAGGAAATATAGAAAAATATTTACAAAAACTTATTTTAAGTTTATTTCTACTTTTCCTTTATTTACATATATATATATATGCACATACACTATATTAGTGTGTGCTGTGTAAGCCAACTGGTTACAATATATATACATGTGTTGAGTTATTAAAAGTAAGGACTGAAATAGATGAACTATTTGTTTAAAATATATATATATATATTAATGATTTTATGTTTATTTTATATCTATACATGAAATTACTAAATGGAAAAACGAAATATTTGAATTTGTTAATTGAAACTGATTAATTATTATGTGAATGATTTTGACATATATATATATGAAATTACTAATTAGGAAGAAAATGTATAGTATTAAACAGGAAAAGAATAAAATATATGAACTCTTTATTATAATGATCTTAATAATTCTATGCAAGAAGGGAAATTTACAGTTGAAATTTATATAATCTAGCTACAATCAGACTACTTACACTTTGTTTTGTTAATAAATGGTTCTTTTATTACTCTATTCATTTGTTTTTCATAAGATTTATGTTATAATTCTAACACACACATATGGTGGTCTGTAAAATATCCACAGCTCTGGGAACATGTGAAACACTGAGTGATGTGATGAGGTGTTAAGGTAAAAATTGGTAAATGATGATGACTATTATCTTAAATAATTCCAAGCAAACATTCCCTATTTGAGGAGGTTTGGCACCTGGAGTTTTTACAAATAGAAATCTAAAATAAACAAAATACTTTAGATTAGTTGTGATAATAAAACCATTGTCTATATCATTAGTTTGGGTTCAAATCCAAATTACTGAGAAATTACCACTATGTAAGGTTTTACATAATTCATTTTTACTTGTACAATATATATAAAACTTCTTAATCAGTTAATGATAATAATTATCAATTAATGATAATAATAATACATATTAAATGAATTAGAATAAATTATCAGCAATGAATTTTATGTTTGTAAATTTGCTTTAATAAAAACAAAATATGTTTTTAAAAATTAACTCTGTGTTTACTTATGTTTACATTTAATTGCTAAATTTTCTGTTTAGAATATTGTAGAAAAGCCTATAAGAAAACTAAGGTAACTCGTATTGAAGAACGTTATACAACTATATGCCAACGAGAAAACTCTTTTTATGTTGATACTGTACGAGCATTTCGTGATAGACGTTATGAATTCAAAGGAATGTTAAAAGTAAGAATATTTCTTTGTTATTACATGAATATTATTATATCATAAATTCAGTCAATGCACATTACAATACATTTTTGTATTATATGCTTGTTTTATTTTTTAATTTTTATATTGATATATCTTGATTGGATCTATAATTAGCATTTTGTGTGCAAATGCATTGATGAATATTAAAATATAATTAGGAATATATAAATAAGTGTTGAAGTTTGTATTTGATTAAAGTTAGATTTTTTTTTTTAAACATTAGTTTTATTTATTAATATTAATATGTGACTGATTCAATTTCATACTTTGTCATTAAAATTATTTTTAATTACTATTTTTATTTTTCTCTTTATTAATATAGGTTTGGAAACGTAAAGTAGCTACTGCAATGGAAAAAGGGGACGCTACTGAAATAAAAAGTGCCAAAAATAAAGAAGTGCTGTATGACTCCCTGCAGTTAGCACATAAATGTATTTTAAATTCATTTTATGGATATGTGATGAGGAAAGGGTAAATAATCTATATTTAAATTAGACTTAAAATTTGTAGAAATGTTGTATATCAAGATGAATTTTTGTGATAGATTTATTGAATGGAAAAACAGATTTATTATTATTAATTTTTTTATTCCTAATTTTGGATGTAGCCTTGTTTGGATTAATGATATTGCTATATTAGGTGATTGTATTTGACTAATACATCTCTTAAATTATAAACATCCCATACATCACTGAAAAAAAAAAATTAAATAACTATTAATTGTATTTCTATAATTCTGAATATATATTTAAAAATACTTTCTATATTTTAATTTATTTTAAATAACAATATAAAGCAATTACTTAATTTTCTGTCAATTTGCAATTTTTATATAGTAGTAATCAAAAAGATAAACCATTACTGATTGGTTTAATGTCTTTTGCTTTATTAAATAAGTATTAAATAGTAATTACTATAATTATTAATTTTAATCATTTAGTAAAGTTTTTTTTTATGTCATAGAAGTGAAAGTAATAAATATTTATTGACCCCTACCCTCTCTTCTTTAAAATGTAAATGACTTTTGGGAAATAGATATTTATTTATTTTTATTTTCAATGGAAAAAAAAAAAAATTAAAATCATGAATTAAATAGGACTAAGAAAAAAGTGAAACCCTGTATTCGTCAATTAGATTTATTAAATTTTCTGAAGTGGTTTTTCTTTTTCAAAGTGTGTACATAGATTCATTTTATTATTTTTCATGTGTCTATATTTAAGATTAAATCATAACTTGTATTAAAATAATGAAGTCTGACAGTTATATAAATTGAAGGTTCCTTTTATTATTTTGTTGGATAGTAAAGGTTGTTGAATTAAGCTGGATTAATGGTATTTTGCATATATTTTAATTATATAGTATTATAATTTTTTTTACAAAAAAATGTAAAAAATAGTTTCTTCACAAATTTCTAAATCTAACACCTTATTTTGCTGTAATATTTAATATAAATACAATTTCTATATATTTCAAACACTTTTTATTGCAGATATACATACACATAACACTTTTTTTTTTTTGCTAATTTGAAATAAAGTGTAGAAATTGTATTTAAAAAATAGTTTATTTCACTTGTTTTAGTGAATGCACATATATGCTCAGGAAGATAATTTAATTTTGTTAAATGTCTAATATTTATCACTATACTCTTATAAATTAAAAATCAGTTTTAAATAATGAAATTTATAAAAATCTCCATTAATATTTGTAATTTTTATTAGAGCTCGCTGGTATAGTATGGAAATGGCTGGCATTGTATGTCTTACAGGTGCTAATATTATTACTCAAGCAAGAGAAATAATAGAACAGATTGGGTAAGTATTATACAGATAAATATATTAAATGTATAACATTATTACCAGTAAAATATTGCTTTGATTTTTTTTTTTTCATTTATTTGTTTTTGATGCCTGATTAAATAACTTTTGCTTGCATATATATTTTTTTACTACTAAATCTGGATTTATTTTGTATATCATCATTTTTAATCATAAAACATGCAAAAGTCTCCATACAGTATTGCCACTCACTGCAAGCCAGATTAATCAATGGATGCCAGAAGGCTTGTGCATAACCATTGATTACTCTGGCTTGCACTGAGTGGCAATACTGTATGAAAAGTTTTGCCTGTTTTAAGAACAGTTATAAGCAAGCATAAGAAATGGTGATCATGTCATTTTTAATCATTATTGATTCACATCTGAATGAATATCTTTCTAAGTTTAATCTAGTTTCTCTGATCCATAGCATCTCTTCTTCTTGTTATATCAGCAAACTTCCTTATTACATTCATTCATTTGATATATGGTCTTTTTTTTAGGTCTATTATAATATCTTGGGATCCAATTTAAAACTTCTATTCTCCATTTATTATCATCTCTTCTAGTAAAATGTTCAATCCAGCTCCATTTCAGTCTTTTAATTCTTTTATTGATGTTAGTGATAACTGTTGATCTCTCACCGATATATTTTATTTCTTCTTGTTTCATTAAGTAGTCTGGAGTCTCTATATTATTCTTCTATTAAATATTCATGTCTCAGATTGATAAGTAAAAACTGATAAAAACATGCATATTAAAAATCTTTCTTTTTCAAATATATTGGCATATTAAAAGAAAATATGCCTATGTGTTTGAAAATGAAAGTTTTTTAATATATGTGTTTTATTAGCTCTTACTTATGCAAAAAAGGGAAACTTTATATTATCAATTCTTTTTTTGAGAACAATGTTAAACACATATGGATGTGGAAACATCCAAATGAAGATACAGCAGAATTGGATTATATTTTGACTAACAGAAAATATGTATTTCAAGATTGTAATGTTCTTAATAAATTCAATATAGGAAGTGATCATTGATTAGTAAGATGTAAGATACATGTTAATGTAAAACGAGAGAGAAAAAAAATATTAAGAAAAACAATATTCACAATTGGTAGTCCTAACCTTCAGAAACATTCCAATAAATTTAAATTAGAACTTGCAAATCATTTTCAAATATTAACAGATTTTGAACATGATTCAGATTTGAATGAAATTAATAAGAAAATAACTGATACATTTTTAAAAACTGCAACAAAGATAGCTGGTAGAAAAAAGTAGCAATTCACCAATAGAATTTCTACTGAAACTATAGAATTTATGAAGAAAAGAAGGAATATGAAGATATATAAAAATAATACATTAAGGATTGAATATCTTGAATTTTGTAAAGTGGTGCAAAAAAGAGTTGATAATGATATAAGAAAATATAATTGTGAAATAGAAAGGAAAAAGTCTCAAGAGTGTAAAATAACATCTTGATATTGAAGGAAACTTATTTCTGCAATAAGAAAAAAAGATGGAACTATTAATAAAAAGATAGATGACATCATGAAATGTGTAGAGGAGTTCTATCAAAAATTATATAATAATAAGGACCAAGGGAAAGCACCTCTTACAACTATTATATCTTCTGAATTGCCCAGGATTTTAAACGAAGAAGTGAGGTGTGCAATTAAATTTATGAAGAAGGGAAAAGTTCCGGGTAATGATGGAATTATAATTGATATCTTAAAAGAAGCAGGGAAGAAATAGAAATTTTTTTGGCAAAGTTATATACCAAATATCTAAATGATAAAAATGTACAAGATGATTGGAAGAATGCAGTATTGATATTAATATTTAAAAAAGGTGATAAACAAGATATTAGAAATTCCATATCTATTAGTCTTTTATCAGTTTTATACAAAATTTTTACCAAAATAATTACAACTGTCTACAGCAAACTTTGGATTTTAACCAATCAAAAGAAGAAGCTGGATTTAAAAGTAGCTTATATTACAGTAGCTCACATCCAAGTATTAAGAGAAGTTATAGAAAGGACCAATAAATATAAGTTGCTATTATGCTTTGGATTTGTAGATTATGAAAAAGCATTTGATTCTATAAACACTGTTCCAGTGATTAAAGCATTAGGTCATCAAGGTATAGAATCCAGGATATTGTCATATTTTGAAGAATGTTTTTAAAACTGCAACAGCAACAATTAGATTACATAACGATACTAGGAAGTTTAACAATGAGAAGAGTATATGACAGGATCTTCAAAACTTTTTACTGCAGTTTTGTAAGAAGTATTTTATGGATTAAAATGGGAAGCTAAGGGAATAAAAGTAAATGAAGATTATTTAAGTCATTAGATTTTGCAGATGATGTAGTTGCTTTTGCAAATAATGCTTTAAGGCTTTAAGAAATGTTGCAAGAGTTATCAGATGAAAGTAAGAAAGTAGGCTTAAAAGTAAATGTTAGAAAGATTAAAGTAATGTTTAATGCATTTTCTTAAAAGATGGAAATAAAGACTGATAATGATGAGTTAGAAGTTAACAATTACCAATACCTTGATCAAATTATTACTACAGATGGAAACATAATGGATGAAATTAATCATAGAATTAAACTTTGTTGGAGTGCCTTTGATAGAAATAACTTACTATTAAAATGAAATATGTTTATGTGTTTGTAAAGGATAGGTTTTTAATAAATGTATTTTACCAATTGTTACTTATGGATCTGAGACTTGGACACTTAACAAAAGAGCAATACTGAGATTTCAGACCACTCAATGAAGCATGGAGCGGTGTATGTTAGGAATAATAAGTGATCAAAAATGAAATACCTGCATGAGAGAACAAACAGATGTTATTGATATCATTGAAAGAATTAAAGTAAGTGGAGTTGGACTGGACATATTGCTAGAAGACATGATAATAGATGGACAGTTGAAATCTTAGATTATAAAGGACTTAGAGAAAATCCACATGTGAAATGGATGGATGAAATAAGGTGTGCTAGGGTGATGTGGAAAAGAGAGGCTAGGGAACAAAGAAGATGGATTGAACTTGGAGAGACCTTTATCCTGCAATTGATTGATAATGCTTGAAAATGATGATGAAATGACTTATGGATCTGAAACTTGTATAATAATTATCTAAAATATTAAAATATATAATTATTGACATTTGTACATGTTATGTTCTTGGTTGTAATATCTAACTAAATAATTACACACAGTTAACATAACTAACAAACTTTATTAACAACTTGCGTTCTCTAACATCAGAGCGATGTCGCGCGCTCGCTAATCTCATTTGTCACCGCTAGGTGTCAGTCCGCAATTATAGCTTTAGCCATAACATGACAACTCTCTTTTTTTTTTTTTTAATTTTATTTACATAGTCTTTTAAATGCACTGAAGGTCTTCTTCTTTGGTTTGATTTTTCTCTCTTCCCGGAACGTTCAACTGGTATTCTCCTTATTGCTGTGCCATTATCACTTGATGTTGATGGTGGTGATCTCTCTCTTTCAGGTACAGGCAACTGTGTCTCCTCATCCGGTTCTAGTGACTGTGGAGTTTGTTGTGAATCTTTCAGCTGTGTTCATTTTGATAAAATCAGCTTTGACAACTCTCAGTTCATTTGTTAATAAATCAATAGAAGATTTTAATTTGCTGTTTTGTAATCGCAAATCCTGATGAACAACTGTTAAACTGTGAAGATTGTATTTAAGCTGTTGAATCTGGTGATATAATTCAGAATTCAAACTTTTTTCTTCCTCTAATTCTTCTACACTAGATTGATGTTTGTGAACTTTGATTCTTAGCACATTACATTCCTTATCAAGTAATTCTTTATTGTGAATTGCTAGCCTGGCATTATCTTCAGTTTTTTAACATCTACTTGTTTTTGATTACTTTCATCAATTTTGTATCTTTCCAATTCTTGAATTTTATTTTCTAATTCTAACATTTCAGCTTCTATATTAGTGATTTTATGCCATTCCTCTTCCTTTGCTAATTGAAATTTTTGCTGTATTTCTCTCTCCTTTTCAATTAATTGATGGGACTATTCTTCACCCAATTTCTTTAATATTTCATGTTGTAAACGAATATCTTCCAATTTTTTTAATTCCTCACGTAATTGTTCATGTATACTTAGTGGAATTAATCTCGGTGCATGGACAACTGGTTTAAATGTTGGGTCTACTGTGAGGTGGTGTTCGCCTTCATAACAACCCACACCTTGAAAAAAATTTTTGTTTGTCTCATATATAGGCTTAAAGTTTTCATTTTCTTTTACTTCCTGTGTTCTAATACTTTTATTATCTTTTCTACTCTTTGTTATTTTATCTTTATTGTTAGATATATTTTGATCATTTTTACTTTTATTTTTCATAGTTACTTTTTGAACTGTAATTTTGTGCGATTAATTAAACCTAATAATTCACAATCATGGCCACTATTTGTTTATTTTGCATTGTAGTTTTGCTTTCCCTATTGGGGTAAGAAATGATCCTCCAATAGCGCGTAATTTATTCTTTGTTTTGTATATTATTGGTTGTGGATGAATATTATTGAGCACTTTTTTAGACATAATGTTTACATCAGCTCCTGTGTCTATTTTTATTTTTACTTTATTGTTATCTAATAAAATCTGTTCATACCAGCCATTACATGAATGAGTTGAGTCTACACGTTTGACGTATCCAATTGTGTTTTCAACATCACTGGTATATGACGAATCCAATGTAGTATCATGTACTTCGTTCACATAACGTCCATTTCTATTAATATTTTTATATCTTGTGTTTGAGCATTTTTGTGTTAAAATTTTATGGTCGTAGCTTCTCGTATGGCAATTATTGGCAAAGTGATTTAACTTTCCACAATTATAGCATTTTTTACCAAATGCGGGACACTCACGTTTTGGATGATTACGGTTGCACTTTTGACAATTGCGTATGTTTGTTGTATTTTTCTCTATTACGTTAATACATAGTTCTGACTTTTCCAGTAATTCATTTTGAGTCTTTTAGTTTCATGTCCACGTATTATTTCCAGTGCTTTTTCTAACGTAATATTTCCTTTTTCCAATAATCTGTCTTTTAGTTCTTCTTCTTTTTGTACCATTATAATTCTATCGCGGAGATTTTGTTTTTGATCCCCAAAGTCAGCTTTTTCAACTACTACTTTTAAGCGAGTTAGAAAGTGATCAATCGATTCTCCCTCGTATGGTTCCATTGTATATGCGTTTATTCTGTCATATAATGTTGTTTTCCTGGTGTTAAAATACTTATCCATTTGGTTTAAGACGGGTAGCAATTTTGTTTTATCTTCTGCGTTCGTGTGGTCTAATGTTTTTATTACATCTCTCCCTTCTTTTCCAATGACATGACATAATATTCCCAATTTTACTTTATCAGATTTCATATTGTTTTCTGTAGCTTCTAGGAAATTTAGGAATAATTCTTTCCAATCAGTCCATTTGACTGACATATTTCCTTCCATAGATAGCGGTTCAATATTGTAAAAACGATCGAATTATGACGCCATTTTGTATATCAGCAAATATGATATGAAAAAAAAAAATTGCTATTAAAACTATTTTTATCACTTTTTAAATACTCACTGTTTTATACTTTAGAAATATTTTTTTTTACTAATATTTCTTTAATTTACTCCTGACACCATGTTATGTTCTTGGCCGTAATATCTAACTAAATAATTACACACAGTTAACATAACTAACAAACTTTATTTATGACTTGCGTTCTCTAACATCAGAGCGATGTCGCGCGCTCGCTAATCTCAGTTGTCACCGCTAGGCGTCAGTCCTCAATTATAGTACTAGCCATAACATGACAGTATATAATATCATTGGCTTGGAAAATATGTTATTACATAATCATCACAAAGATAATGATATCAAAAATTAATTTTGCCAAAAGGTTCTTTAATATTCTATACAGTTCTCGAAAGTTTTCTTGAATTTTAAGATATCCTTTGCTCATGAAAGATTTTACTTCAACATATATAAATATTTATATATAAATGAATGGCTGAAGAATTTGTCCATTATAGTTTGAAGATTTGCTATTATTATAAATTGAGCAGTGATTATGTATATGTGTGGGAGATAGCGATCTGGATCAACTGATGGGTGCTGGGTTCAGCACGAAATAATATATTGGAGATCATTTATCTTTTTTACATGTATATGGTCATGCGGATTAGTTATATAAGATGGATTGGATAGCTATGAGGAGTTTGAAAATCTGAGTTCAAGTCCGACAATATATATGTATTTAAATGTTATATATATATAATAGTGAAATAGAAATGAGATAATATCTATTAAATAGAGATAAACTTTTTAACTTTTGATGTTACTAAAAAATTATCAATTACTACTACTAATAAACAATTCCTGAGGCTAAGCAAATTTTTTTCATAAAACTATAGAGGACCTTTTACTTCAAAGATTCCCAATAGGAGTTTCTTGTCAGATATGTTGCATGTAACTTGTAATTTTTGAACATCACCATTTTACTATATTTATTTCTGATGAAAACTAGTCATCTGATTGAAATATTAAAGATAGTAGTTTCTCATATAAGTAATTTTGTTTCTTTTTTTTTTTTTTATAAAATCTTGTAATTGTTGGAGTCTAAGACATTTATATAGGAAATAATTCAGAGAATCGTTTCTTTGGCAGAGGTCAAACATAGAATCAATTTACGAGATTCCTCTTCGATATTTTAAGAATAATAAAGTTGGAAAGCAGTCAAGGTTTAATTTCAATTAAAAAAAATTAAATTATTTCGATTTTAAAAGGAATGTCTACATTTTAGAAATAAAACTTTTGAGGTGAGCTGAAATCTAATTATTTTTATTGTTTGTTGCAGATACATAAAATTATTAATTAACTAATGGATGAGTTTTTTTATAGGAAAATTGATGCAAAAATTCCAGATGATGGACATATTAGTAGGGGTGTATCTGTAATTTGAATCACCAACTGATCTAAACAGTTGAAAATAGTAGTTATAATGAGATTGTATGATTTTTGCATCATAATATGTTAATTGAATTTAAACCAAGCCCATTTAACAATTAATTTTTTTTAAGGTTAAAAATTGAGATTGATATTGTTTTCTTTCCTTTCAAAAAGGCTTTGAGAAAAGAACTAACTATAAGCATAAAGTGTGCAATTTTAGTTTGAACAAGCATATTGAATAATGATATTTGCTTAAAGTAATAATCATACTTTTGAAAGAAATGCAAAATAATTTTTTCTTATGCAGTTAATAATTATCCTTCAAATTTTATATTTCATATTACAAGAGAAAGGAATAGTGGAAAATCCAGAAAATCTGTTTGTTTTCTCACAAACTTTGATATGACTGGGATCCATTGCATGCCAACCATGAGTTAGATTTGTCTCACTGTTAATCTTGTAGAAATCTCAACTATTAAAGATAAAATGAAGTGTCAATAATTCTATTATTGATTAAGAATGATTACTAGTTCACTTTTATACTATTTTTCTGTCTCTTATTGAAACACTGAAATTTATTAATTTTATTTATTATTTATTAATTTCCAGTGTTTCAATCTTTTTATATATAGTTCATCTTCAGAATATATTTAACATACGTGTATATTGAATATGTAAATTAAAAATATTTAAACCATAGTAAGATGTAAAATTTATATTCTAGATGAATATGTGATAGTACAACAACACACTTAAAAAAAATTGACCAGGCTTTCGAGCACCTATATAAATCCTATAAATTAAACAAGTGAAATAAGGAGAATATTAAAATTAAAATCTTCATCATTATAAATTTACATTTCTTACATATTATAAATACTGTATGTACTTTTTTATATTATTATGATCAATTTTACTGTATGTGTTGGTCCCCCCCCCCCCACACACTGTATTTATGATAATTATTAAGTAATGATTTTTTATTTTTACAATCACCAACCAATACATGATGACAAATGTTAAAAAAAAAAAAAACAATATAGTATTTTAAAGAATACCATTGAAATAAAGGAAATTCACGGTTTGCAATACAAGTCTACTACATAAATTATTGTATATGTGTATATGTTAAATTCTATGCATAAAGGTAGATAAAATGATTGTGTAACCAAATTTTTTATTTTTTGTGATATAATGATTGGTTTACTGAAAATAAAACTTTCGAGTGTACTTCCTAAAATAAATTCTATTGCTGATAATAATATCAATGATGATGATGATGATGATATCTACTAGCATGAATTATGTATTTTCATTATTTTAAAAATTGAGATTTATTTCAGTCACTTAAAAAAATTGATTTAATTGAAATTATTTTTTCATTTGCTAATTTAAAACTTATAAAGAGAGTACAGTATTTAAATGTATTTCCAGAATGGGTAATATTTGAAACTGTTGTGAATTCATTTATTAATGTAATGTAAGACTGATTTTTATTCTATATGAAATGGATGTATTGCATATAACTTTATCAAGAGCAATATCAAGCTATTTATTACGAAAAACCAAGTTTCTATGAGATGAACAATGAATATCTCACATTCATTCAAGAATTTCCACAGAAATATCAGACAATTGAGAAGGCCACAGAAGATTAGTAATATCTTCACATTCTTTAAACTAATATTTGTCTGTGAAAGATATATTATTTGTAACATGATTAGTTTTGATAATGCAGTAGTATTCGAAAATGGTTTGAATCAGATTTCCAAAATATTTAAATAGTCAATAGGTATGATGCATCCTAATGTAATGGATCTCTGAGATAATACATGATGGCTTGTTGAAGTGATAGAATAGCAGGCTTTTGGAATTTGAAGTCCATGAATTGCAGCCCGTTTCTGTTATTTCCAATGCTTGAACTTCATATAAACTCCCAAACAATAGACAATTTGATTATTATTATTTTTCAAATCATGTTTTACCACCATGTTTCAAAATAGGGAGAAGGCAGTCTGATTGATAGATTTCTTTTGGTGAACTTTAGACCTAAACTTTTTCAATGATTAGGAAAAATATAAAAGGATATTTCTGACTGTTTGGTATGTTTTGTCTTATCAGTTATTCAGTTTTTATTTTTATAATATTGCTGCTTTGCATTATATTATTTACATCAAAAAACTGATTCTGAATAATAGCATGACATAAACATTTTTGCTTTGATAGACATTAATTTGTTCAGATTTATGTTGTTATACGTGACCTCTGCAACAATTAACTCTAGAATTTTGTAAGTTTTTGGCTACAGTTCTTCATAATGTCTGTTTTCTATTAACTAATCATTGATTTCCAATTATATATTTTTAACAAGTTATTCCACTGTTAATGAATACATTCTTCTCCCTTGTGACTGTCAATTTTAAAACAATTTTAGACTCAAGGTGTCCAGTTTAATAAGACAATTTTCCTCTTCTGGCATTTTTTCTCACAGACTTATAAAAATGACATCAACTTCTCTTAAAGTATTTCTTACTACCCTAGAGTTTTATTTGTACTGCATGATATTAACAGTATAGTGTGAATAGAAAATGTTCTCATTATTATGTTTAATTCTTTCATTTATATATATATAAAACATTTCAAGTAATAAGTTAAACGGTGAAGATAAAATTTATTATGAAAATAATACAGAACTGATTTTGAAATTGAAAACTTATTTAAAAATGCATCTAAATTGTCCTTTTTTTAAAATGATAAATATTATCAATTTAAAACTTATAAAAATTAGTTCACAACTTTTTTCAAAAACTTTATAAAAGTGTAAACTTTTTATTAAGAGGTTTTGACTTGTCGATTAATTGATATAATCAATTTGTAATAAATAGGCTTATATATTTTATGATAACGTTTTCTTCGTAGATTTCTATCATTATTGGATTTTTTTTTTTTTTTGATGTGGTAAAGTTATACATCATTAATAATAATTTTGTAATTAAATAAATAATTGAATGACTTTATTGTTTTATTTATAAAAAGTTGGAGTGCCGGAAATGCCAACAATGGAATAGATTCAAGGACTTGCAGTCTAGAATCTGACATTACCATTGCATAAACCATACAGGGCATGTTTATAAATATTAATAAAGTTTCACAAGATCACATCTCCAATATTAGCACATAATTGTTTATAAACAAAGCAAAGCACAAGCCAGAAACTAGTCTGGGGATATTGGATGAGTAGGCATTAGATAGGGATTTTATGCACAAGCCTTCTGGCATCCATTGATTACTCTGTTTAGCACAGGTGGCACTACTATATGGAGTTTTGCTTTGCTTTGTTTATTAATAAAGTTTATTAAAGTTTAATAAATAAGGGCCTCTTGAGTAATAAGTAAATACTAAAATGGTTTTAATAAAGATATCGGATATTGTTTAATTGGTTAGTAAAAGTATTGAAATAATATTTATTGCATAATAAAAAATACTATTTCTCATTAAAATTTTGTAATAAAATATATTAATATTAATCATGTAAGTTGTTTAGTAAATGATTATCATTGTTAAAGAATGCTTTTATTGTGATTTTAGGTACTCTTTATAGTTATTAATGGAAGAATGATTATATATAATAAACTTTTTTTATTATATATTTATAACACAGTTTTTATATAATGAAAATTTTCTTTTATAATAACCTTTCACATTTATAACTAAACAAAAATAATATTTGATGATCTAAAATATTTTATTTCTTATATTTAAAGCAGTAGTAAACTCTCTAGATAGTATTGCCACCAAGTGCAAGCCTTAGTAACCAATGGATGCAAAAAAGTTTGTGCATAAAATCCCTGTCTAGCACCTACTCATCCAATATCTCCAGACTAATTTCTAGCTTGTGGCTTTCATCAGTGAGAAGTTTTGGATCTGAGAGCACTGCACCTAGATCTTAGGATCTAATGCAACTCTCCCATAGCCATCTTTTATCTATTTAGTTAACTAATAAAGCTATGATCCCAAGATGAAAACCCAATAATATTTTCAATCCAAACTCATTTGCTTGTATAGTTATACAGATTTGAACTCAGTTCAGTATCTATACATTATGGGTGTGATTGGTGTTTAAGTCATTTATTTCTTATATTGTGTTCATTTATAAGGTATTATATAACTTTTCTGTTGTTTTAAAAAAATATAATATTTGTTACATAAGTGCACATGAGGAAATTTTTATTAAAAAAAAAAATTATGAAAAAAACTTATTTAATTGAAGTATTTGCTTTTCAGGCATTTTATATTTATTTATTAATAGAAGTTATTGACAATCTTTTTTTTGTTTTTTTTTGTGCCACTGCTGGAAATCAAGTGACATTTTTTTTCTTTTTTAATAAAAAAAAAACTAATTAAATCTGGAACATCTGATCTATTACAATATATTTCTTCAATTATAAATTTAAGAAATATATCTTAAAGTATTTTAAAATATATATATATTTTTTTTAAACTATTGTAGTAATGTAAGATATTGTTATATATTCTTCTATAAGAGTTTATTTTAGTAGATATATATTTTTCATTATTTTTAAAGTTAAAACAGTTTGCAATGCAATGCATTATGGCTTCTCCTTTTTCGGAGTCAAAAATCTCTCATCGACTATGCCCAAAGAAACCTGTTAGCTACCTTGCCTTTTCTTTTCATACCACACCCTTTGGTTTTTCCATATTCTTCTCTATCCTGCTCCATTTCCACAGCATTATCTTTGTCAACTTTATTGCCTTTATATCTAGATCCCCCTTTTCCCAAACACAGTATAAAAACCAAGAACCCACTTTTTGTATAATCACTTTGTTTATATTTATTGTCCCACTTTATTATTTATATCCTTTCTGCTTGTAAGCATTTACATTCAATTAACAGATGTCTAATATTTTCTATGCTTCCCTTACATAACTTGCAGATTAAATCACCTACATTTTTCCATTTATATGCATATTCTCTTGTTGCTAATGATCATGTTCAAGCCTTAAACAGTAAATTACTTTTCTTGCTATTATCATAAATTTACACTCAATTTTTTGTTTACTTCTATATATATTTAAACTTCTTTTATTCTTTATACTAGTTTCTCCATCTCTCCAACTTCCTACTTTTTATTAATGAATCTATTCTTCTTTCCCATTCCTTGCCACCATAACACTCAAAAATTCTTCTAACACAATCATCCCACCTTTTGTATAAATGTACTGACATAAAGTCTTTATTCAAATTTTCTGCATTCCGTACTGCCCTTCTCATCCATTTTGTTGCTTGCCATTTACTCATAACACAATTAAATACTATTTTGGCTATTCTCTTATTATCCGTAAATTGCAATCTGCTGAACATTTTGCTTTTTGTATCACTCATATAAAAACTTGTTTATTCTATTTCTCTTGAATTGCCTCCTTGCCATCCACACATCTGCATATAATGCATGTCTTCCTACTTCTCTTTGTACTTTTTGTAAGTAATCTAACATTCCTTTATTAACACAATGCATCGTTACCATAAGTTAACCCTGTTACTGCCATTCTCCTCCATACAATTCTTGCTACATCATATTTATTATATGAAAACACTGTTAATTTCTTTATCAGTTCCTTTCTTTTCTTTGCTTCATTTATCAAATTTTTCTCCCATTCATCCAAACAATTTTTCTGATTACTAAGATGATTCCCAAATAGTTGTACTTCTTTACCACATTTAACTTTATAACCTCCAATAAAAATTCTTTGTCTTGTCTTTTCCCAGCATTTATGATCATTAATTTTGACTTTTCTTCACTAAATTTAATCCTCATCTCTTTACCCATCCTTGTGCATGTCTTCAGCATAACTTCCTTATCTTCCATACTTTCTGTGCACAAGAAGATATCAGCAAATAAAAGACCTGATAATATATACATTCCCTTGCCATCTATTAATGGTATCTTTACCGCTCTTCCTAATCTTTTATTGCTCTCTCCATTTCTCTCAAATATAACAAAAACAAAATGGAGTAATCAATGGATGCCAGAAGGCTTGTGCATAAAATCCCTATCTAATGCCTACTCATCCAATATCCCCAGACTAGTTTCTGGCTTGTGGCCTTCATCAGTGAGGAGATTTGGATCTGAGAGCACTGCATCCAGATCTTAGGATCTAATGCAACCCTCCAGCAACCACCTTTTATCTCTACTTAACTACAAAACTATGAACATGAAATTGAAAACACAAAAAATATTTTCAATCTAAACTCAATAGCTTATATAGTCATATGGGTCTGAACTCAGTTCTGCACCCATACATTTTGGTGTCTTAGGTTCTTTAACAACCATAGCCACCACTATTCTATTAGGCAGGATTGGTGTTAAACCAGCAAGCATCACATGATCACATCTCCAATACTAGCACATAATTGTTTATAAACAAAGCAAAGCAAAACTCCATATAGTAGTGCCACCTGTGCTAAACAGAGTAATCAAAGGATGCCAGAAGGCTTGTGCATAAAATCCCTATCTAATGCCTACTCATCAAACATCCCCAGACTAGTTTCTGGCTTGTGGCCTGAGCTTCTCACTGATGAAGGCCACAAGCCAGAAACTAGTCTGTGGATATTGGATGAGTAGGCATTAGATAGGGATTTTATGCACAAGCCTTGCTTTGCTTTCTTTATAAACAATTATGTGCTAGTATTGGAGATATGATCATGTGATGCTTGCTGGTTTAACACCATTCCTGTCTAATAGGGTAGTGGTGGCTATGGTTGTTAAAAAGCCAAAGATACCAAAATGTATGGGTGCTGAACTGAGTTCAGACCCATATGACTATATAAGCTATTGAGTTTAGATTGAAAATATTTTTTGTGTTTTCCAATTTCATGCTCATAGTTTTGTAGTTAAGTAGAGATAAAAGGTGGTTGCTGGAGGGTTGCATTAGATCCTAAGATCTGGATGCAGTGCTCTCAGATCCAAAGCTCCTCACTGATGAAGGCCACAAGCCAGAAACTAGTCTGGGTATATTGGATGAGTAGGCATTAGATAGGGATTTTATGCACAAGCCTTCTGGCATCCATTGATTACTCTGTTTAGCACAGGTGGCACTACTATATGGAGGTTTTCTTTGCTTTGTTTATAAACAATTATGTGCTAGTATTGGAGATGTGATCATGTGATGCTTGCTGGTTTAAAAACAAAATGGGTGACATAGAGCATCCTTGCCTTAGTCCCATCCTATTTTTAACTCTAACTGATTTTATATTTCCTAATTGATAGATATAGTAATTATTTTCATTTAGGCCCTTAATAAGATACACTAAAGCTCCATTCATTCCCAAATTTACTAAACTTAGCCATAATATATTTCTATTTATCATCACATGCCTTTTCTGTGTCTATAAAGACCATATATAACTGTCTACTTGTATTCCTATTCATATCTATTAGTTGTGACTACAAATAAACTATTTCCTATATACCTATCTGTTCTAAAACCTTCTTGTATTTCTCCCATTATATTATTTTTTTCCATTCATTTTGCAATCTTCCAGCCCCCATATATGCAAAATCTTTATATAACACCGATGTTACTGCTATTGGTCTATAATTGTTTAACTTTCTATGATCCTTACCCTTTTCTTTAAATAATAACCTTACTCTTGTATTATTCCAACTATCTGGAAATTTACTCTTCTGTGTCATCTTATTAAAATATGATAATAGATTTAATTTTGTCCTATTTTCTAAATTTATCACCATCTCTGCTACCCATCCATCTAAACCTCTTCCTTTTTAGTTTTCAATTTCTTCCCTGCCTCATTCAATTAATTTTTTTGTAAATCTAATATTTCTATTACTATATGCTTTTATGATTGTTATCATTCTGTCCTTCACATCTAACTTCTTTTCTATATTCATTACATACTTATTTAAAATCGTCTTTAATTCTTTTCTAGAGCTTCACTCTTTTTCCTCATCATTTAGTGATAATATTTCTCTTCCCTACATTTTTTCTTTTAATATATTTCCAAAATTTTTTACTGCATCTTTTCCACTTTTACTAATATCCTCCAATAATTTACTATTTAATTTCATTGTCTCTCTATAATTATCTATTTTAGCCAACTTTCTTTTTTTTTAAAATACTTTTCCCATTTAATATTAACATCTTTTTCAATTTCTTTGTTTTTAATAGCACATTTATATTCTTTACATGCTTTTTTTTTCTCTTTTACACTTGTACTAATTCTTACTTTTTTATTACTTTTATTTTTCTGAATATTCTCACTTAAACTCAATTTGCCACTTATTTTACTACACCACACCAGTTCTTATATTCATCCACAACAAACTCTTCTGTGATTCTTCTACTTTTATTTTATATTCTTTTAACTTATTCTTATCATTCTCCATCCACATCTTTCACTAACTTTTCTACTTTTATTACTATTTTCCATGATATTGATAACCATTTCTATTATAAAGAAATTATGATCACTATCACATACTCTTTTTTCATTATCAAACATTACTAATACATAATCTATTGTAATATATTATTTCTAGACCATATGTATTGTCTCTCATAAATATTTGATATATTTCCAATGCTCATATTCACTCTTTGACAAAATTTTTTCAAAAGCTGTCCTTTCTTGTTTATCCACATCGTCAATTTCTTCAATATGCCATTCATGTCCACTATAACCATTATTTTCTTTCCTTTTTTTGAAACTCTGTATATACTTAACTAAGCATTTATACATGCTATTGTTTCACTCCATTATTGTTTGTCTATCTCCAGTTGCCATATACATTATAGTCACCATCCATTCTTGTCTTCCTAACCTTATCTCAAACCATAAATGTTCTTGACATAACAGTATTTAAATATTTTTTTGACGTAAGTCCTATATCACCACCCCTTTTCTCTTTTTCTTTTCTATTTATACCCTGAAATAACAATTTTTCCAGTATTGGTTCTTCTTTTAGATGTATTTCCACTACTGCTAATATCTCAAACTCTTTTCTCTATACAGTAGTGTTACCCAGTGCAAGCCTTAGTAATCAATGGATGCAAGAAAGTTAACAACATAAACATTTACCCAAATTATTAATAAAGATAGAAAAATAATGAATGAAATTAATCATATTGGGATGGAATGCTTTTCTTAGAAATACCTTAATATTAAAAGAAAATGTACCCTAATGTGTTTGAAAAGGAATGATTTTAATAAAATGTGTTTCACTAGCACTTACTTATGCATCTGCATCTTGATCAGTTAATAGAAGAAGAGTAATATAATAGAGGCTATCAAACTACATAGCAAAATATTAAAATGGTGTTGAAGATAAATTGATGAGCAATAAAACAAACAGATTTCATTGAAAGTAATAATAATTTTTTTCATTGAAAGTAATAAGAATCTAAAATGGAGTTGGACTGAACATGTTAGTAGATGAACAACTAAAATTCCAAGAGATTCTAAAAAACCCTGGAAGAGAATAGTTTGCTGGAATGATATGAACAAAACAGCTTTGAATTGGACAAACTGATTTAAAAAATCTTATATTCAGCAATGAATTGATAATGATTGAAAATGGATGATGATATTTTTTATTTCAAAGTAATTATGATATTTAAATACTTTTTTTTTTTGTGCATAGTATTTTAAAAATGAAATTATAATTGATTTAAAATAAAAGCCAAGATACTTCCATATTCTTCTACCTCAGTTTTGCAAATTGTAGTACGCAAATGGAATTATCTAATTTTGGCATTCTCTGTATATTTCTCTATCTCATTATAATTATTTTGTATTTATTACAGTCATTATTTTTCTTTATATTCCTTTTTTCTTTTTCTTTTTTGTGTGCTTATTATCCATCCTTATCTTTTTATCTTTTTTAGATCTATTATCAGCTTTTTTTTACTCATGCATTCTTCCTATATATCAAAGGCTGTCAAAACTGATGATAAAGTATTTCTTTTTTCACAAACATTTCTTTTTACTTTCATATTTTTAATAGTATTTACATATTCTTTCATCACATCACATACTTACACATAGACTTATTTTGCAGATATGTCATTTTTTGTTTTGTAATTTTTTGTATCCACCATATTCAGTTATCAAATATTATGTGTAGAATCAATTTATTTTCTTGAGATCTTAGTAATTTTCAATAAGAATTGACTATTTAAAATGCATAAATTCATTAATTTTTTGGGGTGCATATTTTATTACTTAAAAATAATAGTTGTTTGCAGTATATAATTTAGCCTTGCATTATATTTGTAATTTGTTTGCTACTTTTTAAAGATTTTTAATATTTCTTTTTAGACGCCCATTAGAATTAGATACAGATGGTATATGGTGTGTGTTGCCTGCAAGTTTTCCTGAAAATTATGTTATTAAAACAACTAATCCAAATAAACCTAAGTTAACCATATCTTACCCAGGAGCTATGCTTAATATGATGGTTCAAGTAAGAAAGTTTCCCCCCTTTTTTTTTCTTTGTAATATTTTTTTTTACTGTTTAATATTTAATACTCATTTTATAATTGATTTTTTTAGTGATTTTAATTTGAAAATATTTTAGATGTGACATTTCTTTTTTTTTTTTTGGCATAATTTTTAAAAAGTCAATATGCTTTTATTGTTAATTTTATTTTTATTATGTAAATAGTAATCAATTTTATATCCATAATAAAATATATTTGTAAGCATGAGTAATCACAGACACCAAGTATTAGGGACAAACAAATTTCCAGACTAACTTCTGGTTATTGACTTACCTCAACACTTGTTACTGAGAAAGGATAAAAGTCTACCATTAGTCTGAAAATCTGTTTGGCACTATTATCTTGAAATGTCTTTGGAAAAGAGTAATATGGAATAGTTTGCTATTTAAAATTGCTTGTGTTATATATTTAATAGGATATATTGATTTTATCTAAACATTTATTAGTGTAGCATTTGCCACATATTTAACTTATAAAGTTCTTTAATTAAGATAGAGTTAAAAAATAAAAATTGTCATTAGAAAGCAAACTGTTTTTTATAAATATGTATACTATTACTTTCAGCAGTCATCTTGGCATATGGAAGCTCATTGCATTTTATTATAAAAATCTTAGCAATATTCTTATGACTTCAAACTTGAATAAATAAGAAATTTTTGTAATTAATAAGTATAAAGATATCCAGCCTTATTGCTATCAAACATGTGTCCATTTTCAATAGAGGATATTATGTCAAGATTTTTTTATGCATTATATTTCGAAAGATTCATATATTTATTTCAAACAGTCATCAGTTAATACATTTTGCTTAATTTACTCAGTGAATGCTACATACTACTATTCTTGATAACTTTTTATACAAAGATAAGCAAGTATTTATCTGATATCCATGCAAATTAACTTCCAAAGAATGTTTCGCAAATCAAACCTAACAAATTGAATACTCTTTGATCAATAAATATATAGATGAGTCTTGATATGTGTAAGCTTGCTGTGTATAAATTAATAGTTATTTAAATGCACACAATTTATAAAGTGCAAAACATTTCAAATACATTATATCATTTAAACATAAAAATACAAAAAAAAAAAAAAAATTCCATTCATTATCAGCAAAATAAATTTACATTTTTATTATACTGTTCAAAGATAAATAATATTTCAACTCAATGATATTAAAAAAGAAAAAACATATTTAATTTGTTAATAGCAATTAAATCTTATTAAAACTCAAAATTGTTAATTGTACAGCATTTTCACTATGATAACACTCTACAAATATGGGCATTCAAAGGAGATATTTTTTAATAATCCCAATTTATAAAAGTTCATAATTTTTTCAATGTATGCATTGTAAGGGTAGCTTATAATCCAGTTCAAACCAACCCTTATATATCCACAGTATTAAACTAAACCCCTGAAAAACATAAGCTGAGATAATAGGTTAGATACATGATATCATTTTTTTATATGCAAACAGACATATAAATACATATACACTTGAAGTTTGTTTTAATAAGTACCAAATCAAGATAATGTTAGAATGAAGTAAATGCTCCTTTTTAATGAAAATAAAAGCTTAAACATAGAAACCTTTCATATATATACCTATACCAATAATGACTTGTTTGTTAATTTGTAAACATCATGATGTAAGACAGTAACATAGTAGATGTGATGATGACCTGAGCTCAAGTCAATATCTAAGCAACCAAGTGTTGGAAAATGAGAATAGAATTTTACTACGTAAGTTTATTACATAATTTTATTATGTAATTTCAATAACAACCATTAATTTGTGCAACAATAGGCACCTACAGCGATGGAAAAGGAAATTGAAAATACGAGTTTGCTGAACAACGGATGTTAAGCTCAGTATAAAAACAAACCCAATTCATTTCTGTTCTCTTTCATATTTTATCAAGTGATATGACACAAACTGTAAATAGCTTAATATCGAACATTAGAATAAAAGATAAAATGGATTTTCAGGTTCGAAAATAATATGTCTTTGGTATAAAATTTTAAAGTGCTAAAAGTTGAAGCAAATCATAATCAACATTTAGAATGGCAAACGTTAATGAATTTTAGCAGTGTAATAAAAGAATTAATATAATTTTATATCGATAATCGAAGACAGAAGACTGCACTATCAATTGAACAAGAAGAAAAAGGAAAGTTGTATCATCAGCACATACTGATAAATGATGAAATAAAACTTACTTTTGCATAAATTTACTAAACACCAAATAACAAGCTGAAAGAAATTTAATTTTTTTTATAAATTACCAAACCATGTATATTGGCTAGATAAATGTGTTATAAGACTTGGGTACTGTTTTAATTGCCACAAAGCATGATGATTTAACTCACTCGTATAAATAATGCCTAGAAAAATGTCTAACGCCTTATCTAAAGTGTCTGAGTGGATCCTGGAAGAGAATGGCGTCTGAAATGGAAACAACCTTGTACAAGTGCGTTGCTGGAGAGTCTGAATGAGCGATGAAGGATTTATCGGAACAGTCTTATGAGGAGATAAATGGCATGTATCCATGAAAGACATTAATGTTAAAATTCAAGACTTTAAATAGGAAGATTTGAACAAAATTGAACAAAATCAAAATTATAATGTGTTATTATTTTTTTTACTTTATATGTTTGTAAAATTCTACTTTTATTACTCTCAAACTTGGAAATTTCAACATATTTGCGATCAGAAGAGTCCATTCCATAAGAAGCAATGTAAAACAGGGGGAAAAGTTTATTAAAGCTAGAAAATTTTTTTTTTTTGTAAGTAAAATTCAGGTTGATTCCCTCCATAGTGACTTGATATTCGATTATTATCACATAATATGGATTGAGATAAGAATTTTTGATGCTCTTTCATATTAATTTACATGCACTAGTACAGGACAGAGTTTATGTTATTTGTTTATATTTAACTAATAATTGTTCCATTTAGTTTATTCAGTATGAATGACTAATTTCTATCCACTTAAGGAAATATCTGTACATAGGTTAGGGGGTCCCCCCAAAAAAGGGGGAATCTGTCTAGCAGAAATTGGATAATGAAATTATTGGACATACTGTGAGATCATCATGACGATGAAATAATAATTTTCTTTTCTTTTTTTTTGCTTTAGCTAATCTTATTGACTTTGTAAATAGGGAGTGCCCATTGATGTATATGGGTTGGAGTAACAAATAATTTTAGTCATTGATATGGTAGAGATGCATATGGAACAAATTTTTTTTTGCTATGTTAATAGTATTTGGATTATTCTCTGTTATAAATAACTATCAATTCCACAACAGAAGACGCATTCCAAAGTCTAAATTACCTTGACCTTAGGTTAACACGCGATGAGAGAGGTATAAATTATTCAATGATAATAAAGCCCTTTGAAATCAGAGGCTTTATACACCCACACTCCAACTCTCCAAGCTCTCACAAATTGGCAGGCCTGCAAGCATTTTTATATAGAAATATGCAGCTGTGCAAGTTTGAGGCAGATAGAAAGAATAATATACATCTTTACACCAAAGACCTACTACAAGCAGGCTATAAACTCAACACTATTAACAATAAAATCAAACAATTCTATAGGAAAATCACTGACAATAAAAACAATATTAAACTTCCATATATTACTCTTCCCCACATACCTAAAATCTCCTATCAATTAATCAAGGTTTTGGCCAATAAATTTAAAATTAGCTTTCATACACCCCCCATGCACTAATCGTCTAATCAATAACTCTAAGGACAAAATTGAACCTTCTCAGACTCCCCATGTCGTTTACAGCATATCTTGCCCACAACCTGGTTGCCGGGCCATTTATTTTGGAGAAACCAAGGCAGGCATAATCAACAGGACAGCACAACACAGATATACATATAATAGAGCCATGAAAAACAATGATAATTCATCAACATTTTTAGAGCATTCCAAGAAGACAGGACATTTGTTTGAACCTTCCAGCCCTAAAATAGTCTGTATTGAGAAAAATGACATCAAGCGGAAAATCAGAGAAGCATATTTTATTAATGGCAATAATAACTCCATCAATAGACGAGATACCTGCTTTGACATCTCCAAACGTTGGACTATCTAGTTCATTTGCATATGCTTTGCATACTGTTTTGTTTCCCTTGCCCTATTTTTTCGTTCTGCAGCTCACAGTACCGCTATGAATATGAGGCAAAAGACCTCGAAAGCGCTTAGCGTGTAATAATTTCTGTGTATCTTTATAGCTTCTCATTCAAGTGTGGCATACGCTTTGTTAATTTTGTATATTAAAAATTATTAATGTGTTTTAAATCAAATTGGTCTCTAGTTTTCCAAACTCATTCATACACTCACTCATTAATTTAATTGATTAAATATATATGCATACACACCCATATTATTATAACACATAACACCACAATAGGGTTGGATATATCTTAAGTCAATGAAAATTTAGTTCCTACATAAAGTAAATTCACCCCTGAGAGAACCAAAGGCAACATTCTCCCTGAGTTTGAAAACTGAGGCGTAATGGTATCAGAAAAAGGGGTGAGGTATAGATGAACTAGCCTAAATTGTATCTAGATTTAATGAGTAAACTTAGAGCTAGCCCATTGGAGGTGGATATGATCATTGGTTAGTTATTTCATCGTGGCACTCACAGCATCCTACCCGAAGACCCTAGGTCTGACCGTAATTAGATGCGTTGCCCCTCTTCTGGTGGAAAACCCGGACTGTTACATCATATACAAATTAATTACATAATTAAGAACTGGTTGGATATAAAAAAAATTTTTGCTATCAAAACCTTTCTTAGAACACTATTATTTTTACATATAACATTGCTTATTATTGTAAAATGGTGATTAAAGGTAAAATTTATTAAAGTTTATCATTTTTACATATCACAATATGACATTGTTTATTATTGTAAAATGGTAATTAAAGGCAAAATTTATTAAAGTGTTTAATTATTAATAAAGAAATGTAGTGGAATGTGTGTGTGTATAGTAACTTTTATTTAGGGTTAATGGAAAGCAGTAGCAAGATACTATTGAGGATGATCAAGTATTATTCTAGAGCCAATTACCAAATTTCTTCCTTGATAGTCATTTAATGTTTATAAATACAATTTTTTTCTTGTTTAGAGATTACCTTGGCTGAGTGTGCTGACTTATTTAAGACATTTTGTTGGTTAAATTTGAGAAGGGGAAAGTTGATTAAAATATTATTTTTATCTATATGTAAATTGAATACATAAAAATGGAAAACTAATAGCTAGAATCAAGTTAATATATTATTTGAGAATTAAAAAATATGAGTATGTATGTGTGTATATAAATATATATGTATATATATCTACTTACATATGTATATATCATGATTATCATCATTTTAACTGTTATCGATCCACTACAGCAATGACATGGAACCTTTTTTTTGCCAAGGACCGTTTGGATATTTATAGTTTTATTTGGAGTCATACAAAATTACTAACTTAAAAAATTAGCCTACTATATTTGCTCAAAAACTTAATTAATTTACCTTTAATCATTAACACTGGGCAACATTTTTCTGACAGGCCAATTTTAACTTTTTAATTTTAAGTGAGGGCTATACTTTTTTTGTGAATTAAAATTAAAGTAACATATTCTTATTAATACTAGTTCCACATTTAATTACCAATTTTGCCGATTTGCTTTGAACCTATCTTCAAGTCTTTTTATGTTCTGCATAGGTTAATTCTACAGCAATTAGGATGGTCTTCTGAATTTACTGTTGTTTTTTTTTTAAAATAACTTGCTCACAGTTGCTTGAACTTTTTATAAAATATGTCAATTATTTGATGAAACTTCTCTTTAAGTTTTTTATTTTAATATTTTATTCTTCCCCAATAATTTTGTTGTAGTCAGAATATTTGATAAATAATTACTCTTAAAGTTGTGTTCTTTATTAAGTGAAAAAAAAAGTCATATGGCTATATTGCTTGGGAGTTTATAAGAAGTTTGAATACTAAGACTGTGAACAATCGATCGTGGGACTTCTCAAACCCATATTAGACACCCTGCCAACTGTGCCAAACCACATAAGGTTAAATGGTAATGGCTTTATTGCTCAGGAGTTTATAAGAAGTTTGAGTGTCAGATCATTCCTGGGATCCCAAGTCGAATGCTCTACCAATTGCACCAAATTGCGCAACGCAATGAAATATTTTCCAGATATATCATGTACATTGATTTACTACTTTTTTCTATATAAAAAACATATGCATTGGTTCATTTCTTTTCAAATGCATGATTTTCTGTGTCAATTTTTCTTATCCTACTTCTATAGCCATCCTTATAAAAAAAAAAATAATAAATGCAAAATAACAATAATAAAATGTAGAAAAATTTGAGTTTTATTTTTGCTAGTTATACATTCCATCTGCAAAAATCACTAAAAACAAACAAAATGCTCTCAGCATTGTAGATTAGATTAAAGCAGCAATCTGATTGACTGCACAATATGTATAATTTGTTAGAATAATGCATTCGATAGAATGAAGTAGAATTATTACAAAAGTTGGAGAGAGAAAAGGTTGTATTTGAGAAAATAAATATTTTATTTTGCTTTTAATTTAATTAATTCAATATTTGCATTGCACTATGTATGTGTTTAAATAGAAGTTTTATACAGATCCATTTTATATACATTTGTAAAAATGTCTGGAACCAGATAGAGCTTTTGAGGGCCAGATTTAGCCAATGGGCCAGAGGTTTCTCACTCTTGCACTATAGGATGAAGGTTTCTCAAAGTTTTCTCTAATCTCTAGTCTCTCTTCTCCACATAAGCCATGCGCATGTTCTTATTTTATCCATCTATCTCACATGGTCTCTTTCTAGGTCTTTTACAATCTCATGGAATCCAGTTTAAGATTCCAACTATCCATCTATTATCATCTCTTCTAACAATATGTCCAGTCTAATTCCACTTCAGTCTCTTAATTCTTTCAATGATATCAATAATGCCTATTTGTTCTCTCTCCTATGTACTGTATTTCGTTTTTGATTTCTTTTTTTTTTTTTACTCCTAACATCTCTTCATACTTTGATGAGTAGTCTAAACTCTCTGTAATTCTTTTGTTAAGTACCCAGTCTCAGATCCGTAAATAAGAATTGGCAAAACATATCTATTTTTCAAACATATAAGCATATTTCCTTTTAATATTAAGTTATTCCTACCAAAAGCACTCTATCCAAGTTTAATTCTATGACTAATTTTATCCATTATATTTCCATCTGTATTAATTAATAATCGGATCAAGATATTTGTTGCTGTTAACTTCTAATTCATCATTATCAATCTTTACTTTTTTCTTTTGAGAAAAATCCACTGAACATTACTTTAGTCTTTTTAGTATTTACCTTTAGTTCTATTTTCATTTGATAATTTTTTGAAACATTTATTGAAGCTCTGAAACATTATTTGCAAAAACAATTACATCATCTGAAAAATCTAGATTTTTAAAATAATCTCCATTTAGTTTAATTTTCTTAGTTTCCATTTTAATCCACATAATATTTCTTGCAAAATTGCTGTATAAAATTTTGGAGATATGGAGTCACCCTGTCGTACACATAATATTAATTTTTCTAGTATTACTATGCTATCTAATCATTGTTGTTGCATTATGATAAATATTCTTCAGAATATAATACTATCTTGTATTATGTATTGATGATTCAATGCTTTAGTCAGTGAAGAAAGGTTTATAGAATCACATGCCTTTTTATAATCTATAAATCCAAAGCATAATGGCAATTCATATTCATTAGTCCTTTTTATACTTTTTTTAATATTTGGATGTGATCTGTTGTGCTAAACCACTTTTAAATCCAGCTTCATCTTTTGGTTGATTAAAATTCAAAGTTCACTGTTATGAGTTGTTAATTATCTTTGTAAAAATTTTGTATGAACCTGATAAAAGATTAATAGGTGTGTAATTTCTAATATCTTCTTTATCACCTTTTTGGAAATATTAATATTATTTACTGCTTTCTTCCAGTCATCTGGTACATATTTATCATTTAGACATTTGGTATTTAATTTTGCCAATTGTTTTTTCTATTTATTCATCTACTTCTTTTAAGGTAACTATTTTAATTCCATCATTACAGGAGCTTTTCCTTTCTTCATAGACTTAATTGCATTTTTCATTTAAAACTCTAGTCAATTCAGATGTAGTATTTGTAAGGGATATTTTTTCTTTACTGCTATATAATTCTGTATAGGACTACATTTCATGATATCATCTCTTTATTTAATAATAGTTTTGTCTTTTCTTTTTATTGCAGAAATGCTTCCTACTGGTAGGTACCAAGATATTATACATTTTTGATACTTTTATTTTCTTTTATAATTTTCTTTGCTTATTCACTATTATATTTTCTTATATTGTTTTTAAATCTTTTTTCTACCATTTTATAAAATTTTAGATATTTAATCTTTCATAATGGATCATTTTTATATATTTTCATATTCCTTCTTTTCTTCAAAAATTGTATTGTCTCAGTAGAAATTTGATCATTAAATTTTTTTTTTTTTTGCACCAGCTATCTTTATTGCAATTTTTAATAATGCATCACTTAATTTCCTTTTGATTTCATTCATCTTTGAATATTTTAATTGATTTGCAAGTTCTAATGTACGTCTGTATGTATGTATATGTGTGTATATATATTGAAAGAGACACGTTTTATGTGTTTGTTTGTTTTTTTCAAGTTTCTCCCCTCTCCAATTTAAAGTAGTATAAATTAAAATAAAAACTGATGCTGTTTCAATTAATGAAATTTTAAAAAAGAAAAGATAAATAGTTGATAGTGGTTAATATAATAGTGTTTCAGCTACGTTATAAAACCAAAATGTTTAAATTTAAAAAGAAAAATCAATATTTTAAAATCTACAATTAAATAAAGAAAATATAAATCTTTACCACTAAAACTCACAATTTCCAGTTAAAAGTTAAACGAATCCTTAAACATTTGGAAAACTTGCAGTTTAAAATATAATATTTTGTAGAGGTGAATGTTTTCAAGTTATACAGTAGAAAGACTGTAAGATAGAGACACTTTCTTGCTGCAGGCAATGAAAGTTAATAAATTTTTTGGTCTGAATAACATGTGGGTAGATAAGAGATTAATTAAATGAAAAATTCCTAGTTATAAAATCTGTTCCTGCTCAAAAGTGAACTACCCAATAACCAAGGTGAATGAACACACAGTCCCCAAAGAAAAATCATCATCTCCAATAAGATCAGGTATGAAGCCAGGTGAGATTGATCCGAAGAATTAGTGACAAGTGTAGCAGGAGAGTATAAAAGGAGCAGCAAAGCAGTTACGTGAGTTAACATTGGTTACAAGTACAGTTAAGAATTGGACTTGCTGTAAATTGATAGTTAAAAACCACGTTGTAGTAAATCTCTGCAATAGTACCTAGCTGTTATGTCACAGTGACCAGAATCCACTAGTGTTTGCGGTGAAAGAGAACTAGAAGTAACCATCAAGCCTTACAATGAAGAAGCAGCTCCTTTATCCAGTAAAACCTAACATATCTGGCTAGAAAGAATAGCCCCCTCTCCTTCTGCATCGTGAGGAAACCTCCCACATGCCTAGATGAACAACGACAGAAATTGTATATACCATTCAGCCTTAAAATAAACCCCCTTGAATGCAAGATTTACCAGTAATGGAGGATCACCACAGATAAATTTTGAGATAAGGATTTTAAATAATATTTGAAATATTCTGGAAAATATAAAATGAAAAGTGTATTTATGATCGAAATGTTAAGAAATAATATAATTGCCATTATGATTATTGAAATGATAAAATGAAAATGTAATAATAGTTATAATTACATCCACTACTTTTTATAAATTTAATAAATATTGACTTGAAAATAAGCTCTGTAATAAAGGTATAATAAATACCTGTCAAACTTTTATATACATGTCATGAGAATTAATTTAAAATAGGCATTCCCTGATTTAAATATGTGCTTATATATGTAATTTTAAAATGAAACAAATAAGCAAAATAATGTTACCTGAATTTATAAAATAAAAGAAAAAGAATGATTCTATAGTTTAAATTTTTTTTAAAAAAGAAACGTTTGATAATTAATTAATCAAATATCTGACTTTTATTATAGAAATCAATAGCTGATTTTTCTTTATTGTACACACATATATATATGTGAATTTTATATTCAAAATGGAATTAGTAATTATAGAAATATTTACTTTTACAAAATTAGATATGTGTTTTTGCTAACCTCAAAAAAAAAAAATATCTATGTCATCAGAATTGATTTAAAATTAACCTACCCTGATATAAGTATATTCTGTAAATGGATCATGTTAACCAGGGAAGAGTTAATATTTTTATCTACCTGGATTAAATATGTGTGTCCCAAACCTTCATCTATATAGTATGTGTCTACATACATACATTAAATATGTGCTTACATATATGTAAACTAAAAATACTTCTTTATTCATGATTTAAACCTGCATCCATCTAATAATTGAACATGCTTCTATTGCTTCTTTATAAATGCCTTATCTGCTTCTATATAATATATGTCTACATACTTGAATGAATTAGAAATGCTTCTACATAATATATGTCTATATAACTAAATTAATTAAGTCTCTGTACACACGGATGTAATATACAGACCCGAATTAATTAGAAATGCCTTTATCTGCTTCTATATAAAATACGTCTACATATCTGAATGAACTAGAAATGCTTCTACATAATATACGTCTACATACCTGAATTAATTGAGAATTCTTCTACACACATAGATATAATATACGTCGACATACCCGAATTAATTAAAGCCTCTTTTATACACATGAATTAAGTATACACCTATATATCCGAATTAGAAATCAAGTTAGCCTAGGAGTGCACTACCATACAGAATTAACAGAATGTCTGTGACCGGTAATGACATATATGTGAATGCGGTGGAATATTGAACAAGGAGGTCCGTTTCTACTTATGGAGTATGAGAGTGCACTACCATACAGAATTAACAGAATGTCTGTGACCGGTAATGACATATATGTGAATGCGGTGGAATATTGAACAAGGAGGACCGTTTCTACTTATGGAGTATGAAGAAAAATATCCATGATGTACACATGGATATATAAGCCGTCAAAATATATACTGTCAATGAACTTTTTTTTTTTTGAAGGGCTTATTACCCAAAGCACTTAGTTAAATAAATTTTTGTTATAATAATAAAACTAATCTATTTAATCAGTTTCATTTCACATCACTCATCATTCAGTGTACTTGTTCACAGGAATCTCAGATTTCCTGGGCTATGTCTGGAATAACCAGATCTAGGTGAATACGGTTGTAGTAAACTGGGACTCTAGTGGTGCCGTTTGGGAAACCAAACAGATAAATGTCTAGATGTTTCAGTCTCTTTAATACTATATCCTCTGATGAGTAGGAAATATTGTTGTAGGGGGTGTGTGTGTGTGTCAGTATGGGTAATGCCAATCGATATCTATGCTCATCAGGAAAAAAATCAACTAAAAAAGGATAAGGAAGATCTAGTCCGGTTACAATATATATATATAAGAACAATGCATAATACTAGCTGAAATCTGTAAAAAGTATTTGAAATGCCTCATAGCTACATTGTTTCAGCTACATTCTCTTTTTAAATAAAGAAAAGCATGAATTTTTGCAGCATGGGCTAAATAAATTCAGGATTTTTTTTATTTAAAGGGGAGTGTGGCTTGAACAATATGGTCATGGGGCATTTCAAATATATATATATATGTATGTATACATATTTCTGTGTTTGTACGTATTATTATTTTTATTATATTTTTTTCTATTTTAGGATAATTTTACTAACCATCAGTATCAGGAATTAGTTGATCCTCCATCTCTGACATACAATCAGCGAAGTGAAAATTCTATTTTTTTTGAAGTTGATGGGCCATATTTGGCTATGATTTTACCAGCTTCTAAAGAAGAAGGCAAAAAATTAAAAAAAAGGTTTAAATAAAAATAATTTAATTTTTTAAAGTCTGATTAATAGGATGCATTTTATGGATGATGATAGATTAGTAGGTATAATGTAGAATGGATTTTTTTTAATACAGAATCAGAAATTTCAGTGGATAGAAGGCTATATTTCAGAAATGACATTATTAGATTAGATATAAAATTACTTCTTTTTAATGAACTTAGAAATTTCTTTTCATAGAAGATCATATTTCATAAATCTTATTAGCCAAGTTAAACAATTATTCCCTCTGACACTTTTTCACACTTCTGTATTATATGTTTCTCTTTATCCATTATTTCTTCCAGTGTACTGTTATCAAATCATTTTATTACCCCCTTTCCCCCAATTCTATTATAATAAAAGCAACTAAACTACTTTCCATAATATGGGAATAATTATTTCATCAAAATTTATTAAAATTAATCTAAATTTAATTTTTTTAAAAATAGATAATTGTAGGAAAGTTTTCCTTTGTCTCTATTTTTCTGTCATTTCTCAATATGTCAAAATGAGCAATTCAAGTGTTACTTCCTTTAAATACTATTTATTTGTGGAAATAGAATTCCTGGATCACTTATATTTGAAGACCCAGAAATTTTTATAAAGGAAATATGGAATTTGGGATTTTTTCTGTGTATATTACACTTTTCTAATATTGAGTTAATACTTTCTGAATTTTTTGCCTAGAAAACTAGAATCTCTGAAAATTATGAACTGTATTTGATATTATATGATGTTTAGGATTAAGGAAGAGAAAAAAATTCTTTTTAAAAAAAATAATAATAAAAAAACAATGTTACAAATAATATAGAATGTTAATAATCAACAAATGCAGCTAATTTAAAATGATAGAAATCTTTGAATGATTCTAGAGTATGCTTGAAATCCATAAAGATTTTATACATTTTAAAAATAGTATACACTGTATTTTTTATACAATAATTTTCTTATTTTATGTATATATTTTTTTATTTAGATATGCTGTTTTTAATTTTGATGGTTCTTTGGCAGAACTTAAAGGATTTGAGGTGAAGCGAAGAGGAGAATTGCAGTTGATAAAAATCTTTCAATCATCTGTTTTTGAAACCTTTTTAAAAGGTCAAACTTTAGAAGAATGCTATGCTGCTGTTGCTAAAATTGCAGATTATTGGCTTGACGTTTTGTATAGTAAGGTAAAATTTGAATAATTTATATCAATATAAATAGTTTATTATTAATTATGTAATTAAAAAGAAATTAAATAGGCTAAATCAGTTTAGCCTTATTTGAAGGCAAATATAAAAGATAAGTTAGTTGGCCAAGATTAGGAATGTAGAAGTTTTGGAAAGAGTGTGTAAAAAAGTATACTTATTTAAAAAAATCAGCAAATGAAAGAAAATTTAATGACCCTAGTCTACTTTATTACATATATAAACGTCCGTAAAATGAGATCTTTTACTAAAGGAATTATCTAAAGAATGGCAGAAAGTAAATCCATATATATATATAGATCACCTTGACAACAGAAGGTAAATTCTTGGTTCAGATAAGTTGGCTGTTATATGATTGATACACACACACACACATATATATATATATTATGGAGCTAAACAAAATATGACATGGTAGATAGAGAAACCATACGCATGAACTTCATTACATTTTATTTATTTATCAGAACTATATATATATTATTTACTATGTGAAAAATTTACATTTTTGTTTTTGCTTAATTTATAAAAGTATTTGCATTTTGATACCAGTGTTTTGAAAAGTCATATATGTTTATATTTTTAATATCAAAATTCATATATTTAATACTATAATAATTTATTAAATAATTTTAAGTAGGCTGTATTTAAGACATTATGTCATGTATACATCAGGTATGATAAATCTCTGTTTATTAAAATGAAATCCAGTTAAGTCTTGATAATTTGATTTGTGAAACAAAAATGAATGAAAAGTTTGTATTATATAATTATATGTTTTACAATATAGTGCTCTTATACTTACATTACCTCATTTTATTTGTTATAGCATCAATAGGAAGAGTTAAATAGTTTATAATAATGATGATAAATTTACGTCTTTCTTTTATGATACTTATTAATATATGAAAGCATAAAGAAATGCAAATCTATTATTAATTGCAATTTCATCAGACAAAACAAAGTACAAAATAATTGTCATTTGATATGTATAATCATAATTATAATATTTTGGGAAAACATCTCATTGTATGGTATATATTTGAATATAATCTTATCATTGCGTCATTTATTTATCTACCAAATTAAAGTGAGTTATAATCCAACACCTAATTTGGATTTATATAATCCAACACCTAATTTGGATTTATATAAGAATTTATGAACATTATTGATGAAAAAGTTTTATAGATCAAAGATGCTCATATTTTACATATTATTTCACAAAGATTTTTAATTTATTATTATTACATATTACAAAACAAATTTTAATTTCTACAATTTTAAAATACAATTTATCCAAACCACTTCAAACACTTTTTAGCAAAACTCTTTATTTGTACATATATATACACTGACGTTTCGACTGACCTGCATTCTTCTTCAGAACTATGATATAATGAACCAAATAAAATAAAAAACATAACTATATAATAACACCATCAAAAATTTTAACAATAAAAACTAAAAACAATATAAAATATATATATTAAAAAAACTGAAATAAATAATCAAACCCAAATAAAACAATATAAAATAAAATGTCCAACATAAATAGAAAATAAATATAAATTATACATGTGTATTCCTAACTTTATACATATATACATTCAAGGACAACTATTAATCTAAATATATTATCTATTTTATTATTAGTTTTTTATAGTTAAAATTTTTTATGGTGTTATTATATAGTTATGTTTTTTATTTTATTTTGTTCATTATATCATAGCTCCGAAGAAGACTGCAGGTCAGTCAAAACGTTGGTGTATATATATGTACAAATAAAGAGTTTTGCTAAAAAGCATTTGAAGTGGTTTGGATAAATTGTATTTATAGAATATTACAGCAAAAATAAAGAAAAGTGTGCATTTTGATTCTACAAGTTTACTTAAATTGTACCATACATTCACACCGACTCATAGCATTATATATAGTATATAACATCAAATCTCCACTCTTTTACACTTTTAGCGAAATATATTTATTAATTTGATAACAGTTTCGACTGTTCCCAGCAGTCTGTTATCAAATTAATAAATATATTTTGCTAAAAGTGTAAAAGAGATGTTTGATGTTATATACTATATAAAGAAAGCAAAACTAAGGAAGAAGAAGAGGAGGAAGAGTCTAAAGCATTATATATACATTGTATATTATTAACGCAAAGCAAGGCTATCCAATCTCAAGTAATCCAAGGAGTGCATTAAAAAAAATAATATTTAAAAGCCGCATCCAAAATAATAAATACAATATGTATTAAATTATTGGAGAATCTGGCCATTTATAGACAAATTATAACTGAGCAGATTTAATTGCATACATTCACTGCGATTGATAAGAGCATTTATGTTGATCAAAACAGTAAAAGGCCACTTTTTTGATAAATTTTATATTTAAAAATACATGAGTGATGTAAAAACACGAGATAATAATATCAACATCAAAATTATCGCTTAGTGATAGAATTAAAATATTTAATAAGCATTCAATTCAAATTATTTTTTCATTTAAAAAAAAAAATTCAAAACCTTTAGGTGGGCCATATTTTGGATAGTTCTGATATAAAGAGTTCATTAAAATATAAAAGGAAAAAAATGATTGAATAATTGTGTAAAGCCAATATTCAAATATTATTAATAGAATGTAGTATCTAATGCTTACATCATAAATGAGTAGGTTTTATTAACTAAGCACTAGAATAATATGAATACGCAATAACTTCCTCATCATCAGTAATCGTTTGTTTTTATTTTCATCTCCATGATATTATACAATTTTACTGAATGATAATACAAATAAATTTTAATTCATCAAATTATTAATATCTTTTATGTATATATATTTCACCAATTATAATATCATACACTGACATTTCTATATCATATTTTTATTTCTAGTGAAAGTCATTGATGGAAATTGTTATATAAAATTCTAAATAATGATATTAGAAAAAAAAAAAGAAACTAATGAATTTTTTATATATGTCTCTATATTCTACATAGTTGCATTAATTTAAATCTTGTTTCCATTTCTTTCTTTCCCTTTTTAGGCTGCCAATATGCCAGATAATGAACTATTTGAGTTAATATCTGAAAATAGAAATATGTCTCGTAAACTAGAAGATTATGGAAATCAAAAGAGCACATCTATTAGCACTGCAAAGAGATTAGCTGAGGTGCTTTTATTTTTTTTATTTAGATTCTTATTTATAAATCTATCTATATATTTATAGATAACATAGTGTCAATATTATTTATAATATAAAATTACCTAACATTTTCATATTTTATGTACAAGTATGCACTACTATTTAACTGGTAACCATTATCTACATAATTATTTTATTTTTATGCAAAATCACCAGATGTTCATTAACATTTTTATGATCACCTGACTTTATTATTTTGATATGACTTGTTATTTAAGTGATATTTTTAATTTAATCTTTAATAATAAAACAAATTAAAAAAAATTAATAATAATTAACATTTGATAGTAAAAAAAAAATACAGTTCAGCAAATATTTTTTTTATTTAATTTGTAACATTTTTTGCCTAGAAATTAGAAAATGATAGCTTTAATGATTATTTTTTAAGAACACAAGAAAAAAAAAAGCCCTATGGAAAATAAAGAGAATTTTAAACATTAAATAACAATACTTGAAATATATGAAGACCAAAGATATCAGTAAATGCTTATTTTTTACTTTTGTTAAAAAAAGGAGTATTGATATAAAAAGAAGTCTTTAATATACAGAGAATGTGCTACAAAGCATAGGTCAATAGATATTAAAATTAGTAGATTTAAAAAAAAAAAAGAACTGATAAATAAGTACATATTTTTTTTATTATAAAGGTGCTACACCATGTAAAAATAAGTTTAATATATAGAACATAGTATATAATGTATGTATATAGTATTGAAGTATGGAGAGATGCATGTTGGGAATAACAAGAAATCGAAAACGCAATATACGTGTAAGAGAACAAACAGGTGTTATTGACCTTATTGAAAAAATTAAAAGACTGAAGTGGCATTGGGCTGGACATATTGCTAGAAGAGATGATAATAGATGGACAATTGAAATCTTAAACTGGATTCCAAGAGATTGTGAAAGAACCAGAAAGATACCACATGTAAGATGGTTGAATGAAATAAGAAAGTGTGCAGGGATGATGTGGAGAAGAGAATCTAATGATCGGAGAAGATGGATTGAACTTGGAGAGACCTTCATCCTCCAGTGGATTGATAATGGTTGATGATGCTGATGGTGATATAATGTATAGATATTAAAATTATTTAATATTTATTTAAATTTATAGTTGCATATGAAATACTTGAAAGATTTAAGAAATAATAATGAGAGGGTAAAGGAATGTTATTGAAGTTTTATCACATGTTTTTTTAATTCAATAAAGTGATGATTAATGTATATAAGCTAGGGAACCAAGCATGCCAGATTAATGGTACTACTTTTGCTTTCATGTATAAACTGCAAATTTTCATTTAACTGTTAAAAATTTCTCGACATTTTATGCTCTTATATTTATAAATATCTATAACATAATAACATCATCCCCCTCCTAAAAATAGGAAAATGTGATTTTTTTTATAATGTTTAACTGCCTTGATCTAGAGTGCCATATTGAATTTTTTAAAAAACTGACCTGAGACACAATTTTCACAATAACTTCAGTTTAATAATGTTAGAGCAAAAAACTTTGCATTGATAGAAACTAGAAAAACTAAGGAAAACAATAAATCTAAGACAAATAGTGATAACCATTTAAAAAGTAAGGAAAAAAAGAAATTTCAATATCGGAAATAATTATTACTTTATTGTTTGTTCATAATTTCTAATTCATCATTAGCTAAGTTTAAATTATATCTTCAGTGATAATTTCTTTGTATTCCTCACAAAATTATTTTTCAAACCATATATAATATATCTTACCTGAAATAATCTGTAGCTTCAGAATCTTCAAAAGTATTTGCATAAGAATTCTTCATTTTTATCTTGTACCCCAAAAGTTACCAAAACTCAAAGTCATCTTTAAGAAAAAGATTTATCCTAATAAAAAATACAAAACAAATCATTTCCAGTAGATAGATATGCATTTGTCATCATAGCAACTGGCTTCTTGTCTATCTAAAACTAGAAATTGTAGGCTACTGTTTGTATCACTGATAAAATGAGTTTTATCTTTTCATTTTATATTTTTTTTGTGTACATCAGTGATGTTTATATTCTTTATGCACACCAGTGTTGCTATCTTGTTATATTTATTATATCACATAGATATAATTTATTTGCATATAGTCCATTTGTTAGCTATAGACTTGAAAATAATGTGATGAACATATAGCAAAACCAGAATGACTCCACAGCATATGAGTATCAAGGCATAGGCAAGAATCAGAATTTGATTGTTTGCCTGCATATGCAATCTTTCTGTACATTTGATTATTAGTTTTGTAAATCATTACTTAAAACAGGCAAAAATCTCTCCATTCAGTAGTGATACTCAGTGCCAACCAGAATAATCAATGAATGCCAGAAGACTTGTGCATAAAATCCTGATCTAGTGCCAACTTATCCAATATCCCCAGATTAGTTTCTGCTTGTGGCCTTCATCAATGAGGAGCTTGGGATCTGAGAGCACTGCACCTAGATCTTAGGATCTAATGCAACCCTTCAGCAGCCACCTTTTATCTCTACTTAACTACAAAACTATGAGAATAAAATTGAAAACACAATAATATTTTCAATCTAAGCTCAATAGCTTATGTAGTCGTATGGGTCTGAACCCAGTTCAGTACCCATACATTTTGGTGTCTTTGGCTCTTTAACAACCATAGCCACCACTATCCTATTAGGCAGGATTGGTGTTAAACCACTAAATATCACATGATCACTATTTCTTATGCTAGCACATTAAAACAGGCAAAAATCTCTCCATACACTAGTGCTACTCAGTGCCAACCAGAGTAATCAATGGATGCCAGAAAGGCTTGTGCATAAAATCCCCATCCAATGCCTACTCATCCAATATCTCCTGACTAGATTCTGGCTTGAGGCCTTCGTCAATAAGGAGCTTTGGATCTGAGAGCACTGCACCTAGATCTTAGGATCTAATGCAACCCTCCACAAGCCAGAAACTAGTCTGTGGATATTGGATGAATAGGCACTAGATGGGGATTTTATGCACAAGCCTTCCGGCATCCATTGATTATTCTGGTTAGCACTGAGTGCCACTACTGTCTGGAAAGATTTTTGCCTGTTTTAATAACATCTATATGCTAGCATAAGAAATAGTGATCATGTCGCATTTAGTGGTTTAAATTATTAAACTTTTTGAGGATCATTATTTTTATAAAATAAGTGGATTAGAACACACAAAATTACTGTACATATGAATTCATGAGCATAAATAAATATAAAATTTATGTATACACACATCACTACAAATGCAAATTAATAAAAATTAAATCATTTTTCAAATAATTAAAAAAAAATTAAAATATTATTTAAAAAATTAAAATTGTATACTTATGAGCCTGATATTCTGCAATTACGTTTAGACTCCATGGAAGGCCTTGTTTGTGAATGATTGGCATATTTTTAATCCGTTTTGTGAAACTCATGATGCCGATAAAAGTTTTCTGTCTTTATTGCTTCGTGGAAATTAGAAAATTGATCAAAAAAAAAAAAATAAATGCACCTATTACGAAAAAAATTAATAAAAATTCGAAATTTCATCAGATTTTTTTGTTAAAAACATCTTTAGAAAACTACGTTAAAGTTGTATCAAATGCCCATATTTCTGTTCATGTCATGCTCATAGTTTTTAAGTCATTAAAAAAAGAAAACTACATTTCAGCCAATCAAATAATCCAAAGTTAATATTTATGTATATATTTGATATTAGAAATTTATGCTATAAAATATGTAATATATTTTTCAAGTTATGAACTTCCAAGCACTGTATAAATAACTTGCAAAATCTCACAAAATCAGCCTCTAACTATTATGAGACTTATTTCATTATTTACATATGGCATTTGAAGTGTTTATCACTCCAAAATGTGTATTTTACATTATAAATTTTTAATATTATACATTAATGATGAAGTAAGTCTTTCACAAGAATATTAAAACGTGTACTTAGAGAGACTCTTGGTAATGTGAATTTGGATCCATTTCAATTAGGCATTGTTACGCCTATGATGAATTGAATTTTGTTGTCGTAATTATCACTGATTAAATGTGGTGTAGGCAAAAGTGGATTCATTTTCGTCTACTTAGCAGTTAGATGTTATTTGTGTGAGACTTTGCATAGTGTTTATATAAGGTGTTTGAGAGTTCATCATTGCAATGATAAATTTATATAAAATATAATCAAACTCTGTATGTAATTTATAAATAACTCTATACTATTATCAATGGGCAAAGTAAACAATTAAAAAAATCAACTATACACACACACACACAAATCAAACTATATACAAATGTTTAATATTCAAAATTTCAGAGCTACATAAGATTTAACAATATATTTCTTTTTCTATTACTTGATTCAATGTATAAATTATGGAGAAGTAACATGTAATATGTCTGCTTGTCATAAATAACATTTGTCAATATTAAAAATTGAGATGCAATCCTCAACTATATTTTTTAATCATAAGAAAGAAAATTAGCTTTGCATTTGCATATTGCTAATTGTGGTAAGGTATTGAACTAGATTTAATAGTTTATAACTGAGTTTGGTCTGGAATTTGAGGTATTAATTATTATTGTATAATTGATTTAGTATTAGTCGATAATCATGGTTTTAGTGTATTGCATTTTAAGAACACTCACTTGTTTATAGTTATATATGTAAAGATAGATGCATGTATGGTTCTTTATTAACATTATGTTACTAAATACAAAATGCTAATTTACATAGTATTTCAAAATTTCAGTCTCTGATGAAACATATTACATCTTTTTTTGTTTAATATGGAACTATATTTACTTGTATATTACTAAGTAGTAATAATTATTATTTACAGATGCATAGCACATATAAAATTAGATATAATTTAATAGTCTAAAATATTTTTATATTTCTGTTTAGTTTAACATAGAAATCTTTATACATATTTCATTCAAAAGGACAAAAAATATATTTTAATTGTATATTTGAAAAACATTTGCTTTTTTCTAGTTTTATCTTTAAATGGAATCATGCCTAATTTTATTAAAAATTGGTAATTAAATCTTAAGTATTTTATTTTTCTGTGCTATATTTTACGTGCTCTTTAATCACTTTTTATTAATAGTTCAAGTTATAGAATGTATCTAATTATTTAGTTTTTAGGTGACCAAGTTGTAAAAGATGCAGGGTTGAGTTGTAAATTTATTATTTCCAAAAAACCAGAGGGCGCACCAGTTACTGAAAGGTAAGTAATTAAATAACAGTGTTAACAAATAATTTATCTTACTAGGTTATATATAGTTAACAATAAAAAATACAATTTTTGGTAAAAATCATATTGAAAATGTAATTTTTGCCTTAAAAATTATCTACCTTCTTTTTTTTTTTTATATATATTGAAAAAATCAAAAATCAATTTTAGTAATTTTGAAATGGGAAATATAAATGAATGACATATTTCATTAAAAGAAATACATATATTTTTTTTATCAGTTTGGATTATTTTGTGTTTTTAGAGCCATTCCACTGACTATTTTTCAAGCCGAACCTAGTGTTAAAAAACATTATCTGAAAAGATGGCTTAAAAGTCCTGCAATGACCGATTTTGATATTCGAGCTGTTTTGGATTGGGATTATTACATAGAAAGATTGAGTAATGCTATTCAAAAAATCATAACTATTCCGGCAGCTTTGCAGCAAGTAAGGCTTATGTATGATTGGTTCAAATAATTATATAATAATTTTAATAAAGTAATTATTTATGATATTATCTTTTCTATGTTGCCATTATTTATTGTCATTATTATTGATGTTATTTAATTTTTATTTTTATTACTATTTCTATATTATAATATAAGTATTGTAAACATTTTTATTAATAATATCATTAGTAGCATCATTTCCAATATATTCTATGTTAAAAAGTAAACATTAAGCAGTATTATTTGCTAGTAACTGAAAGGAGACCCTTTGATTTCTCTATGATGCTTTAAAGGAATCAAGCAGGGAAAATTTCTAAAGTTCACTCCATACATACTTGTCATTATAGCTATTATTATTCTATGATTAATCATATAGTATACAAACATGGATGGATTGCTTACCAACATGCATTAACTTTTGTGGTGAATTTATTGGTGTTTTACCACTGGGGTTAAGATCAACGAATACTGTGGTTTTTCTTTTTAGTACCTGATAGCTTAAAGGAAATATCAGTTGAATTTTCTTGAAAGCAGAATACATGTGTGTGTGTGAATGAACTTTTGTTTTTTAATAGATATTTACAATCAAGACAGACAAAAGTAAATTATGGCTTTTATTCCCAGGAGGTTGTAAGCAATGGTTGGTTGACAAAAATGAAGTTGCTAAAAATTCTGATTGCGGATCCAGGCTATCATTTGATGGCAACCATTTATTTAAGTATTTATCACTGCAGATTATTTTCAAGTGAAGGAAGACTGCACAAATTGGAAAAAGAACTGTCTAATATTAAATGGAACATTGATTGATTTTGTGAAGTTACAACAAAAAATGAAGAAACAATTGATTTAAAGAGTGAACATATTCTAAATTATAAAACCACAAACAGTGGAAGTAAAACTGGAGTAGAATTTGTTATAAATAAAAAGTGGAAATAAACTGTGTGGAGATTGATGGTGTATCAGAAAAAGCGTTACAGTTAGATGTTCTACTGAGTGGAAAATACAAAGGCAAATAATTCAGTTTTATTCTTCAACAAATTCTTATGATGATGAAGAAGTAGATTTTTATATGGATGTACAAAAGGCCTTTGATCAGACCAAACAACATTTTAAAATTGTCATGGGAGACTTTAATGTTAGAATTGCTAAATGATTGAAAAATGAAAGAGAACATGGACTTGTGGAGTTTTGCAGAAAAATAAAAACTTTATATTATGAATTCTTTTTTTTTTTTTAGAAAATTTCTAAACAAGCATCCAAATGAAGATATAGCATAATTTGATTATATTTTGACTAATAGAAAATATGTTTTAAGATTGTAATGTTTTTAATAAATTCAACACAGAAAATGATCATCAATTAGTGAGATATAAAATATGCATTAATGCAAAACTAGAGAGACAAAAATTATTAAGAAAAACAATATTCACAGTTGATATTTCTAGTTTTCAGAAACATTGTAATGAATTTAAATTAGAACTTTCAAATCCTTTTAAAATATCAACAGATTTTGAAGATGGTTCAAATTTGTTTTAAATCAATAGGAAGTTAACTAATACACTATTAAGAACTGCACAAAAAAAAAAAAAAAAAAAAAAACAGTTTTTGACTAGTAAAATTTATTCTGAGATAAAACAATTTATCAAGAAAAGATATCTAGAATTTTGTAAAATGGTAAGAAAAAAATTAATAATGATATAAGAAAATATAATTGGAGTTAGCAAGGAAAGCTATAAAAGTATCAAAAGTGTAAAACAGTATTTTGGTATCGATAGGAAATTTATTTCTGCAATAAAAAGAAAAAGTGGAACTATTAATAAAAAGAGAGACCACATCATGAAATGTATAGAAGAATTCTATAAAGAATTATATAGCAATAAAGAACCAGAAATAGTTATCTCCTGCAGTTACTACTGTCTTTTTAAATGAAATGAACTATGCAATCAAATTATGAAAAAAAGAAAAGCTCCAGATAATGATGTAATTATAATCAATATCTTAAAGGAAGCAGGGGAGGAAATAGAAAAAAATTGTTGGCAAAATTATATTGCAAATGTCTAAATGATAAATATGTATCAGATGATTGGAAGAATGCAGTACTATTATTAATATTTAAAAATTGTTATAAAGAAGATGTTAGAAATTACAGAACTATCAGTTCTATACAAAATTTTTATCAAAATAGTCTATAGTGAATTTTGGACTTTAACCAATTAAAATAATAAGTTGGATTTTAAAAGTAGATCACATCCAAATATTAAAAGAAGGTATAGAAAGAATCAATGAATATGAATTGCTACTATGTTTTGGATTTGTAGATTATTAAAAAACATTTGATTCTTTAAGCATTTCTTCAATTATTAAAGCATTGGATCATCAAGATATAGACCTAGGACATTGTTATATTCTAAAGAATATTTATAAAAATGCAACAGCAATGATTAGATTACTTAATTATATTATGAAGATTATCATTGAGTATACTGACTTCATATCTCCAAAACTTTTTACAACAGTTTTGCAATAAGTATATTATGGATTAAAATGGGAAGTAAGAAAATTAAAGTAAATGGAGATTATTTAAGTCATCTAGATATTTCAGATGATGTAATTGTTTTTGCAAATAAAGTTTCAGGAAATATTGCAAAAAATATCAGATGAAAGTAAGAAAGTAGGACTAAAGGTATATGTTAAAAAGATTAAAGTAATGTTCAATGGATTTTCTCACCAAAAGAAAATAAAGATTGATAAAGATGAGTTAGAAGTTAACAGCAAATACCTTAGTTAGATTATTATGACAGATGGAAACAATGGATGAAATTAATAATAGAATTAAACTTGATTGAAGTGCTTTTGATTAAAATAACAATATTAAAAGGAACTATGTGTGTCAAAAGGAAGGTTTTTAATGTGTTTACCAGTTCTTACTTATGAATCTGAGACTTGAATACTTAACAGAGAGCAATATAGAGACTTCAGACCACACAACGAAGTATGGTGAGATGTATGTTAGGAGTAATAAGAAGAGATCGAAAATAAAATACATGAGTGAGAGAGAAATAGGTGTTACTGACATCATTGAAAGAATTAAGAGACTGAAGAATAGGGATGGACATAGCTTAAATTGGATTCCAAAAGATTGTAAAAGATCTAGGAAGAAACCACATGTGAGATAGATGGATGAATAAGGAAGTATGTCAGGATGATATGGAGAAGGTAGGCTAAAGATTAGAGAAACTAGATTAAGTTTGGAGAGACCTTCATTTTGTAATGGATTGATAACGGTTGAAAATGATGAAGATTAAAGCTTTAAATATGCTTTTTTTTTTTTTTTTTTTACAATAAGTTACTTTATTTTAGAACACTTGACATAATTTTTTTTAATAAGCAAAATAAGTAAAATTGAATAAAGTATTTATACATCATTTATTCTTTCAAATATTAGAATTTTATTTTTGTGACCTTTTAATTTACATGAGGCCTTGTTTATGTAACACATTGATTAAAACAATGGATGTTATTTCACAAGTAGTTTTTAATCTAGTTGATTTTTATTGTTTGTTATTATTAGCATTGCATTTATTATTATTAAGAGACAGCAAGTGGAATTCCTGTCTGGTGATTTTATAAATAACATATCTTCAGAATCATCTATCATTTGTTCGATTTTTCAGATATCTCAAAAGCCATTATTGTGACAATAGTGTCCATCTAATTCACTTTTCTAAAGAATTAGATTGTCTTATGATAGGACAAAATATAATTTAATTTAAACATGTATGCTTTAAGCGAGAGTTCATGTCTTATTTAATTAAATAACAATTTGTTCATAGAATTCTCAAAACTTTTGCCAGCTCCATTTCTTGCCTTTCGTTTTCAGTACTCAATTTTTATTCCAAAAGAGAGCCACAGGAAACCTTGTAGCTTGAAGATTTCTGTTTTTCATTTTTTAAAATATGTTCTCATATCTAAAAATCTTATCTAGATTTTTTATTGCAGTTCTGCTCAGAATTAGTCTGTCTAACTTCCTTTAACAACTAGATTGTTTGTGATTGACTGACTCATGTAGTTAAAAAGAGTTAATTTTTCTATTAATTTTGAAGTCAGCTTCTGATTATATCATATTAATCATTGTATTTGTATTTAGTTATAATCTCATAAAATTGTTTACTTTATTATATAACTTTCTTAAAGAAAGTCTTGAACTCTTCTGCATTTTCATTTATAATCATGATATCTTCAACATATCTTAGGCTATTGATATTTTTTTCAACTGATTCTTTTATTATATATTTTGTGCACAAGTTGATTAGGTAAACTATTGCTAATTTATTTAATTTCAATCAAGCTAGTATACATATGATGAATCTCATAGCACAATAGCTTGTGCATGTATGTTGTGACCATGACATGAGAGTTTTAATCCAGATTGGATGAAAATTTTTTCAGTTTATAGACGGGTCTAGAATTTTTTCTTTTAGGTAGCTGGCTCTTAGCCATTTTATCTGGCCATTGAATTACGTACGAGTCAATAAATGGATATTTAGAACTAGATGATAAAGATATTAGATTAATCTGAATGATTAGATGAATCTGCATAATCTATTTTAAAAAAAAGATTGTATAAGGCAAAATCTTCATCAATGCCGAGAGAAAGGCTATATGCTAAACCATGAAATTTTTATATATATATATTTTTACTGGATGCTATTTTAAGGACTCTTATTGAACTTTTTTTTTCTTCTAAAAATTGAATACCTAATAATTTTGTTTATAAATTTAAAATAAAGCATGAATTCATTTCTCATAGATAGATGATCTAAGACTGTATAATATTACATTCATAATTTTTGTTTATAATTATCATGTTGACAATGATGTGATAACCTAAATTTTTCTTGAACCATTACCCTTCAGATAAGTGGGATAGATATCTATATACTACCAATTTTAGGTAGATTTCAGATTATCTAGGCTGGCTAGCTAAACAAATTTGAATTGCTTCAGATATCATTAACTAATTCGTGGATTTGAATTCCACATCATGGTCATGGTACTAGCACATCAGGTTTACTGAAATTTTTTGGATAATATAAACTTCTATGTTATTTGTATCCAGCAGTAACGACACTTCTTTTTTTTATGTTTTTATTTCACTTCCCACAATAATTTTTACATAATAGTGCCTAATATATATATATATATATTACACAAAAATTATGTTAGAATATTTCGTTATATATAAAATGAATTCAACTGTTAATGAAAAAAATTATTTTAGAATGAGTTAGTGAAATTCATTCTTTCATTGTTATATAAAACGAATTCAACTGTTAGTGAAAAAAATTGCGTTAGAATGAGTTAGTGAAGTTCATTCTTTCATTATATATAAAATGAATTCAATTGTTAGTGAAAAAAATTGCGTTAGAATGAGTTAGGGAAGTTCATTCTTTCATTATGTATAAAATGAATTCAATTGTTAGTGAAAAAAATTGCATTAGAATGAGTTAGGGAAGTTCATTCTTTCATTATATATAAAATGAATTCAATTGTTAGTGAAAAAAATTGCGTTAGAATGAGTTAGGGAAGTTCATTCTTTCATTATGTATAAAATGAATTCAATTGTTAGTGAAAAAATTACGTTAGAATGAGCTAGTGAAGTTCATTCTTTCATTATTTATAAAACGAATTCAACTGTTAGTGAAAAAAATTGCATTAGAATGAATTAGTGAAATTCATTCTTTCAATATATATAAAACGAATTCAGTTGTTAGTGAAAAAAATTGCGTTAGAATGAGTTAGTGAAGTTCATTCTCTCATTATATATAAAACAAATTCAACTGTTAGTAAAAAAAAATTGCAAGTGAATTTTTTAAATTGCATTTTAATTAAAGCTTTTGAAAGTTTTAGTGAATTTTTCTATGGAAGCACTCATTCCGTTCAATACATGGACGCTTCATCCCTGGTATCCGGTTATTTTTTTATTTTTAATGTTTTTACTGCATCAAAATCTTTTTATAACATTTCTTAAATTAACATTAAGTAAATTATATAATCTTGTTTTGATATCAAATGACAGTAATATTTAAAAAAATAATTCTCTTATTCACTTTTGTAATATATATGTTTAGTGATGGGCTGAAAAGCAGGATCTTACAAATTCAAGAAAGTCTTCTGGTACTAAAAATATTTTAATCCTAATTAGTAATAATTATCCTTACGTTTCTAACAAAAATATTATAGCAGTTTTTGTTCAAAATATATTATAAAACAATGATCTTAGTATTATATAATGCTAAGTTTTTAATCTGTTATAATTGCTATAGTAGTAAAATGATGGACTCAAGTAAAGATTTTTGGATCACAGCTCAAACTCTAGTATTAAACATCATGTGACCATCCGAGTTATTAGTCATTTAATTTGCCCTATGGAATTAAACAATAATAGAGGCACCAATTCGAGAGCTAAAGATTACTGGATTGAAATTTAATATGACACTATTGGCGCTAGAGTATCACATGACTTTTTAGATAATTAGCCATTCAATTATTTATCGAAAAGGATGATTTACAAAATATTTTTAGTAACAAGGAGGCTTTATAAGATTATCATAACTTCTTTAAATCCCTCTGCAAAGAAATTTTTAAATTGCATGAAGAATAATAGTCAAATCTAAATGCAGAGCAAATACAAACTGCATTATTTTTATTAAGTTATTTAATGCCTGTGTGTTAAGTTCCAATTTCAGATTGTACAAATCACTTACAATGTGCAATAAATATATACAAAGCTTTATTGGTAAAGATATATATCAGAAACTAGTCCTGGGATGGGAATTTAAATGCATCACCGAATCCTTGAACTCATTATAAATGCTTTTGTTTCCATTAAATTTATTGTAATTTTTACATATATGAAAATGAGTAACAATGACATTTTTGTTATATTATTATAAAATTGATTTAGGTCATGCTATTAAGAATTAGGCTTAGCGTAATTATGTTCGCATACATTGGAATTGGAAGTGTTATATAGTAAGTGCATTATGTTTATATAGCTTATAAAGATAAAATATAGGCTCAGCATCTGTAGAATTTTGCCATCTTTCACAAGGAATAAAGGCTGCATCATATTACAATTGCATTTTTTTGATTATAAGATAATGTAGTAACAGTTATTTGATCAATCCTGATTAACCTGATTTTTCCAGCTAAGAATATCTATAGATCAGATATCTGGAAATTTCTAGACATTACTTGAAATCCTTTTTTAACAAAAAGTGTTTAAGATGTGTTTAATTCAAATTTGGTGCTTGGTGAATAAATTCATCACAATTTTTTTCATCTTTATAAAGACTTGAGATTAACTTTGGTTGTACACTAACTTTAATTATAATTACTTTTTTGAATTCTGATTTTTTTTGTTTGTTAATCTATCGTTTTACTAGTTTGAATATTAACTCATAAATGTAATTGCATTACTTATATTAAAAATTTTATTAGTTCCATGAGTTTTTGTGACATAAATTTGCTGAGGGTAATTAATATTTTTATGTTTTTGTTATATTTATATAAAAGGGTGGATAAAAAAGAAATGTTACACTATAATTTGAGTCCTGGAAATGAGAAAAATGGAATTTTAAAAGGCACATTGAATTTTAAAAGAAAAAGAAAAGCACTCCAGAAGAAAAGATTTGGGGAAAAAGAATTACTTAAGAAAATGAGAATAAATATATAGTGGTGTTGGAATAAATAGAAATAATTAATTATAGTTTTTTTGTTTTGTTTCGAAATTATAAAGAGAAAATATGTAAGATATATTAGTTTAATTAACAAAAAGGAGCTGATTAAATCTGTAATTAACGAAGTAAAAAATTGAGGAAAAATATCTTGAATCACTAAGATAGGAAATGATTAAGTCAACTGATTAAATTGAAATACACTAATTGAATTTGTCAATAGAGAATTTTATTAGTGAGAAGATAAGAAGAAATTCAGTGATATATAAAGAGTGGGGAAAAAAAAGACAATAGATTTTCTCCATTTTTACAATTATGTAGAACAAATTGTGTTTCTCCATTATCAGCCAGTTAGCAGGAAATATATATATATAGCAGAGAATTGGCGCCGCAAGTCATAGTGGTGATACTGGTCCCAGGCACCACTTACCTGAAGATTTATGAGCTGGTTAGAATTACGACCAAATGGTAAAGTAGAAACATATTGTTTGATTGTTATAAATTTATGGAATGTAGCAAATAATAGCAGTCTCCAGTTAAGTACTGCTATATTTCATAAAAAAGGCATTGGGGATTTCATTTTTAACTTATCATTGGGGGATGTATTGAGTGTTTGTCATATCAATAAAGACTTAATTTTAGCATATTGGGTTTATAAATTTATTGATATAATATTTTAATCTATTTTGCTGTGATGTTTTAATAGTTTGTTTTGCAAATACATAGCAAAAGTTGGTGCAGTCAAAAAAGCTGAACCTAATTGTAGGGAACTAAGTTTAAAGTATGAAATAAGATAGATAATAGGATTTTTTCTTATTTTAGTTGTTGCATGGGTTTATTGCTCTAGTCATGCTAAAAAATTTCTTTGGACCAATCAAATATATCGGAGTTTGATATTGGTAATGTAGTGGAATGGCTATTGTATATTAAGCAAAATGAAAATTTTTTTGTGATGAATAATATTCAAGATAATAAATGAAAAATAGCAGCTCTGTTGTATCTGTCAGGATGGAAGGTTATCGATATTTTAAATAAATATTTTGAGCAACTAATAAATGGATCAATTCACGTATGAGACCATAGTGAAAAAATTGAATGATCATTTTGCCTGAAACTATCTTGACACATAGCCAGATTAACACTAAGAAATAGTAATATAATGGGGAGACTATTAAAGAATATAATCTAGTGTTGCAGGACTTATCAAAAAATTGTAGTTATGGTGATTTTGTAAACCATGCACTTCTGTATCAGGTATTATGGGGAATCTCAGACTTATGGAAGCAGATTTAACTTACAAAAGTACAATTAAGAAGGTAATAGCTTACGAGCTGTATTTGAATAGGCTCTAGTGTTCAAAAATAGAAGTAAGAGAGATTCGGAAATTTAAGTGTATAAAACAGAGAGAACACATGTAAAAAAATAAGAAAGTTATTTGTTTTTTCTGTGGAGCAAAGGGCCATTTCGCATGGTTTGCAAATAGAAAAATGAGACATTACAAGTGTAAAGTTAGAAGGCATTTAGTAAAAGTATGTACAAAGACTGAAACTTTGCAGAAGTATAATGGATCTGAATAAAAAGCTGAAGAGAGGGAAATTGAGTAGCATTCATACAATAAAAAATATGAAAACAATTTCATGACAAAATTAGAGATATGGGATACAGAAAAAGAGAAGGAGATAGACAGTGGATCGGGGATTATATTAATATCAGAGTCACTATAGAAAAAAATAAGTGCAGGGAAAAATAATGCAAAAATAAAAAACACATTTATAAAGGCACAGAATGTAAGTGAAATGAGGTACATGTTAAGGAAATAGTAGACATGCCAGTTAAATATAGAAATAGAAAGTTAAAACTTCCTTTATATATACTGAAATGGGATATTAATCCCATTATAGGGCATGAATGGTTCAATGGAGTCTGAATCAATATTAGTATAATTAAAAATATGATTGAATGAGAAATGTTACAAACTTTTCCTAAATTATTTGAGAATGATTAAGGCTTGATAAGTATAAACCCGGTGGACATGGAGTTAGTGGAGAAAGCCACTCCAATAATATGTAAAGCAAGAAAGATACCATTCACACAATGTACCAAAGTGGAAGAAAAACTTCAAGATTTAATTGTAAATGGAGTATTAACCCCTGTTGATGTTTCAGGATGGGCCAAGCTTATTGAAGTTTTAAAACCGAACGGACAGATCAGATTTTGTGGGGATTGCAGAGTTCCTGTAAATAGGTTTTTAAGTAAGGGGGCCTACTTGGTGCCAAACATGAGATTTTAAAATATTGGCAGCATTAGCAGATGTGAAAGTTTTTGTGAAGCTGGATTTAAATTCAGTATATTACCAAATAGTAGTGACAGAAAGAACAACACAAATGCTAACACTAGCGATGCCTTTTGGTCTGTTTAAAGGTAACAGATTACCATTTGATGTAACTACAGCCAATATTTTCCAAGCAAAAATAAATAATATTTTACAAGGTTTAGAGGGAGTAATACTGTATTATGATGACACACTGATTTCTGCAGAGTCACAGAAAGTATTGTGCAAAAGAGTAAGAAAGGTGTGTGGAAAGTTAAATACAATGGGGGTTAGATTAAATGCTGAAAAAATCAGTATGGCAAACTGATGAATTAGTTTTTCTCGAACATCATTTTGGAAAAAGGCAAACGGCTGTTTCCCAAAAAAGTGAGGGCTGTTAACAATGCAGATAAGCCAAAAAATGTAAAGCAATTACAGGCTTTTTTCGGCTTGATTAATTTTTTTTTTAATCATTTTTAAAAATAAAGCAATGATAGCACAGCTGTACATGGATTGTTAATAAAGAACTAAAAATGGGAATGGACCAATAAACAAAATGTAGCTTTTGAAAAGACTAAGGAACCGTTGGTGTCCGATAAGTTGTTAGTGCATTTTAACAATTATCAGCCAGTTCAAATTACAACAGATGCATCAGATTGGGGTGTGGGTGCAGTTTTATCACATACAAATTGATAATGGGGATTATCCAATAGCGTATGCCTTGCGCATGCTATTGAAGGCTGAAAATAACTATAGTCAAATTGACAAAGAGGCATTGGCTACAAGATTGTTTAAAATAGTGACTGATCATAAGCCTTTGTTAGGTATTTTTGCCCACAATCGGATAGCTCCTGAACATTTAAGCCCAAGAATGGTGAAATACTCTTGCTGGGTATGATTATGAATTAAATTTTAAAAAAGAAAAATAGATAACCCATGCAAATGTTTTATCCAGATTGCCAGATAGACACAAAGCTGTATCAAATGAAATAGAGAGAAATCAAATAGATGTGATGAAATAAAAAACTTTAAAAAGTTGGATAGTATGTAGTTGGACTAAAGAGGATAAGAAATATCAAATTTTTGCAAAGTGGATTAAGTCAGGTTAGCCGAACCAAAAAACCTTCATATCTTGCACAAGTGTTTTGGGCTAACAAAGATGATCTATCAATGAGCAATGATTGCATAGTTTTTGGGAATAGACTAGGCAAATAGTTTTAAACTTATTGCTTGAAGGTCATCCAGGTGTGGTATGAGCTAAAGCTCGGGTATGCAGTTATGTCTGGTGGATTGAAATTAATGATGACATTGAGAAGTTCATAAAGAAATGTTCATCTTGTCAGGAAGAAATGCAACTCCCAGCGAAGAATTTAATAGTGTGGTCTTTTTCAACTAGACTATGGGAAAAGGCAGGCAGTAAATTAAATTGGGCAGTGTATGAGAAACATAAGCTAAAAAAATTAGAAGATTATGTATAAAATGCATAGAGAGTGTTCTTCTGGAGTGGGGTGGGTGGGAAGGTATGTTATATTTCTATAAAATGGTGAGTAAAAAAGAAATGTTACAATATAATTTGAAGTACTGGAAATGAGAAAGTTGGAATTTTATAAGGCACATTGAATTTTAAAAGAAAAAAAAATACTCCAGAAGAAAAGATAAGAAATAAGAATTTGGGGGGAAAGAATGACTTAAGTAAATGAGAATAAATGTATAGTGGTGTTTATATAAATAGAAATAATTAATTACATTTTTTTTTTTGTTGCAAAATGATAAAGAGAAAATATGTAAAATATGTTAGTTTAACTAATGAAAAGAAAAGGAGCTGATTAAATCTGTAATTAACAAAATAAGAAGTTGACATAACTTGAATCAATAAGATAGGAAATGATTAGGTTGTCTTATTAAATTAAAATATACTAATTTAATCTGTAAATGCAGAATTTAATTAGAAGATAAGAAGAAATTCAAAAATATATAAAGAGTGGGTAAAAAAGGACAGTAGATTTTCTCCGTTTTTACAATTGTGTGGGACAAATTGTGTTTCCTCTGTCAGTGGAGAGTTGGCATTGCAAGACGTAGTGGAAATATTAGTCCCAGCCACCAGTTACCTGAAGGTTAATGAGCTGGTTAGAACTATATACAGATTGTCCTGATTTTATTATTATTTCATGTACACCTGACAAGCCTCTCCGAGGATTTATGACCATTTGATAAAGTAGAAACATTGTTTGATTGTTATAAATTTATGGGATTTAGCAAATAATAGCTGTCTCTAGTTAACGATTGCTATGTTTCATAAAAACGTCATTGGAGATTTCATTTTTAACTTATGCATTTTAAAGTTTTTTATCATTGGGGATCATCTTGTTTTTTTTTTGTCATATCAAAAAAGACTTAATTTTAGCATATTAGGTTTGTAAATTTATTGAATACTATTTTAATCTATTTTGCTGTGATATTTTAATAGTTTGTTTTGCAAATATATAGCAGTTTTTATCTTATTTATTACTATGAATGTAATACTTTTACAATCATAGATTTGTATATTATTTTTATATAATTTTATGATGTCATGTTCTCCATATATATTTTTTATAAATAAATCCATCTGTAACAGATGATTTTAATAATATTGTAAAATTTATATATCATTGTAAAATGACAATAATTTTCAGGTTGCCAATCCTGTTCCAAGAGTAGTACATCCTGACTGGTTACATAAAAAGCTTTTAGAAAAGAATGACAGTCTTAAGCAGAAACGAATTAATGAGATTTTTATGCCAAATCTTAAACCAAAACAGAAGGTAAAAAAAAAAAATTATTATAATTCATGATTTTTTTCTTTGAATAAATAATTGTCATTTAAAGATTTGTGTATAATTAAATGTAAGAATTAATTGGTTTTACAATTAGCCACTGATATACTAAATATTGTTATTTTTAATCTATTGCCTTGTGTAAGTATAAAGTTGTATTTAACCAACTGTAACTCAAATTTTCTATGGCAATGAATTAAATGATAGAAAAATGTGTTTGATAGCTAAGAGCTGCTATATATATATATAATTTTATATTAACACATTTTAAATATACACAAATCATCACCATCATTTTCAATTATCATTAGTTCACTTCAGGATGAAGCTCTGAATTTAATCTATTTTTTCAAACTTACCTTTTCAACATCATTTCTACAAACTTGCTTATCTGATCTATTTTGTAATTGATTTTTTTCTAGGACTTGTACAGTCTCTTGGGATTCAAATTAAACTTTATTTATTTTGTCATCTTTTTTAATATATGATCCAGCTTCCTAATTTTTTCAGTGATGATAATGATAAGTCTGTTCTTGTCTTGTCTTCTTTAATTTCTTTTTTATTAATCTTAACATACATCTTTCCATAATTTGCTGTGTGGTTCAAAATCTCTGTTTGCTTGTGTATTAAGTATTAAATTTCAAATCCATTAATAAGCATTAATACAATACATTAAAAATCTTTTTCAGGCATATGAGCATATTTCATTTTAATATTTAATTATTTATATCAAAAGGTTTCCTGTTTAATTCTATGATTAATTTCATTCATATTGTTTCCATCTTCATTTCCTCATTTTTGAAAGGCTACTGAAGTTTTTTCTAAGTCATTTATTATTTGTCTTTAGTGTTTTTTCTTTGTTCTAATAGCTTTTGTAACATTTCCCAGACTTCTGAACTATATCATTTGCAAAATCTGGATGACTTAAATAATCTCCGTTTATATTATTCTCTTCCTATTTTATAATTCTCAAAATACTTACCACAGAAATACTGTTAGGAGTTTTAGAGATTTAGAATCAGCCGGTTATATAGCTTTATCATTATTAATCTTGTTTGTATTATCTTGTTTAATCTAATCACTGTTATCTTGTTTTATCTAGTCATTGTCATGCAAATATTTAATATATATCATTGACAACAATTTCTCTATTTTTTTGGCTGCTTTTAAATTATGTACAATAAGTCTGTTATTTTCTGGAGCTACATCTTGATGATCAAAACTTTAATCACCACAGAACTGCTTATAGAAACAAATACTTTTTCTAAGCATCTTATTCTGATTGGTTCTTTCTATAATTTCCCTAAATATGATTTATTATTTTGTAACCATTTTTAAAGCTAGCTTTTTTTTTTTTTTTGATTCTTTGGAGAATTAAGTTTTCTGTAAATAAACTTTTAATGATTTTTTAGTGAAGATCTTGTATTGGAACTGATAGAAGTCTTATATATCTGTGCTTTTTTAAATACTAATATTACTGATTTATTCTTCTAATCTAGTAAAAATATTTAACATTTGGTATGTAACTTTACCAGCAATTTTTCTATTTTTTCCCTGTTTCATGAAAATTCTACTCTTTTTTGGGAACTTTCTCATTTTTCATATCTCACTTCTTTGTTTAAAATACTTAATCTTTCAAAAGAAAATTTTCATAATTGTAAGGAGCTACTCTAATTTTTTCCCGTATATTTTATGATGGCGTATCTCTTTTTTATAATAATGTCATTTTTTTCTTTTTGTCCCTGAAACAGCTTTTTTTTTTTTAAGTATCAAAATCTTTTATTCTTTTGAGATGTGTTTAGTTATGTTTTCTTATGTCACTATTAACTCTTGTTTGTACTATCATTTTATAGAATTCCAGGTATTCAATTTCTCCAATTAGTACATTTTTTAATATTTTATTTTCTTCTTTTCATTATACATTGATTTTTTTCATTTGAAAATTTATTGATGCATTGTTACTTTTATACTGGCTAAATATGTAGTAGGTAATTATATATATTGTGGCCTCAACTCTACTAACTTGGGATCAAATATACCGGGGGTGCCAAATTGCAGCTATAAATTGTAATGCCCACCAGAGATCATCATCATTAGCCATATTTAGGACTATAGAGGATACTGGAGAAAGTAATTAAATTGTTTCTTAAAAAAAAAATAATAACACCAATAATATTGATAAAACCATCTAATCTATGTGGTCTTAATTTCAAACTCGGTTGAGTCATGCAAATATTTCATAATTAATTTATTATTAAATTTATAATAATAATAATAATACAACTTTCTCCCATAACCTTATTATAAATATCTGATCTCGAGTGGTAACTACAGAAATTATTATATACATTTCTCATTTATATTGGACTGGAAATGAATCAGTAATCGATGCAGAGGACTCATAATCTATGTTCATAATATAGATTTATCATTTAATTTAACACTAGATAAAAATAAAAAAAAAATCTAAATCAATTCTCCTCATTTGATTCCATTACCTTATTTTTCGTTCTTAGCATCTATCAGATTAAATTAGCTACAATTATATAACACGGAATGTCTGTGTTATGTTCTCTGATCTGAGAATCCCTAATCTTATTTCTAAACATATAAATTAACCTGTCAATCGACTATCAATTTATGATCCCTACTTTAACAACAGTATAATAATTTGATTATGTGATACTACTTGACTTCCGAACTAGCTCTTAGATTAATAATTGAACTGCTCTTTCTCAAGGTCTAGATCTGTCAAGAGATGCACTTATACACGATTACATGGCAATGGATATGACTCCAAATATCTTAAGTCAAATTTTGATAGAATTTACTATTGGGAATCACTAAACACCAAGAGCAGGAAAGGGATTTTATGTCTGCTCCCAATATTCACAACATTACCATGAACCAAAAGATAAATTGACTAAATTTAACTTAACTAATCCCTGTCATTTTATTCTATATATCTAATATGTTAACCAAACTTTAATTAATAACTTTAAATCTATCCTATATTGCTAAATCAACTATGGAAGTAAACCATAGACATTAATCAGATAAATCAATCAAAATTTACTGTTAAGTAAATTACGGAAATAAATCGCAAAATTAGGTTTTGTGAATTAACTATAAAAATAAATCATGTGAAACTGAATTATAGAAATGTGACTTATAAAATGAATTATGTAACTCGAATGTAGAAATAATCAATATAAAATCAATACCGTAAGTCAATCATGGAAATAAATTGTCAATATAAAATTAACTATGTGAATCGAATATGGAAACAATATAATAATGACTATTGCAAATCAATCGTGGAAATAAATCATCAATAGAAAAATGAATAATTAAATTTAAATATAAATTAATATTACTTAAAATATAGGTCTGTATGAAAATTCTGTAGATGTTGGAAACATCAAAACACAAGACACAATGTAACTTATAACAATAGTAAAACTTTATTATATGAACAAGAATTAAAATAAAACATACCCAAATATAATATGGTTACACTTAAATATGTATTTTAGATCCACTAAATATTATGGTTTGAATACATGTTTAAAATTACTATTATTTTTTTTTTTAGGTAACTTATTTATTGCTTTTGACCCGTTTATTTATTAAGATAAACACACAAAAATAATACACGCTTACGCATGGAATCGGAATTCCGTATTTCTTTTAACTTTAATAAATCTATATCTCGAAAGAGAAGAAACCTATAAACTCATGCTCCCCTTTTTATTTGTAAACCTTGTCAATGGACTATTCCAAATAATACCTCGTTTCACTTACTCTAATCAGCAATGTTAACTAATCAGAAATTTCCATATCATTTTATTAATTAATAATTTCTTTACTATTCTTATGAAAAAGGATGATATAACATATAATAAAAAAAAAACTTTTACTGGTCTTGTGGATTGGTTTAAATTCAAAAAAAAAAAACCACGCTTTTACGGTAATGCTTGTCAGATCTTTACGTTTTTAGCCGTAGATACTTTAATAGGTCAGTCTGTTGATCCAGCTCGACAGCTCTCAACTTATCATATTCACAAAATCAATACGGATCGGTTAGTTTACCAATTAAAATCTCTGTCATTCCTCATCATACCTCCGTCTGACCGAATCCTTATCCTGTCAGGGCAATTTTATTCTGTCCCACATGAGAAAAACACTCTCTAGATCCTTCAATACCATGCAGTATATATATATAACGCGCACACAGCAGCGTCTGGATAAGTGAAATTAAAACCAAACCAACGACAACTTCAACTCTTAACTCCAATTGTTTGCTTCAGCCTGGGGAAGAGAAACTTTTCTTAAGACTTAGAATGTGTGAGGAGCTCCGGCCTACACATTTATTCATAATGGGCATGCAAAACCTTTTCCTCAATTCAACAATAACTTTATTAATAATTCCCTATCTTTAATAGAATAAATGGAGTGAAACTCGGTCATCTCGAACTATCATGGTAAATCAATCATGAGTCAGCTATTTTCCATCCATGAGGTGGCACGATAACTCTACCTCAATAATATTAAGCCTTTACTGCTTTATATATGCATCCACATACATTGATTACAGTCTAAATGAATGACAAAGACTAACCGGATCCCGAATTAAAACATGTATGAATCACTTCAATCTTAAACAAGCGAGCTGATCACACACCCCCTACACCTGTATCAATAACAGATCATCGACACTGATAGCACAACTGTGGTTTTCCACACAATCATCCATATCATTCATACCTAATATCAAGCACAAATACATATCAAAATTTGTTAAGAATATAAAAGGTATTCTATATCATTTCTCTCTTCTCTTTAGATTTAAATCTACGTAAGCACTTATCTTTTCAATGGGATCAAAATCATTCTTTTTCTCTTTCCTTTTGCACATTTTAAAACATAAATAATAAAAAACAAAACTTATTATATTAAGATATTCTAGTGGTAAAACAAAAAAAAAAAACATTTCTATCAAACATGAACATATTATATAAACAAAATAAAATATAGAATAATATCAAACATTACTAGAGTCTCTTTCTAATATCTTTTCCTTTGATTGTACTCTGTTCATTTTATTTGGAGATAGCAGTTATAAACGCACATCATAGACATTTATTTTAAATCAGATGTATACTAAAAACGCACATAGTTATTTGAATCACAATAGATAAAAATGAAGACAGTCTTTTTAAAATCAGAATGCATGAAAAACGAAGGGTTATATGTAAATCATATGTCGAAGATGAAGAGTTACTTTTAAATCAAATGTAGAAAACGAAGAGTTACTTTAAATCAAATGTTGCAGACGAAGAGTTATTTTAAATCAAATGTAGATAACGAAGAGTTACTTTAAATCAAATGTAGAAGACGAAGAGTTATTTTAAATCAAAATGTAGAAAACGAAGAGTTATTTTAAATCAGAAAGTAGCTGCAGGACAATTAATAAGTCTTAAAAAGAGTTTTGTTAATTACCTTCCACTTTGTTGGTTTCTTTCCGGGATCGAATTCATTTGTTTCTTTTCTTCTTCTTTTCCATTTTTTTTTCAAAGGTTCAAAGTATATACAATAAGTGGCTTCTCATTAACAAACATGAATTAACTTTTCTTTAAATATTATTCAGAAGTTAGCTGGAGGTTTTTTTTGTTTTTTTTTTTAAGAATTTTACCCAGCCAAACAATTATGATAATATAAATTGGTCCTTCATAGTTATACCATAGTGTGATAGTTCTTTCCTTAAATAAAATTTTAATAAGCAAAACCGATAGACTTTGGCATTCAGAAAAAAATGTCTTATTGAAGGCTGATTGTTTCATGATTAACTTCAGGAAGAATAAATGCACACCACAAATATGAATTAGAAATTTATATTTCGGTAAACTATACAACTCAAGTACATTGTTAACTTCTGAGACGGAAAATTAATAAAAATTCGGAGATAATTGAACTGCTCTCTCAGCAAGAAGCAAAAAGTTAAAAGTCCCTTAGCAAAAATTTAAACAAGTCCCCTAGCAAAATTTTTTAAAAGTCTCCCTGTCATTTTCTCCAACTCCCCTTTTATATTTTTCAGCACAAGGGAAGAGAGAGGAAAAAAAAACATTGGTCAATTCCCCTCTCCACCGGTGGTCCCCTTCCAAATTTTTAAAGATAATCCATTCTCAGAACAAACAATTGAACCATTTATCAGTTGTCAGATTTTGACAGCTTTTTTAATCTTTTTGGTAAAACAATTGTTACACTTATCTTGACTAAACACTTTCCCATTTAGTTTTATATTTTTGAATTACTAATAATAAATTACAACAGATTCATTTATTTTTCCATTGTTTCACACTTGTCAGGAAATAATATAAAAAATGGTATCAAAAAGAAAAGAAAAAATGTCAACTCATATATCTGTATTACACACATACACATACATCTGTAGATTATTTAAAAAAAAAAATGCTTATTTAGACTACATGAACACAAAATATCCCACACAATTTCTTATAATTACAAACGCAATATTAATTATAATTTATGTTAATCATAACACAAACTCCCATTATTATTTTCTATAACTCTTAAGCTTATTCTCCCGAAAGAAGCTGTTAAACAAAAGCTATTGATAATCATTTTACTTTCAATTCTCACCAACTTTTTAGTGATAGACATTAAACTTTACAAAACTCTATCCCAGCTATATAAATATTTATTTCTTTATCATTATATTGGCAAATCATTACTGCAGCGTACAAAAAAAAAAAAATCAAATCATCCCCCCTTGCATTAAATAATGCTAGCTATCTTTTCTACAAAGACAAACTGTCTCTATATGTTATTTTTGAGCTATCTAATTAGTGATTTCTCAATAAAGCTTTTTAATTTTTCCCACATTCAAAAAAAAATTTTTTTTCCTTCTTTTTTCCACAGCTATCTCTCTTCCTCTACAACCGGTTTATAGGTGATGTAGATCAAAGGGCTACAATATATACTATAGATTAATTATGTATTGTGCATACATGCGTACCGACATACACATGTATGATTCATACTACAATTGTACCAATATTTTAACTGAAGACGTGCTCAGCCATATCTTTTCTGTAGTGGTTTATCATGCTAAAATGAAGATTTTTATGAATTACAGATATGAATCACATACTATCAAGATTCGTCCATGTATGATTCATAATATAATCATGCTAAAAATGTCAGTATGATTGTATAATGAATTGTGTATGGATTATCTCAGATAATGTCAAATATATCTGTGAAAATTTTTATTTTAACACATACACACATATTGTAATAGCAATAAAAATAATAAATATAATGGTAATTAACTATTATATACAGTCTTTCAATCTGAAGAAGTATTTTTGGTTAATCCCTTAATCCTCCTGGCAGTTGAGGAGGGTTAAGGAATTAATCAAAAGTACTTCTTAGGTATGAAAGACTGTATATAATTATTAATTATCATTATATTTTTATTGTTATTACAACAGTTTTTAATTAACAATGTTGTAATCTAATTCATGCCGCGAAGATTGTAACCTAAAGAACAAGTCTTAAATAATTAGATATTGTAACCTAAAGAGTGAGAATCAGCTATTACACATCTCTCAGCCCAAATTGTAATCTTATAAATAAATGGTTACATAAATAGTATACAGTACGCCAAAAAATAATGTTATTAAATCTCACAAAGATCTTATTAAATAAAACAGAAATGCAGAATGAGAAAACCAGGCCAATTGGTCAGACAAAATATCAATGTATTATTATTCAATGATGGCAAGACTTCTCTAATATCTTAAGATATTAAATAACACTTTGACTAAAGCTCAGGGTTCTGCAATTGCTTTGGTAATTCATGCCGAAAACACTGAGAATTATAACAATAATAAACATTTATTAATAAACTAGAAAAGGAGAAACCTCAACTTGCTCTTACAACACTTTAACGATCTCGGTATTTACCACATAAATCACCGAGTAGCATGGTTACAATTAATTTTTTTCTGTTAAGAAATCTTCTTCAGTATACTCCCCTTTTAAATCCTTCATACCGTCATGTTGCCATGATCAGATCTGCGTGGAATAATTAGTCAATTTTATCAATCTTATCAATTCATAATGCCACATTATATTTCTTTAGCAATAAATCTATGAATTCTTAATTTAAAATTGGAATATTATGGTCTCAGGGTTCTTATAATGAATGCAAAATTTCTACTATAGATCTTATGAATACATTGTTGATCAGTGAATGTTATCCTAGCAATTAACTTAAGACATTTAATTTACGAATTAATATCTACTTTTCATTAAATAATAATAATAAAATTTTACAAATTATTAAATAGTTAAACGAATAGAAAATATCATATCAAACTCTAAATTTTGAATATTATTTTCATCAACTAGGACACATTCAAATTCTATAAGTGGGAAAAGGGATTTTATATTCACTCAAGGTATTCATCAATAACACAATAAATTTATTAAAATGGAAATAACAATAATTACTCTGAATGTAAGTTTTCCTTCAATAGATAATAATCCATAAAACAAATTATAATTGTTTATTTGAAAGCAATTTTCATATTTTCTAATAGTTTTTAATTCAATAGTTAAACATTTGTTACGTGTCTGTACCTGGATAAGTATCAACGTATTTATTTAATAAAATTGTAAGAAAATATTGAATAAATTTGCATAAATTACTACTCAGTTTTCGGTTTAAAATCTCAACATAAGCTGACACTCCCAAGATAGGCTATGAATATGAGGATTAAAGTTCTCCGAAAGCACTCAGCCTAATAATTCTTATAATATTGAGCTTCACTTGTTTGCATAAAACACAATTTATATAGTACTCAAAAATGAAGTAAAAACAAGGATTTTATTTCACAATTGTATAATGTTTAGATTTCTGGATTCAATGAGTACCAGGAACATTAAGACATTATACAAAATTCAAATAACAAAACATTTATTAACAAAATTAACAACTTTAATATAATATAAACGTAGCAATGCAATAAATAAAATTAAACAAAAATTATATTTACAATGAATTTTTGCAATCGCTATGGAGAATACAGTCCCACTTTCTTTACATTAACATTAAATTGTATGTAATTGAATTACACATCTGTATCATATGGTATCCTTACATGGACCTAGCATTGAAATAGCTAATAAACATCACATGATCAATATATATATAGTAAGTTTTTGCCTGTTTTAATAACCAATAATCATTGAAATAGCTCAAATTACCTAAATTTATACTTTTTAAAACATATACCCATTTTACTCATAGTATCAATAATTATTTTATACAATGGTATGTAGAATAATCTAATAAATTTTTAAATAAATTTCTTTTTTAAAACTTGCTACATCTTTTGATAGAAGCATATACCTTTTGATGTTATTGACTCTTACTTCAGCTTTATAAGCTATATATTAATTATCTATTTTATAAACTTTTAGTAATAAAACCTTACTAACTAATGATTTGGATTCGAAGTTATAGTTTTTAAATAATATTTTATTAACTATACCTCATATGTTCACACTTTTAACTCTCAAGCTATAAACAAAACCTTCAATCCCTTCAAAGGTCACACTTATATATCCGCACACTCATTGCTTTCTATGTCCCAACAATGAGTATAATAAATAATATTAATTTTATCACTCCAGCAGTGACTTGCTTCCGTACTTGGTTGATCATGAACACCATTGCCTATTAAGGCTACTAATATTAATTTAAAATTTAGAATAAATATTTATCGGTTGTATAAATAAATGATTGGAAACAGCTCAGAAAAATACATTATACTTCAAACCTTAAACATCCACTTATGAATTAAAAAGTGTCCCTGAAGTAGGTGATACACTTCAAACATTAAATTCAAACAATGACATACCAATTAAGTTAACAACATCTTATGTGATGGAAAATATTACTACGAAGATATTCATATCTAGGAGGAAAATAAGACTATAAAAGCAATAAGCAAGTGATGGCATGAACCCGGAAGGCGCTACTACTATCTGAGGGCAATAAGATATGTTAGGATTTAGTCACCACACATATATAACATGGAAATGAACCAATCACTATTACAATTGTAAATATGAAACATACCTCTCAAGGAATATATTAATTATGGAAATGGAGAGTAATCTTCGATCTCCTAATAAACTATCATGAGAGAGCTATACTCTATCTCAACCCTCAAGGTAGCAATAACTTGGCATTCCTTGGACATGCAGTGGTCATATACAAATATCACTTATTCTAGAGAGAATTTGGTTTGAACTCTTGCTAAATATAAAACTGCATTGATGTATAAAACCAATAATATGATTATTGTCAAATATGAGTAAGATAAAAATATATAGACTTAAATAATTAAGAAACGAAATGTGCATCATTCTTGTAAACATATATTATTTTATAACTATCTCTCATAACCTAGGACATAGCAACATTTAAAATCTTAATACCATATAATTAATATATCATAGCATTGATAATGTTAAATTTTAATAAGAACAAAAAATACATGAACTTCTTATGTAAATGATTTAAAATCTATCTCACACATATAAGTTATTAATATTCTCATAGTATCTGGATTAAATCATATATCACGATACTAGAAAGACATATTCAACCATAATATAACTTAATTTAAGTATAGGTTGGATCAAAATTAATATATCATAAATAATAATAAAAAAATATGTTTTTGTTTTCCAATAATGAATAATAATAATGATAAAAAAAAAAAAATTATATTCATGTCCTTTAATCAGCCAAAGTTTATAGTCCATGATCTATTGATCTATTACATTGTAATGATCTCTGTGCACTATCAGCATCCTCTGAACGATTGCATTAACAATTATTTCCGTACACATTATGTACATGCACATATAACAATTATCAATACATGAAGACAAATGAATGGCCATTATTCCATGAACCGCATCACGCGTACAAAACAGATTAGTTCATATTTTTTTTAACATTCGATTAATCTAATGGATTATAAGATTTTGAATTACTTTCTTTATTATTTAGCAAAGTTTCTTTTAATTCATACAATTTCTTAATATTATTTGGAGTTAGTCACATTATTTCCTTAATCATATAAGGTCCTCACATATTTATCCCAAAAGCATTTAATAACTTTAATAGATCACTTTTAATATGCAATATTATTCCTTTATAGGTTTTTCAATAGCAGTTAAATGAATTCTATAATGTGCAGCATATTTCATAATTCTTTTATTCCATTTTTTGTAGAAAATATAGATAGTTCATCTTTAACACTTTCCAACATATATTCAGATCCAAATTTATTCATTGTAAAAGTATCGATTTATGATTAAATTTAATTATTTTATTTGTTAAAAACTTTCATTTTTCAGTCAATAAACAATCATCAATTATTATTTTATAACTTTTTCATTCAAAGAAACAGTTTCTCTTTCATCATTAAGATAATAAGCATTTGAAAGTTTCTGAAATCACTTTTTTTAATTCAGTTATGATATATGATCAAAATTAGCACTTAATTTTTTCTTTTTCCTTTCCTTCCAAACTAGGCATTCAAACAATTTATATTCGATGATAGTTCTAGAAAAATCATGATATTGTAAAAATAATACCCGTAATATTTCAGGCTTCAACAGCCAGTGTTTCGTTCTAGATGTATCATCACTTGATATGTTGCAAATAAAATCTTTATCATTGGGATCCAAATCTCCTGGTCAACTTTAGGGCAAAATGAATACCTGATTAAAAAAGTTACTCAAACATTCTCAAAAAAAAAAAAATAAATAAAATTTTACTTTTTGGATTTTGAATTTTAAGTTTTCTGCAACTCTCCAAATTCAATATCCCTTTTCTCAGTACCAACTTCTTAGTACAAAATTTTTAGCAGAATCTCTTCCCAAATGTGTGCTTGGCTTTTTATAATCTCCTGTTGTCAATCATTAAGAAACATACCCTTCTTGCTTGCTCTTCCCATGTGTTAATTTTCTATTGGCTGTTAAATTATAATTTGACATTAATTTTTCACACTACCCAAACAATCGTGATTTACTTGGTATTTCCCAGTTTTAAATTATATGATAAAATAAATAAATGTCAAAATGAAGGTAAAATAAAATATTAAATAATTTAAACCAAGTTAATTTTATGAATGAATATTTTTAAAATCTAATTTTAACTTGATTGAAAATTTTTAACCAAATGATTAGCTGTCAAATGATACTAAGCATGATGTATGAAAACGTATATTTTTCCCAATAATTAAAATTATATCAAGTAAGCCCTCACACACACTTAAAATATTCCATCTTAACTATTAATCTACAACTTATTTAATTAGTAATAAAACTATTCAACTATTTTAAACTTAATAATCTAATTAAATAAGTCGACTGTTTAATTTTATAACTAATTTTAAGTTAAATCTTCTATTAAAACTTATACAGTATATCTATTTCTTCAACTTTAACACCCTATTTTATTCAGTTACTTAAGTCACTCATCTCAACTCCATCATCAAGACACAGTTAGAGCCACTGATTAACAGACTTTAAACTGTATTCAAACATTTTAGCAAAACTATGAATTAACTTTAAATATTATATATCTAACAGTAGCATTCTGATCTTTAGCTAGAGTTATCTAAATCAAGGTCAGCTATAAATATGTTAAATTCATTGGATTCTCTGTGAGAAAATTTTTTTCCCAGTTAATGTTAAATCTACAACAAAACTAGCTCTTTTTGGCCAAAGCCAAAGGTCACAATATACATGTATATAAGTTTACATATTAGTCAAATTGTCTTACATTGTTGTTTCTTAGTTGAAAATTTATTGATGTATTGCTATTTTTTTATATCGGCTATTTGTGTTATATATATACTATGTATTAATTACATATTGTACAAATACATAAAATTTATATATTAATTTATTTATATGGTAACAGTAAAAATATACACTACTAATTTAACCATCAATTAATTATCCTCAGATCCAAGGCTCCTCACTGATTAAAACCACAAGCTAGAAACTAGTCTGAGGATATTGGATGAGTAGGCACTAGATAGTGATTTTATGCACAAGCCTTCTGACATCCATTGATTACTCTGGCTTGCATTGAGTGGCACTACTGTATAGAGAGTTTTGCCTGTTTTAATTATTCTTATATAGTGTTAATATCATTAATTCGGATTTGAATTCTAACCAATAATATATATAATAAATATAAACTATTCAATGTTCCCCAAACATATATCTATAATGATCAATGTAGAAATATCTTACTACATAGATTTATAAATCTTATGTCTCCTGGTTTAAATCAGCATAACTAAATTGGACAAAGATGATAATGGTTTTTATTATTACATTCACTCCAAGGGTATTTTGTTTGTTTTAGGTTTTTATTTGCAGAAATTCCAGATACCAAACCTCCTCAAACAGAGAATGTTTACTTGGAATTATTTAAGATAATAGTAATAGTTATTTATCAGTTTCTACCATAACACTCCAGCACATCACTCAGTGACTTGCATGTTCTCATAGTTGTGGATAATTTTATGGACTAGCATATGTGTGTGTTAAGGTTATAACATTTAATTATATATAAAACAATATGAACAAATGAATTAATAAATAATAAAATAACCATTTATTAATGAAACAAAGATAAGTAGTTTGATTATAGGTGTGTTGTGTAAATTTCAGTGGTAAATTTTATCTTGCATAAAATTATTAAGATGATTGTAATAAAGAGTTTTTATATTTTATTCTCTCTTCATTTAGTAATTTTACAATCAATCATAGGATAATCAATCAGTTTCAACCAACAAATTTGTATATTTATTTTTCCATTCAGTAACTTCGAGTATAAATATAAAAATCATTAAAGTATTTTTATTCAACAAACAGAACATCTATTCCAAGTGAAGCATAACTCATCCTTTAAATTACTTTCAATTTAAGTTTATGATTGTAATTCACAAATAAAATACAGTATTGAATTTATTTTAATCTTTAGAAATTTTTTATACCTTTCTATATTAGAAAAAGAATAAATTATTATTATTTTTTTTAATATCTGAATATCCTACCATTCACCATTTTTAATGTTCTTTCTCCTAAGTTTTAGATATGTTTTCTTCTCTCTAATTAGATTCTTTCATAAATTTTTTTTTTTCAGAAATGCATTTTTCTTCTCTTCACATCTTAGACAAGTATATTAGCTTTGTATTAATGTATTATATATCAAATACATTTAAGCTTTTGGCAACTTATCTGCATAGTTTGCTCTTTTTCTTTTCTGGCAGATTATAAGAGTTGGTACTATAATTTCTCATAGGCTTCATTTACAGGCTGGGTGGTATGCTTAAGGTTTTCAACTGATGTGCTTACTTGCTTTTTACTTAGCCTCTCATGTTAAAATATTTCTTAATATAACATGTTTATAGCTTCTCTTATAAGCTTGTAATTCCAATTAGCAGCAAAGCAAATTCTTCTTTACATGGTTTACTTCCACTGCTTTATCATATATTTTGCGGTATAGAATTCCGTTAATCCTCACTGTATCGAAATTGACTGTTGAATGATTGACAGTTTTTTTTGTCTACTCTATTATTTATCACCCATACCATATTGTAGCTTAGCATTGTTATCTACAGCATCTACCTTAATGACAACTCATCTCAGACCCTAGAGAAAAATATTCTCTAATATTCTTAACCAAAAGAAAGAAATAGCGGTTTGCTTTCTTTTGTTTATGTATTACAAAAAGAAAATCCTTTGCTGACATTTTTTATTATATTCATAATTAAAAAATTGTTCTTAATTTATAATTCTTTTTCCTTTATTTGAAATCACTATACTTTTTCTATCAAAATCAATAAGATTTTATTTCACTACGATTTGGAACTAGTTAAACTAAAAATCTCAAAATACCGTTTTATTTATTAATTGCATATGTTCTTCATTTCTATTGTATATAGGCATGTGTAAGTGAACACACGCATGTCTTTCTTGAAATCTTTTATGTGGCATTTACACTGCTGTTATTATGGTTATAATATATATATAACAAAAATATTTTACATGCTAAATCTTTAATTATAATTATTTTAGTTTATTAGTCTGCATTCAGAACAGGTCATTTGCCTGTTTAAGCTGGTTTATTTAAACTTTATCAATAATTTCAATCTCTATGGTCAAGTTGCAATCTTTAGTGTCTATATAATTATATGGGATCATTAGTAGCAGTGGGATTTCACCTCTATTGCTAAAAGGAGGTTGCCTTGACAACAGTTTGAAATTCTTGATTGTTATTTATATTGGGATTGTCTAAGGGTTGACTGGTTTCTAATATATTTATATATATGTACTGTGCTTAGCAATATAAAGTTTGTCTTTAAAAAGGGTGCTCTGTATTGAAAATGCATTAAAGTTATATATTTTCTAGTTAATAATAGCAAGATAGCCACTTGCTGAACACGTAGTATGCTGGAAGGTTGGTTATGAACGGATTACTTAAAAGCAAAAAAAAAAAAATATACTCGCTTGGGAATTTACAGCAATTTATTATAACAATTTATTGGCAAACTTTATATTGTTTTTTTTTTTTTTAATGTGCTTTTTTAAAAAATATATAATTATCTTTATAATTTCCCTTTTTTTATTTTATTAGTAATTTAGTAAAATTTATTATATATTAGTGATTTTGAGCAATGTTTAAAATAATATCTAAATATTTTGATAGTATTTGTTTTTAGTTATTATATCCAATGGTTTTATAGGTTTTTTATTGAATTTGAAAATAAGAAAAAATAAGTGAAAAGTTCAATGTCTATAATAAAGCTTTGATCAAAAATACTGATTCAATACCTGGCGAATGACTGAAATAAATAAAATAAAACTGGAGACTGTAGTATATGGTTGGGATCAAAAGATGTTCTGAGACTTTATGGACAGAATAAATTTGAGTACATTAAGTACAGAAGAAAACATTCTAGGATGTCCATGAACAAGAAAAAGATGATGGGAAACTAATAAGGGCACTTAAATGGATATAAAAAGAAAATACTCTAAAAAAGAAAGTCTGCAAGAAGCTTGCAGTTTACTACTATTCTGAGTACTTTTTTAATATATTGATATAATGTTTTACTTTACATTTATTTCTTTTGGATAAATGGCATGTTACTGGTTAATAACTTATTAATGATGAAAAAAAAAGGTCCCTATTCATATGTATTAATTTGTCATTTTTTGCCACCCTTAACACAATCATCTCTCAACTTTAGAGGTATATCATAAAACTAAAAACCACATACCACCAAATTTTTATCGAGTACTGTATATGGAAATAAAACATGCTTTTCAAACAGGATCACACTCAAGATGCAATTTTATGCACTACTTTAGTCCAGATGAACTTTCTTTTCTCACTTGTTTAAATCTTATCTTGTAAATCAACAATAGAAATCATTCCACCTTAAAATCTACATATACACTATTGTGTGTTTTGTTTAAGTTGTTACTTATATAAAAAAAAAGTAGGAAAAAAAATTGTATCTTCGTATATTTCAATTAATAAAATTAAAAAAAGAAGACTGAATTTGCTGATGGTAATTAGAACAGACGTATAAAAAAAAAAAATTATCTTTATTAACATGGAATGCAATAGCATCACTTTTGTTTATAGTACAATTATAGATTTTGTATGAAAAAAAAAATCCTATAACCATAAATGATTTGATGTCTATCCTGATCATATTCTAAATAGACTTCACATATTTTTTCAGTGTCTATAATTATATGTTTGAATTTTGTGAACATTAATTATTATTTTTAGAAATATAAAATTATGTGCATTAGTAGAAAGAACTTATTCCACATTGTGCATACAAGATTGTTATACACAATATGGAATATATTATAGATAAATCTGAATTTTAATCAATTTAATGTCTATGATTAAAAAAAAAAATTTTAACCAAATAAAAGTGATTAATTATCAGCATTTATGTATTATTAAAGAATATTTCTTGTAAATATGTATTCACTCAAAATGTCTGATGTATATTGTATAAATGCATAGCAAAATTGGCCAGCTGAAGAGACTGGTTGAGTCAAAACACATATTAGGAACTATTAGCATATTTTTTTCAGTATTATAATTTGTATGATTGAAATATAAGAGCTTTTAATTGTAGTTATGTTTTTTAAGAATTGTAAAGAAATATTACTGAATTAACATAATGTATTAGTTTAATTTCTTACTATTTTTGAATATGACTTTTCTGCTCCTAAAAAATTTATTGTTTAAATAGGGCATGTTTTTCTTTTATGGAATTGCCTATATTTAATTACTTAATTGATTAAATTGTATCAATTTAGATTAAAACTAGACGCAATTGTGTTATAAATAATTTTTATGATATTTTTTTTTTTTATTACTGATGTTTTATAGTTGATATCTTTATATATACTTATATTAATAATAAATGTTTATATAATAAATAATTTTTTAAAATTTTATTTGAAACTTATATTTGTTTAAATATTTAAATTCCTGTATTTTTTTTAAAGGAAATTCCACAGGATTCATGTATTGATATGGAAGATATAGGACAACCAAAACCTTGTGCAGTGAAACTTCCAGTCAGTAATAAAAGAAAAAGGCTACCTGAAACCGAATCACAAGAATCTGAATTAACTCAGTCATGGAGAGATGTTTTAGGCCCACCACCCCCTTTAGGAAATACCAAAGTATTGTCATTTCAAATTATAATAATGCAGTAATTATATTATTATTATGATAATACTGTTTTCATGGACAATAGATATAAAAAATGTATTTTCCAGGTTCATCTGTATATAATTAAAAGTAATGTTATAGTGACTTTTGATTGGCTTGTACAGTCATTGTCTAGATAAAGAATATTAATTTAAAAACATTATACAGTCTTTCTTCAAGCAATATATAGAACAAGATTAAGTGTATTTTCAATCAAAAATTTTAGATTGTGAAGGAGAAGGAATATAATTTTCTACTTCTTCTTTTCCTATGTATTGATTTCTATTTTAACATATCATACCATTTACACCTTTCTTAAACACTTTATCAATACTTTTATTTATATCAAACTAACAGTTTCGACCGTCCTACAGTCATCATCAGAGTTCTCTCTGGCAGTCATCATCAGAGCTCTTGTTAATCGAAACTGTTAGTTTGATATAAATAAAAGTATTGATAAAGTGTTTAAGAAAGATATAAAAGATATGAAGGAGAAGGAAAATACTAGATATCAAATTAATAAAAACGATTTAATATTTATATCAGATAATTATCTTAATATCATATATCCCTTACCTTTCACATTAAAAAAAAATTATTGGAAAAATATTTAATCTTGTTCCATGTTATTAGTAATGCTTCTACAATATTTTTAAAATGATATTCCTTACCCAGATAATGCAATTCATCTGAAAAGTTAGTATAATATTACTATTAATCACACATGGATGAATACGGAAAATATATTTTTTATATATATACATAATTAATATTATATATTTAAGTATATATAGAAATAGATTTGAAATGAAATTATAAGCTGAACATAATATAAGTGCTGAGGTTGGTAATCTTGATACTGTTAGCATTTTCCAGGCTATTCAGATTATGGATTCAGATATTTGTAATTAGTTAAAAAGGAAATTTTATATCATAAAAGTGAACAGCTTCATTACTATTAGTGAATTATAGTTATCAATGAATGTCATTGGAAAAAGCTTAGTATCATCCTATGTTGTTTGGTGCAGTAATGGAATAGCAGACTGGAGTTTCAGGTTCGTGGATCACACTCAGTTTTGTTATTTCTGTCACTAATTTTTTATGAACTCTCCAGCAACAAAGCCATTCAATTATACAGCCTCTCTACTATTAAAGTGAATGAGAAGAGACAGAATGTATTGCAGTAAATTATCATTCTATTGTGAAGTGAGATGTAAAGTGAAACCATAGTATCATGATATTAAATTATCAAAGTTGTTAATCAATTCTAGAACTTCAAGAGTAAGCATATTTTTAAATCTGCCTATTGTTAATAATAAAAAAAAAAAGTAAAATATTTTGTTTTATTGCTTTCACAAGTTAGTTTAGTTTTAATTTGATTTTTATTAATTAGATAAATCATAAGCTCATATATAATGTACATATCTTAAAAACTTATCAGTCATCAGTCAAAAACCAGATTGAATACTTATTTCTCTCATTCTATTTTACACTATTTTTATTAGGAGCTTTTCACAAAGTCATCCATCAACTTTTTTTTCCTTCCACTTACCTGTTTTTATAATTCATTTATTTCCAAATATATCAACAGGTCCAGAGAGTAATCATATCATCAATTCTTCCATTTCCCCATTTCATTCTCTTCATTGCCCAGCTTCTCATTTTTTATATCATCCAACAAGGTCAATCTTTTCCATCCTTTCTTCTTGCTTCCACTCACCATTTCCTCCAAAATATCTTTTATTAAACTATACTTTCTTCTTCATTTCTTAATTTCTTTAATGATTAATCGTTTTTTACTTTTTTTTTTTTAATGCCTCTATGGTTTTAACTTTTTTCTTCAACTTGTTTTTCTCATATTTTTTTATATTGATATCTTAAGAGCTTCCAGTCTTTTCTGCTTTTTGTATTTTAATTGTCCAAGTCTTTGCTTCATATAAATTAATACTTCAAACAAAATATATTATAGTCAAAATAAGAGTCATAGATCACATGACCCAATTTTCTTAAGCTTTTAAGTTATAAATAATGAGTATTGCCAATTCCTCAACAAGCTTTGTGTTAAATGCTTAGCCAGAGAAAGCATTTAAAATATCTCTTTCAGGAACCCCTCCCCAAACCCCTGACCATGGTTTCGTGCTTTGGCACTCCTCAGAGAGGTGTCAGGGTAGGGTCAGACACTAGATCTAAAAATACCAACACAAAGTCAGCATTTAACTAAAAGTTATCTATTGAGTGAAAAATCTGAAATTTTCAGACACCTACATGTCTTCAAACTATCCAAATAGCTATATGGGGCTGATAAATCTTCAGCCATACCATATATTAGTAGTCTTAGCAATATAACATTGCATAAGACTTAAGGCAGAGATTATAAATAGTCAAAATAAGTCATATATCACATGACCCTATTCTCTTAAGCTTGTAAGTTATAAACAATGAGGATTGCCAATTCCTCAACAAGCTTTGTGTTAAATGCTTAGCCAGAGAAAGCATTTAAAATATCTCTGTCAGGAACCCCTCCCCAAACTCCTGACCATTATGTTGTTTTTTTTTTAAAAAAATTCTAATTTAAAAGGGCTGTGGAGTAACTTAGGATCTTTAACAAACACCTCTCATTGAAATTATTACTAGAAGGTTTTAATCATTACTGCCAAGTTTTCAAATATTTAAAAGCATTAACTACTTGATCTTTAAATTTTTTTGTCTAATTATTATTTTTAAATTTTTATTCTATCTTTTTATTTTCATTGCTTTAGTTTTTAATTGCATTTATTTTTATCCTGATCTTAATACAAATTCTTTATGTTTGTTTTGGCTTATGAGAGTACTGCTATATGATAAGCACATTTGGTATAAAGATTCTTTCTTACTTCTATAGTGATCTTATCAAATCAACACTCATTTGATAACTCTTTTAAATATTCTACACTTCAACACCCTTATTTTATATCTTTTTCTAAAAAATAAAATTATTTAATCTTAAAAATGTTTTCAGATTCATTTACATTTATTATACACAGTCATCTGATTAAAAAATCTTTTCAAGGTTATCACAAAAGCAAATTGAGATGTCTAGATAATAAGGTACTAAAATGCAAAAATAATACTTGATTATTTTCCGTGGTGCTCAGCGTCATTTGGTACAGCAGTGGAGTGGCAAACTCTGCAGCTCATAAGTCCACTGATTATGGACCAACTCTGTTATTGCCCATGCTGTAAAATTTTAGGTTTATCCTCAATGGTAATTTGCCATTGCTTACCACTTTCTTAATATAATTTAATGAGTTTTTCTATATTATTAAAGCACACTAAAATTAATGAACATAATATTCTCTCATTATTATATATCTTTCAGTAATTATTCTCACTACTCCAATTACATCTTGCAATTCTATTTTTCAGAATTCAAACTCTTTTCAAATAAAATCATGTCTAATCTATTAGAATTATATCTATATAAAACTCCTATCAGTGCCTTGGGAACATGTGAAAATGAAACTAAGTGGCCTAAAATTCTTATATTTTACTACTCTTCTCCAATGGAATTGTAATTGTCGAAAGAAAATCTACTGTCTGCTTTCCTGAATTACAAATTGCATTATAAATTTCAAATAATTCTCCTAAAAAGTTTTTACCAAAATAGCCTTTAATAATGCAACTAAAATATCATTATTTCTGTGAGCTTTTTTAAACTTCATTTTATTACTTTTCCAGTGTTTTATTCTATTATTGAATGACTACTTTGTTTTATTTACCAGACTTTTTTTTTCCCAATTAACATAAACAAAAGCTTATTATCTCTATCATACAAATGATTTATATATTCTTTCCATTTTTTTTAATATACCTTCCTTCTTTATAACAACCTTCCATTATTTTTTGACAATTTTTTCAGTATTGTGATCCTGCTTTTTTTATTATATATTTATGTATTAAATCCCTCCCTACCTCTTAGCATTTCCCTTTTAATCATCCTTGCAATTTTTATTGATCCCACTCTGTTCAGCTTATTGTCCTTTTTTTTTTTTTTATGTATTTTTGTATTTATATTTTCTTCATTTTCTTTTTTCTACTACTTTGTAAATCATATTACTAGTCCAAGTTTCTGCAACTTCTTTTAACTTCTTTTTTTAAAAATAATTTTCACTTTGATTAATTTTATCAACCAATTTTTTTATCCTTATTTTCTTAACTAAAAAACTTTAAAAATTTTTTCCTTCAAATTGCTTTTCAATTTTTTTGTTTAGCCCAGTTCATTCTTGATTATGTTTTTTAATTCTTAAAAGATAATTTTGTTTCTACCATCATTAAGTTGTGATCTTGCATTTTTAAAAATATTTCTAAATTACTTTGAATCATTACACAATATAGTCAAATATCTTATAATTTGAAATTTTATATGTATTAAATTTTTTTTATTTATTTATTAAACAGTGTATTTGTTATTTTCTCTGCATAAATATAATATTTCTTATGCTAAAGCAATATTTTAATTTTGTCATCTATTATTTTGTCACAACATTCCAATATTCCTAACATTTATAGTATTTTTATATTCTTTGTCAATTTCTTTTTATATTTGTTCATAAGTGCTTTCTATTTCATTATTAGTTTCTGTTAGTATGCCGCTTTGTATACGTACAGTATCAAAATATTATTTTATTAGTGTATACATCAAATATTTTGAATATTTTAAAAATAGATAGCCATTATTTTTTTATAAAGTTTTTTTTCTTATCTTATACATTATGACAATAATATCTGACTTGATTTTTCTTCACTATTTGTTAATAAGATTCAAATTTTCTTTTTTTTTTTTTTTAATTCTCTTAGCATAATACTGATTGACTAAATGGTATGCTTTAAGACATTTTTTTTTTGATTGTGTAAAAATGCAAAAAAAAATTTAATTTTTAAAACTTTGGTATGCAAAGTGGCTCCTGTAAATAAACTTTAATATCAAAATATTTTGTTAGGTAGGAATTATTCATAAAAAAATAAATTAAGTTGATAAAAAGTAAATACAAAAATGGCTGTATAATATCATAAAAAAAATTATGATTTTTTAGCTTACCTTTAATCTAGATTCGTTGTTTTTAATTTATAATAATAGGAGGTCATGTCACATACACCTTATTTTCACATTAAGATTATTATTTTTCTCAGCTAGGAATTAATCTAGGAATCTAGATTTTAGCTCTGCCATTCTGTCACTGTCTTTATACAATACAGCTGACCTTATTTTATAGCAATGCGTAAAGCAATAGAAAAAAAACATCTTTTTTCAGGAATACAACTCTTGATAATGTGCCGGTCAGAAAATGTATGTTGGTTTAACCCAGTTCGAATACTAGGCGAAAGTACCTCGAGGCCACTCATACGTGAGATATAAGAATCAAGAATACTAAGGCCTCTGCCCTATTCATCTATTTTTGAGTCTAAACATGAACCAATAACATATCCGAGATACGCATAAATTATTTCTTAACCCGGCCCAAGCTTAGCATTAGGGAGAGACATGGACGAGAATACTTACGGAACTAACTAAGTTAAATGTGCATAAAATATAAAATGAATTAAGTGTTTGTGAGTGCTTGGATCATTGGACGAGCAATATAAAAGACTAAGCTAATAAAAATTGAAATAACATTAGACTTAAGCTTTTTAGTTTAAAATAATATATTTTAATAAATGTGATTTTAAGATATGAGAAATGTTTGAGCTACCTCCGCTATTCCCCAATTGACTAATGATAAAATATTAGACAATAAAACGGATAGTAATTACATAATATTTTGCAGTCTAAGTCTATATCTTTCCAATTTTAATAAAATTATTAACTCGAATCCCCTCGATAAAGCACAATTAAAATAAATCTTTCACAAAGCATTTTCTAGTTGCTTTGTGCTTAAAACAATTTTAAAATATTTAAGACATTTATACTAACTAAGATATAAGTATGGGGCTAAAGGCGGACAAAAGAGGCATTATTCAGGAGATCAAGTTGGCAAACAAAGGAAACTTACTAGTATTTAATTTACAGATATAATTTGAATTGGAAAGATTTTTTTAAATGAAAATTAACTTACACTGCAATGGAATAAGTAACATTATAACATTTTAACAATGAGGAACAGCGAAGGGGAAAAAGGTTAAGTATAACTAGATGATCGTACGAAAATTAAATAGACATCTAATATTAGTATAATAGAAAACAGTTACATTATATATATAATTAAATGAAAAAATTAAGAAAGGTATTTATCAAAAGGTAAAGTAATAAATAGTTCATGAGGAAATATACGGTTACCCGGCCTGGTTTCCTTGGTCCAGTTCCCTCGACATTTGTAGCTTGATATGTCCATAGAGATATTTGTCCAGACAAAAAGGAATTTGAAGTATGCAGCATTTTTAGACTAAAGGCACACACACGGCTGACAGTTCGCGTTTATAGATGGTTGGACACGTTAGGCATTTTGATGGACTTAGGACCCCGATGGCAGGCAAAGCTGTTGTGCCTAGCTGCCGTACATGGTCATGTCCACAAATTGATATAAATTTTAACGGGTTGCATGCTTGAAATCAGATCAATAGAAATAAATTGCTGGAACTCTTCAAAATAGGTTTTGCAATGCTTTCAGAGTCAATCTTTGAATAATAATTTAGAATGAATCTCGGCAAATTTCAGCAGAGTTTCTTCAAGAACAAAATTTAAGAGCGAAATCTGAATTATAATTTCAGGAACACATTTGACCGATTTTAACAACAAAATCTGATGAAGAACAAACAGCAAAAGAAACAGCACAAGAACCAGCAGCAGAACCGAATGAATCTCGGCGAATTTCAGCAACAGAACCAGCAGAAGAACCCAGTCTTTTGTTCTCCTCTCCTTTTTATACCTTTTCAGGAGCTACCCTTCTATTGTTTTGCGTGTGATTTTAGATCTTGATAAGCTCCTTATGCTCCTTTGTTTCGAAGCAACTTTTAGCTAAAAATAAACTTTAAATTTTTGTTATCAAATTCTGCATTTAATTTTGAATTTGATTTAATTTAAAAAGGCCATCTTTAATTGCCTTGAAAGGAATATTAATTGAAACGTGCCATTCCTTTAGAAATGTTAGCAGACTTATGTCAAAATAAAATCATACACCATATTTTAACAAAATTTAAAAGAAAAATATCTTATTATTTCTTTTAACAAAATAACATTTTATTTCAACAGAATTTTGCATTAAATCGTATATATACGCTTGACGTTTATATATGTTTGATTAATAAGTTTTAAAAGTAAATTTTAATAGCAATTTAATCTTAACGGAATTTATTTTAAAAGAAATATTTTAATGCACATACAAATTTAAATACTGTTAAGTAAGCAAAATGAACATATTAATTTTAGCTTTAATGCAAAACCTTGCTGTTACTGGACTATAAACTTAATTCAGGTTTACAATATTAGTTAAGTTTATAGAAGGCTGTGAAGCATGGATCGGACTTCCGGATCTATTACTTCAATAAGAAGACATTTCTGTAGGATTGCCCTACTAAATTAATTAATTTTCTGTTAAAATATTGTCAAGCATGTCCTAGTGGTTAGCATAGCTGCCTTTCAAGTAGCTGGCCCAGGTTCGCTTCCCGGTGAATGCATTTGACATATGAGAAAAAAAAAAATGCATTTATTATATATCTTTACTATTATAAAATAAAAATTTTTGAATCATGATTTTTAAAAATATTTTTAAAATAAAAAGATACATAATTTCTTTAGCTTATATTTTATCTCCATTTAGAAACTATAATCTACTTTACTATGAGATGCTGATAGTATTGTTAAATGTCATCTGACTAGTTTTCACTTATGCCTTCCATTAATAAAGAACATTGTTTTGCACTATAATTATTCAAAGCATTTATTATTCATATTGCATTCAAGTTAATGAATTAAAATTTCACATCTAATGTCTTTGGACTCAAAAAGTTTTATCCTTAAGACTATTTGAGATTAACAGTGTCAATAACTATATATTTTAATGATCTTAATTAAATCCAATTGTATGAACATTTGGTCTAATGAATTGTATATGCCAAAATAAGATTACATTTCTTTTCTAAGACTTATAGACAGCAATAATTTATTTCATTCATATTGTTAGGTCTATGTAAAAAACATATATGTTTAAATTCAAAAATGTGGTTATTTGAAAAATTAAAATCATTGGTTTGAATAATAGAAGTTAAAAATGTCTTCTAGATGACTATAGAATTAAAAGGTGTTCTGGTGCTGAAGGCCAGTAACCAGAAACTATAGATTTGTTTGGCACTACTATCTGATAGATGATTCAGAAATAGAAAGATATAAAGTTAAGTGTTATGGCAAAAAATAAAATAATTTTTTTATTTTGTAGGAAGAAAGGTTGCAGTGGTTGGCTTATCAAAAACAGAAATGGGCATTGCAGTCGCGTCAACGTGCTGCACGGAAGAAATTGCAATTACAAGTTTCAGTTATTCGTAGTGCTCCTACTACAGGTGTTGGGGGATTTTTACGCCGGGCAGCAAGGACATTATTAGATTTGCCATGGCAAATTATTCAGGTTTAAATTTAAGATTTTTTTAAAAAATGTATTATATTAAAGAAAATATTAAATACATTTATACTCTCCGTATGTAAACAATCTCTTTTTAACATTGTTTAAGTTTTTATTTTAAAAATAATAAAAGTATTAACTTCTTGTTACTTGAATTATTTTTAAAGCATTTTCACTTTGAGTTGACACCATTTTTTATGCTTAGTTTGCAAAATGATTTATTATTTAAGTTACAGTCTTAGAACTAAACACTCATGGAATAAAGATGTCTTTGTGATTTCATTATCATCATTGCAGAGTAAAGGCCCCTCTACACATTTTTTTTTACAAAGATCTATTGCAAAAAGCTTTTTTTTTTTTTTAATTATTTAGCAATTTTTCTTACCTGGTTTGGTAAGAACATATTCTATTTTTTGGTATTCTGTTGTGAATTATCCTAGTTCATCTTATTATATCTTTTCTTGCTGTTTTTTTTATTGAACATTTTTAATCTTTACAGTAATATCATTGATATTAATTTGAATCTGAACCCTTTTTTTTTTAAATATCTTTTTCCTGATCCCAACATATATTTTTCCTTTTTTCTTTGACTCATTTGCATTTTTTATTTCTTTTTAGGATTCAAAAAAATAGGCAAGACTAATACAATAATAGTTTTTATTTTTTTAAAATTGGATATGTGATCATATATATTAAACTTGTATGTTATATTTATTTATTTTATTTACTTTAACAAGTACTATTTAATGTTGTGTAATTTTTCTCCAACTATAAAGGCTTTAGAGAATACACTCTTATTTTGTTTATTTTACTAAAATTTATTTTTGAGTTTGTTTTGAAACTAACTAAATATAGGACAGGGATTTTTGATCTCAAGAAACCAGATGTTGCAAATAATATCTTTTATAAATATAAGAGAGATATTATTTATTCTGAAATCTGATATTTCTTAGTTTAAAATCTTTAAAAACTTTTTCTATAATTATTGAAAAGTAATTCTAGTAAAATGAATTTGTTTAATGTATAGACAATATTAAAAAATATCAAATAAAGCAGCGGTGGGGAATCTTTTTCTTCTAAGGGCCATTTGGATATTTATGATATCATTTGCATGCCATATAAAATTATCGACTTAAAAATTAGCCTGCTACATTTGGTCAAAAATTTAATTCACTTACTCTTATTCATTAGGGATGGACAATCTTTTTAACTGCCCTTTTTTAAACGAGGGTCATAAATTTTTTTGTGAATTAAAAATAAAGTAACATTATTATCATTAATGACTGTTCCACATTTAAAGGTAATTTTTCCAATTTGCTTTGTAACTATTCTTCATGACATATTTATGTTCCTAAATTTCTTTTTATATTCTGGATAGATTAATTCTACAGTAGTTGATTTTGAATATTTTTTTTAAATAATGTAACTTGCTTTCACAGAATTTTTTAATTTGTTTGTATTTTTTATGAAACATGTCAGCCATTTGATGAAGTTCCTTTTCAAGTTTTTTATTTTAATATTTCTTTCTTCCTCAATTTTATTGAAACCAGAATGTTTTGATAAATAGTGCACTTTAATATTGTATTTTTTTATTAAGCGAAATAATTTGCTGACATATCAGACACATTGATTAACTATTTCTTTTTATAAATAAAGAGTTTGATGTTGTTCACAATTTGTTTATATAGATAATTTAAATGAAATTACTACAATGATGAATAGAATTGGTATTATTTGCCACCAATTAAGTCTTATGGTGGGAGATTTAAATATTATATTTTTTATAATAATACTGAATTTGAAGTTTATAATTTTATAATCAAAATTGGAAATGGTTAAATATTCCCTTTTAACAAAATGTTTGAAATTTGGATAATAATAATTTTTATTCGAAAGCATTTTGGGAAATGCCTTGATAACAAATTTTTAAAAAAGTAATATTTTAAAGTAAGCTAAATCTATCACTTACTTGCCAGTAATTTCACCATTATGATAGGTAAAAACATTTTCAAAAGCTCACTGCATGGTAAATAAATATCTTTTCAACATTCTTCCATAGAGAGAGTGAATGAGAAAATGCCTTAAGAATCGCTAGAATTCATACCTCATATTTGAATAGCCAGATTGGCATTTAGAAAAAATCTTAAGCTTGTTTAAAAATTCTTAGCTAACTGAAAAAATTTCCAATTTCTTCAAAATTTGAACTCCAGGTTATAGGCATAAAAAGATTTTGTATTAAAACATTATGCTATTAGGTTCTTATTTCATTATTAGGAGATGCAGATAATTACTGAAAAATTAAACATCTGATTGGTTGTATTATTTGAGGCTTTAAAATTTGATTAATACAAAATTGTAATCAATAATAAATATAAATTTATCAATATGTAGAAAAGTGCTAATTAAATGTGAACTTATTTTTATTCATGCCGAAGTTGTTTTTGATATTGTACAGATCACTTTGAGATGTTGATGATTGTAATAATAATTATATTTTTATTTCTAGTTAAATGATTAATCCATTTATTTTTATTTATGCATAAATTTAACTTGTTATTGTTATTTTTAATTTACTTCATATTTTAACGGATTAATTATACATTTCACATATAATTCTTCTCCATTTCTTCTTTCTCCCTCTATATTTTGCTTCTTTTTTTATTGCACTATAAATTCATCTATATTGGTTTTTGAGTTTTAATATTTTGTTTTTTGATTTTATTAGAATATTGGTATATGATTTTTAATATTTTGTTTATTGATTTTTAATATTTTGTTTTTTGTTTTTTGATTTTTAATTTTTTGATTTTTAATTTTTTGATTTTTAATATTTTTATTTTTAATTTTTTATTTTTTTATTTTTTAATTTTTTAATTTTTAATTTTTTATTTTTAAGTTTATTTTTTAATTTTAATTTTAATTTTTGTTTTTTGGGTATTTGGGTTTTTGGTCTTATATATGTAATTAGTTATGATAAAAATGATAATTTTTGATATTAAATTTTAGATTGGTTTAATGGGTTTTAAGGGTTTTGTTTTTAATGGTTTGATGATAAAATTTGAATTGTTTTAATACATTTATTTGTTTGTCAATTTGAAGAATAATTTAAAAATGATTTTAAAATGTTTTGTTATTTTTTATTTTTATTGTTATTTTTTATTTTTATTGTTATTTTTTATTATTAGTTTGTTATTATTATTATATATATATTTTAATATTATATTTTTTGTAGTTTAATTTTTATGTGTTGGGTTTTTGAAAGATTTGGGAGGTTTTTGGTTGAAAGGGTTTGGATTGAGTTGTTTTTGCTTTATATTATTTTGTTTTATTTTACTTTTATATGGAAATATGAAGAATAATAATTTTGGTTGTATTGATATAATATTTGTCTAATTTTTTATGTTGTAGTTCTGATGAAGACTGCTAGTACAGTCGAAACTGTAAAATATATAAATAAAGTTATTTGCTTAAAGTGTTGAAGGAGTATAGATGAATTAATTATACATTGTAATATATTTGAAAAGCAAATAAACATTTTTTAAAATTTTCATCACTTTTACAATTTGTGATGTTTTTTATTTTCTGTGCAGGTTTCTGAAACAACTCATCCTGGATTATTCAGATTATGGGCATTAGTAGGAAATGATTTGCATTGCATTAAATTAAATGTTCCTCGAATATTTTATGTTAATCGTCGTGTACCTAAAGAAGGTGAAAGTGAAGGTAATTTAAGTCATTTTATAAAGATACTAAATGTTTCAGAATTATTTTACATGCCATGGCACTCTGTTTTATGTAATACTTGGTCTAAATATGATAGGATTGCCCATAAATTTTTATGGGTGGATTCATCTATTAGTAGCCATAATAGAAATTATTAATCCCTGTCGATTGAAAAAAAAAAAAATAAAAAAATAAAAAGTTTAAGGTATGCTTTGTTAGACTAAACAAACAATTTGTAAAATACAATTAAATCGACCTATATATATATAGTATACTAAATTTCTTAGTTTGTTTATTTGATATCTAACTTCTACATCAAACTAATTTTTGAAAAACGTCAATACTTTGTCTAATTATACTCTTCACAGCTTTCTATTTTCTCTCTTATTTTTCCAATTAAACAATTAATATTACACTTCTTTAAAGTGCCTTTGAGATAATTTTTATAATTTAAATGAGATCTGTCTTTACCATGAAAATCGTGTTGAAAATCACTATAAAATATTTCATTAATATGTGCAGCTCAATGAAGATGTTCCTTTACTGTTGTATTTGGTCTGGATTATAGACCCAAGTTACTATAAACAATACTAACACCAATATTGTAATTAATATAATATTTATTATATTTACATATATATATCTAATACAGAATAATATAGTTCTACTGTGGACTCTTGGATTGAAGTCTTAACAATCTACTGCTTCCAGTTACACCTGGTAGCTTGCCTCACGAGTAGGGAGCACAACTCTTCTGGTTGTGCGAGACAGCTTGCCTCAAGTCAACAGTAGTCTAGTTCTTATATGGACTTGCCTAGCTGTGTGGATAAATAGCGTATTGCTATTGTAAGAATGCTTACTGCTGTTTAGCTTAGCAGGGCTTCTCCTGGAGAACGCGTGCCATCTTTGTAGGTTAGTCAGACATTCTCTGCCTTTCCTCCAAAAGGCTGACTATTTATAGCCAGATCCCTGACCTCACTGGGGCATTTGGATTCAGTGATTCATTGCTTATTGGTCTGTACTAGTCATTGACTAAGTGTGTAGCTGTATAGCTGTACATCAGCCTATTGGCCAGCAGCAAACAATGTTTGATTCGATTAAATAAAGAAGGAATCTGGAAAAATCTACTTCTGAGGGAAAGGAGAGCTATAACATCCCTCCCTGGGTAAATATTAGCCCTAGGGAACATAGTCATGCAAGTGGGCTGGAGGACGGATTACGGTTTTTCTTTTGGTTTGCTGCCGACTTGGTTTGTTGGTCTTCCTTGCTTGCAATCTTCATCCTTGGAGATTCCTTCATTGTGGCTGCATCTGTATAATTCAATCTAAGTTGGTTCCAGTGGCGATGATGTTGACATCCATCTTGGTGTAGAGTCATTTTTGTTGAATTATGACTACTGGGATCCATTCCGCATAATTCATTGGTCCCTATTTGCAATTTGATATTGACGTTTTCTTGTTTTCCATCATTTGGTTCAGGTTTCAGAGCTGATAAGTTAGTTCGCAAGTTCTATTAAGAAGCAGTTCAGCTGGAGTTTTTTCCATTGCTGTACTTGGTGTAGAATGCTGTGATAACAATATTCTGGCAGTATGGGTGTTCCAGCTTCCTGCGTCCATCTTTGTGAGTAATTTTTTAGTCTCTTGAACCAATCTCTCAGCTAGACCATTGCTTTCACGGCGAAATGGTGGATTGAAAACTAGCTCGATGATATTATTGTCACAAAAGTTTTTAAATGCCAATGCAGTAAATGTTGTGCCATTATCTGAAACTATTGTTTTAGGAAAGCATGGGTAGCAAACAGTCTCTTAAGCACTTCTATTGTTGCAATGGTCTGGAGTGATGGAACTTCCATTACCTCCAGCTGCTTAGAATAGGAATCAACTACTATTAATAGTAGTTTGTCTTTCCATGGGCCTGCATGGTCCACATGGAGTCTGTTTCAAGTATCATCAGGTTTAGGTTAATGAACTGTTTGGTCTTTTGCTGGCATGTTCTGATTCATTTTGCAATGCCAGCAGTGGTAGTCTTCAGACAATATCCGTGTCCAAAGTTGGCCACATATATAAAACCTTGCTCTTCATTCTGACTATCCCTGGATGCCGTTATGTAACAGGTTGAGTACTTGGGATCGTCCAGCTGGGGGAATTACTACTCTGGATCCCCCATATAAATACTCCCATTTTCAATTGAGAGCTCCAGCCTTTGTGTCCAATAGGCTGGATGCAACTCCTCTGGTTTCTTATTTGATCAATCTTTCTGGGTCCATTTTTGAACTATTAGGAACCCAGGGTCATTTGTGGTCCACTCGTCCACTTATTTACTGTTCAGTGATGCATTTGGCCCCAAATCAATCATGTTAACTGACTGACTTGCTGTAGTTAGCTTGTCTGCAGACTCTGCAGGCAAACAACTTAGTGCATCTACATGGGGAATATGTTTTCCCCTCAATATATTGTAGCGTAAAATTATACCCTGGTAATAAATTGAACCACTGGGCCTGCATGGTTCACATGGAGTCTGGTTCAAGGATCATCAGGTTTAGGTTAGTGAACTGTTTTGTTTTTTGCTGGCGTGTTCTGATTCATTTTGCAATGCCAGCAGTGGTAGACTACAGACAATATCCGTGTCCAAAGTTGGCCACATACATAAAACCTTGCTCTTCCATTCAGACTATCCCTGGATGCTCATTATGTAACAGGTTGAGTACTTGGGATCGTCCAGTTGGGGGAATTACCACTCTAGATTTCCAGATAAATACCTCCATTTTCAATTGAGAGCTCCAGCCTTTGTGTCCAATAGGCTGGATGCAACTCCTCTGGTTTCTTATTTGGTCAATCTTTCTGGGTCCATTTTTGAGCTATTAGGAACACCGGGTCATTTGTGGTCCACTCATCCACTTATTTACTGTTCAGTGATGTATTTGGCCCCAAATCAATCATGTTAACTGACAGACTTGCTGTAGTTAGCTTGTCTGCAGACTCTGCAGGCAAACAACTTAGTGCATCTACATGGGGAATATGTTTTCCCTCAATGTATCATAGTGTAAAATTATACCCTGATAATAAATTGAACCTCCTCAGCATTCTTGGTGAGGCATGCTGAGGGATTCCTTTGTCGGTTGCAAGATGCTCAATGGAAGTCTATGATCTGTTTGCAGTATGAATGATCTACCATAAAGATAGTCATGAAATTTTTTAATCCCATTCATCAAAGCCAGAGCTTCTCTATCAATCTAGACATAATTTTTTTTTAGCCTTCGAGAGACACTTTGATATAAAGGCAATAGGGCAGTGTGACCCATCATCATTCCTATTGGACAACACTGTTCCTACTGATGATGCATCACACATTATTACCAGCAGCCTTTTCTGTGTCAAAGTGTGCCAACACCACTGAATCAGATTTTAGGTTTTTCATTTTTTCAAAGGCATTATCATGTCTACTGTCCCAGTTCCAGACTGTTTTTTTGTTCAGGAGCCTGTATAGTGGTTCCACTGCCTCAGTTCTATGGTACAAAAACCCTTCATAGTAATTTATGAGTCCCAAGAAGGAATGTAATTTTTTTCTTGTTACTTGGTGTTTTGGCTTTTTTAATTGCCATAACTTTCTTTTAAGTATGATGATTGCCATTTGCATCTATCCTAAATCCTAGCAACTCAAGTTCTTTGGCTTCAAATATGCACTTATCCTAGTTTATACTTTTGCCTGATGCTTTGAATTTATCAAGGAGTTTTTTGATGTAACTCCAGAGCAGTTCTGAAGTCCGAGCCACCAGTAAGAAATCATCAAAGTTAGCTGAAGTCCCCGTATTTCAGCAGCCAGTTGATCCATGAGTCTTTGGAATATAGCTGGGGCAACTGATTTACCAAAAGGCAACCAGTTCATTTTAAATAAGCCTTTATGAGTTTGACAGTGCTCTTGCTGCCTGATCATTGACTGGTAGCTGCAAGTATGCATGTTTCAAGTCAATTTTAGTAAAAACACTTTAACCTGACAGTGTGGATAGAATTTGCTTAACTGATGGTGGTGGATAATTATCTGATGCTAGCGTTTTGTTAATCATGCATCAATAATCCTCGCATCACCATTTTCTTTGATGATTGGGACTATTGGGGTATCCCACTCTGAATACGATATGGACTCTGTTATCCTATCTGCCTCCTATCTTTCAAGCTCAGACTCACCTTTAGCTCTCAAGACCAGTGGCAGTGATCTGCACTAACAACTGATCGGTTTTATCTCTTTATTCAGCAGTAAGTGAATTGGTTGTCCTAAATATGAACCTAGATCTTTCTTGAAAACTTTAGGCTAATCATTCTTTAATTTTTATTTACCGTTGTGACTTGGTTGATCTTTATCACTGCAAACCCTAAGTGATTGAACCAGTCACGGTCTAATAAATTACTATAGTCACCAGATGCCATTACCAGTTGTAGATATGTAGTTTTAAAAGACTCCTTCAGTTTGATTCATGTCTGACCTAAGAATTTTATTTTCTTGCCCTGATTGTCTGTGATAGCCTTGTTGCTAGGATGCAGTTTATACTTGTTATTTTTATTAATGATATCTCAGGTCGTTTTTGACACACTGCCAACCCTGTGTCGAGCTCCATTGTGACTGGCATATCATTAATGAAGATCCTGTGTTTAAATACCGGTTCATTGCTCTTGATATTGTTTATTGAGGCAATTTTTTTCTTTTCATTAATATTATCTTTGGTATATTTCAGAATGGGTTTTTCCATTTTCATATCAGCTACTTGTCTCTTCACCTTTAGACAAGCAGCTATTTTATGCCCGATTCGCTTGCAAAATGAACCCACAGTATAATTGTGTGGACATTCTGTTTGTGCGTGCATTGGTTCATTACACCTATAACAATGCTTATCACTCATTATTGTTGAACTAACTGAATGCTTGACCGACTCAGTCTTCTGATCAATTTTTTAACAGTAAAATTTAATTTTTTTTAATGGCTTCGCTTGATACATTGTAGATTCTGCTTGAGCTACAGCCATTTCAAAAGTCTATATCTGGCATCATTAATAATTTTAATCTTAAATTATGATCAGTCATACCATAAATGAAATAATCGCAAATTGCTTTATTTAAGAACTCTTTGAAATCGCACATGAGTGCCAATGTCTGGATTTGCATTGCGAATTCACTAGCTTTTTCGATCTGTTTTGGATACAGAGATTGAAATAATACCTGTCCATTATTGTTAGCAGTTTTGGGGAGAATTATTCTGTGAGAATCGCTGTCTTCTCAAAATTCAAGTCAGACGGTGTTTCTGACCCAATTTGAGGCTTTAGAATACTATACATCTGAGACCCAACTATTGTCATCGGTGTGGCTAATTTTTTTCAGACTTCTTAATCTGTTTAGCCTGCATATAAAAAATTAGTTGCTCTTTGTAGCTTAACCAGTTCTCAGGTAGCCTGAGTCAAAAGCTTCCATTGAGTCAATTATATTAGCCATTCTTTATTTGTCTCTGGTATAACATGAGAAAAGTACCTAGGGTGAAAATATTTTAATCTAACTGCATCAAGTCTAGCTGGATTGAGCAGTGTTTTTTTGTTTTCACAAATACTAATGATTGTCTACAACCCTGTACACTTGTGTATTTTTCTTGTTATTTTTCTGGAAGTGGGGAAAAGTATCACTTTGTCTGACTGCGTCAAACTCTCATTAGCTGAGACAGTAATTTGTGGTTTTCCAGCCATGGGGAAAAAATTCTTTAGTTGTACTGTGCCAGAATCTGTTGATTTGGCAATATTTATGTGTGATTTAATAATCACCGATTCATGAAAGTTAAATGAGTGTCTCTACAAGTGCGCACTCATGTGTTTACGCTCTTAGTGGGGAAAACAATAAAAAAAATTTTTGTCTGACTGGCCAAAATCTGTTGTGTTTGGTCTGAATTACAGACCCAAACTACAGAAGGGCTCTTGGATCCGAGTCTTAACAATCTCCTGCTTCCAGTTACACCTGATAACTTGTCTTATGAGTAGGGAGCATGACTCTTTCGCTGTGCCAGACAGCTTGCCTCGAGTCTGCAGCAGTCTTAGCAGCATCTGGTCCTTATTTGGACTTGCCTAGCTGTGTGGACAAATAGTGTATTGCTATTGTAAGAATGCTTTTTGCGGTTTAGGTTAACAGGGCTTCTCCTGGAGAACGCCTACCATCTTTGTAAGTTAAACGTTCTCTGCCTTTCCTCCAAAAGGCTGATCATTTATAGCTAGATCCCTGACCTCACTGGAGCATTTGATTCAGCGATCTTCATTGCTTATTGGCTCATGCTAATCATTGGCTAAGTGTTTAGTTGTACATCAGCCTATTGGCCAGCAGCAAACATTGCTCAATCCGATCAAATAAAGAAGGAAATTTGGAAAAGTCCACTTCTGAATGAAAGGAGAACTATAACACTTACAATGTTAGATTAATGACATAACATTCAGTAAACTGTCATATTTTTTGTCATCATTTTTTAAAGAAATTTTTCCAGTGCATTTATATTAAATTGATCCATACATTATATTGAACCAAACAGCATTCCTATTCCCTAGATGGGAAGTTCAGAGCTTTTAAATATATTCTATTCTAATTATCTAATAAACCTTCTATGTCCTAGTTTTTGTTTAAATCAGTATTAGGTACTTTAAATAAGATTGTAGTATGAGTGAAGCAGCAACTTCAATCACCAAAGAAGTTAGAATGGCATAGTTATGTTGAATTGGCTTGATATTTCATGTTGAAACAGTATGACTTTGTTGGAAAAGGGGTATTTTTTTAGAAATCAGGAATATTTTATTATTTCTGTGAGTTAAAATCAGGGATAATTATTATAAGAATATAATCCATTTTGTATAAAGGTTAATTAATGGTTTGTAATTATAGATACAGTACTGAACTCTAATGCATTAGTTGTTTTAATGCACTGGTAGCATTAGTTGTTTTAATGCACTGGTAGAATATGTATGCCATGCCTACAACTTGAATTCGAATTAGGCAGGGTAAAACTTCATTGTTTTTATCAGGCTTAGACTTTTTTTTCAGATAGCTGACTAGTCAAGCTTATTAATCACCTGGCATTGCTCAGTCAATGAATATCTAGCCCTTCTTAACTGGGGAGTAAAATTAAGATGGAAATCTGCTCAACCTGTAATTGGTAAGCCTGATGAGGGATTGTTGGAGAGACTATTCAGCACTGGCTACCTAGAGATCATTTTATATAACTATATATCCATTATTTTGTTTTTTGTGTATTCTTTTTTTTTCTTTTTTTTAATGTCAAAATGAATTATTATCTGAAGTTGTTTTAATCACTTTTTTCTATATTAATTGTCTTTCTAAATCATTTGTGTACAGTTTTTTTTATAACAAGCTAGATATTGTTTGCATGATATCATTTAGAACTTGCTTTTATTAAAGAAATTATAAAAAAAGTAATTATTTGTAATAAATGGTAGATTGTTAGCATCAATATCATATAGTTCAAAATAATTTACACACTAGATTTTAATTTATTTTTATTTTTAATTAAACATTGAGGATATTCCATTTATCATTTGTTAAGGGAGTAGAGAAAATAAATGATAGATTTTTAAAAACACTAAAACCTGAGATTATTAAAAATTTAAGATAAAGTGTAATTTAATAATTATTAACTAAAATATAATATATGTAAAGTATCACTTAACTGTTAGAATGAATGCATATTTCTATGGCTTTAAATTTGGGACCAAAGAAAGAAGATAATAAATGAGAGAATTGTCTCTACATAATATCTGTTCAAAATTATCAAAATAGAAAAGACTGAATGCATATTTAATTAAAATGTTAAAAAGTTTAAAAACTGTTGAAATTATATAATTTAATGAAGATCTTTTCAATTTTTTTTTGATATTTCAATCTTAAAAGTAAGGGACATTTTTGGTTGATTCACTTAATTGGAAGATTTTTGTTATTTGCATACTTTCATTCTTATTTATTTTAGTTATACCATCATTTTGCACGAGCCTTAATTTTTGCCTTTTGATTAGTATCACTTCATCTTATCATTGTACGAATGTTTTAACATATAATTCATCCAATTTAATCTTTTTATTTAATTTTTTGTTTATTTTTATTTTTTTTACTTTTTATTAATATTTTACAATTTTTTATTTTACTGTTTTATAGTTTGGCGGAAAGTTAATAGAACTTTACCACGTTCTAACCCCATATATCATTTGTATCAATATTCCATTCCAGAAGAATTATTCAGAAATCATGTGAAGTAAGTTTCCTCTCTTTCTTATTTAAATAATTAAATTCTAATTTTAGTTTAACTTTATATATATTGTAAAGAATTTTTTTATAAGGGTTCCTTGAATATTTTGTTAATTAATTTATTTTTTTTAACATTTATAAGTATTTCGTACATGTACTATTTTAAATTTATTTTCTCTTGGAGTATTTATTTTTGCCCATTGCTTTGTTTTAGTGATTTTTTTTCTTCTGAAGTTTATTATCGTATGCCTCTCTTATCTATAAATATTTTTAAAGTTTTAATTAATTATTTTGTATTAAATAAAGTTAATTTTAAAATATATATTACTACAAGTTTTTTCAATCCATAACTTCTTGAGAATTTTTCTGATAATATTATCTTTAATCTGTCTTATTTATTTAGCATTTTGGTTTAGTATTAGTGGAACCATATCCATTATATAATTTGCTATGGTCCATATCTATCAATAATTTACAGTTTATAGTTCTCATTGACCTAGCATTTAGTTCAATCTCAGAATTTAATATTTTTAATCTCTTCATTCTTTTTCTTTATGAGAATAACTTGAAAAGTAATATAAGTAATGAAGTCAACATTTTAAAATAGTAATTCATGTTAAATATGTATTAATCATAAACATTAGTAAGCCATTTTTTATATTTAAAAGTTTTAAGTGGTCAAAAATTCATTCAAAACAATTATAAATTATTTTAGGGTTGTATTTGCTATACAGAATCTGCGGTTGTTTTACAATAGTGTGTTGAAACCACCGGAGGGCGTTATTTCTATGATAGTGCACAGAAATATGCCGTTTAGGCAGCCTACCACCGCTAGTGAACGTTCTAAGCATTTTTGATGTGCGATCACATTTCACTTTTGGCTACAGTATTGTGTGAGGGTGTCTGGAATTCCGATTGTCAAAACTATTTTAATATTCATTAAGACCACCTCCCCCTCTATCTCCTATCTTTTAGGAATGTCTACTAACAATTATCAGCAGTCTCATGCTTCCCTAGCCCACATTTCCTGCTCAAAAAATTCGGCAAGTGTAGGTGCAAACACGATTCGGATGAAATCATGCTCTAAGTCCTGTTTCTGCGAGAACAACGGCGAGCTTCATCAGATGGCTGAAATAGGAAACTTGCTCCGAATGTCAAAGATTCTCTGACTGCTGCTGGAAGGGTTATCAAACAAAAGAGCTTGAAGCTGCATGCGTGCTGTTCCTGAACAGCTCTAAAAGTTTGTTTTAATTGCCATAAGTATATTTATGTTTTTGGTAATTACGGTAAAAAGTTGGTCAACCTTCGAGTTGGAGCGTTCCGTTCGGTTAGGAATTGTAACCACCCACCCCCCTTCCCAAAATTGGACCTTTTGGTTGTAAATGTTTTACCGTTAAATGGAAATCAATTTTTTTGTAATTTATTATAAAACAACAAAAATATAAAAAAGAAAAGAAGCTGATTTCATAGAATACCCAACCGCCAAAAAATCTAAGTAATGAGAAGAATAAAAAGTAACTACTTTTTAAAATTCATTTCGATTGATGTAGTACCCTTTTTTTAGTTTTCGTTCCAAAATTTTATTTGATAGATAGTAGTTTTAAATGTGATCAACAAAATCAAAAACATACATATAAAAAAAAAAACCCCGGCCCCAAAAAAATATAAGTAATGAAAAGAATAACAAAAAAAAAATTAAGTACTTTTTTAAATTCAATTTTTTGATTTCTGCATTTTTTTTTTTGTTGTTGTATGTTCAAAAATTTATTTGATATTAACTTTGAAATATGATAATAAACAAATCTGGCAGTGGCTCCGGCAACATTATATTTACCTTTGTTTACAAACAAACCCCGCCCTCCGTTGGGTTCAACACGCTATTGTAAAACAACCGTTTAATGATCTGAGCAGTTTTATTCAATGGCAATATTGACTTACTAGCTGAGTGAAGAAAAAACTAAAGATGGCATCTTAGTTTGGTCAAATGAGTGGAACTTTTTGTTCTACTTTCATTAGCTCATTTAGCAATATTTTTTGTTTTATTTATTTATTTTATTATATTATTAAAAAAGACTTCTAGCATAATAACATACTTATGAGTTTTTTTAAGTTGCCATGTAGTTTTTACTATTGTTGCTACTAAAATCTAAAAGAAAAAAAATTCTTTTCATACATGAATATTATATTTTATCAGTCCTTGTTATGAGTAGATACATCTATAGATGGCATTGCAAAATTTGATGTCCATAGTGACCAAATTGTCAGTATCTTTAAATTAATTGTGATAATCTTTTACATTTATTTTCAATTTTTATTTGGCTATCATTGTGCATGCATTTTGTTAAATTTTTTAAATATATTCATTTTATTAATCAAACAGTTGACTTTTTAAGTGACTACATTCATTTTATAAAATAGACTGTATTAAAAGGGTAGTAAGCAGTGGCATAATACTATTAACAATAATAAAATGTTAATACTTGGTCATAGGATTCTTTTGTGAAATTATATCATCTACTTCAAGCAGAGATCTTAGCTTCTATGCAATTCCTCCCCCCTCATTATAAACTTTGATATTATTTTGAAATATTGATTAGTTTTGGCGAATTTTTTATTTACAATTTTATTTGTATTTTTACTTGTGCTTTCTTTATACAATTGACATATTTACAAATGGATTGTTAAGGATGCTTCATTGATTTTATCTGGGAATCAAGAAATCTAATCATAGTATCACCATTGACCATTGCCCAGATAGTTGAAACTGTTTCAAAATTAGAATATAACATATGATTAGTAGTCACTGTAAAGTAGTGATTATTATTTTAAATGTATAAAAATGCTAATTTATATATAAAATTTGTCATTATTTTTTTTTCCTAATAATAATAAAATTTTATTAAAAATTTTTAAAATTATATTATTGTTTAATTTTATTTTATATATTGAAAATCAGAATTTAGAGTTAGTAGTAAAAAAAAATTAACAATCTTCAATGTGCTTTTGAGATTATACAGCTAAAAAAGAAAAACTTGAACAACCACATAATAGTTACCTCATGTATATGTATTTATCTAAAATCATTTATATCAATAATAATAATTATCTCACAAATATCTTTTCTTAAAACAGGCAAAACTCACTATACGTATTGCCACACTATACACAAGCAAAAGATGTAGTGGTCATGTGATGTTTATTGGCTTAAATATCTTTTCTGTTTTAAGTATATACTTATGTGCTTCTAAAAAAAATACGCAAATGGTTAGATGCTTATATGCTCATGTGACATCCGACTCCTACGATGACAAATTGCATTTGATCTTGAATCATATGTTTCTATATCATTAAAATAAATCATACAGAGTATAAGCTTTGGGCTTAGTGATGTACATAGTTGATTCTATAAAAATGATTCTGGTTTGGGCCTAGAGAAAGAATTAAAATGGTTTGGCTTGTTGAAAGGATATATTGAAATAGGATGGTGTCTCTAGATTATTTATTATCATCAATTTGACAATGATTTGAAAATTACAGAAGTATTCTTAAAGTGTACATATTCGTGATTTGAATCATTGAAATTTATGTTGTTGATTACAATGATCAAATATTAGTTATAATAAAAGAAAAACAGAAATGGATTTTTGTTATGAATATTTAGAATTTATAAGCAAGACTGAAAAGCCTCACAAGAGAAAATTTATCTAGTTTAAAAATATGTGTATAAATATAATTAAATAAAAAAATAATTAGTAACATTAATAATGATGTTAACAAGCATGTATTACTCAAATTTTAGTTAATCTTATTGTGAATATCTTTTTGGAAATACCATTAGATGTCCTTCGAGTTATTAAAAGATTACATTAATAGAATGAAAGAGAATATCATCATTTACAATAAGTTCAAGAAAAGTCATGTGATTATGGTTATCGTTGGTGAACAATGAAGTTGTAGGAAAGATAAATTGTTGTTACCTTTGAATTGTTATTTGTGTAATCTTGGTAAAATAAATTAATATTTAATCAGTATAATACTATATTTTATCTTGAAATGTACAATATTAAAATGGGAATTTATGAGATGTTCTATTCATTTGAAAAGTCTATATAGATCATGTAGTGATTGGTAAGTCTAAAGTTCATGGTAATGATAAATCGTTTTGGAGAAATGGAATTAATATGACTACCAATAATTGAATAATGATGTGATAGCACTTAAGTTAATATTTTATTATTAATAGTAATATTTATATAATGATTATCAATATTTATAATTATATATTTTATATTTTTTAATTAGTGATTTAATGGCGGAATTATCCAGTCCTGAGGTGGAAGGGATTTATGAAACCCAGGTACCTCTTTTGTTTAGAGTTTTAATTCAGTTGGGCTGTGTTTGTATGGTCAGTCGGAAACACGCCCAACAGTTGGCAACAAAAGTAAGAATTTATTATTATTTTTGAAAATATATTTAAATAAATTTGTATTAAAAACTTAAATATTAATTTATTTTGTATAATTTTAATTGTTTTTAAATACAGGAAACTGATACATATGAATTGGAACAACTGGATTTCAAAACGTTAGCTCAATATAATTATTTGGAACCAGGAAGTATGAAATATATCTTTTTATACCATTATGTAAGGTAAGTGTTATTGCAAAAAAAGTATTTCTATTATCATTTTAAAAATAGATTCAGTCTTAATAATAGCAACTTAATAGGTGTGTGCAGAAGTAATAAAAGCATTTATATTTTTATGAAAAATATTTTCTAATATTGCCATTGTTAGTATGAATAGATATTTTATTTTCTGTAATACTGTTATTCATTTATTTATGTAATAACTTGAGAAAATACTATTTATTAAGATGTATATGCTCTCACACATGTTGTTTATCAAATTATTTGATGTCATCATATATATATTATATATTAAAATGGGATTAAAATTATATTTTATTTACATTGTAAAAGAGGTAATTTTTACTCTCACTATTAGTTGAGTGTCATGGCATAGTTTGCTGAAAGAAATTTATCTGGTATATAGGGTATGGATGCACCCATACATTATTAATACAACATTAGATGAAGAAGCATCCTTCATAATTACACTTTTGATCTAGGTGCCAAGAGAATTTATTCATAAGTTGTTTATGCTAGCAAATTAATTTTATGATTTACTTGGATCTTATAAATAATATTTGTCTAAATCGCATGTTGTTAATAAATTGATAATAATTGAAAGTTTGCTAATCTTTCACATGCGCAATTATCTCTCAGACAGCCAATCAGATTTTAAACAGCTGTCTTAAGAACGATCAGGCTTTGACACACGACAGAGATTTTGACAAAGAAAAGGATGATACCAACTTTTTCTCAACTTAACTATTTATATACATAAACCAGTCTTAAGCATCTTGGCTTGAAAGCTTGAATATATTGTAAAGGATAGCTTACAATGCACACATTCCGAAAAAGATCAAGCATATTTATTGAACCCAATCCATTTGGAATTTATAGTAATAGTGTGAAGATTATTATTTGTTATTATTATTGCCTATATACATATAATACACAATAAATTATTATATTTATAAAATAAAATACGATCAATATTTTAGAAAGTACTATTGTATATATATATAAAACTATTTGATTAAATAAACTGTAATGTATATATATATTTTTTAATTTAAAATTGAATATTAATTAATAGGTAAATGAATGTGGGATGACTTGAAGTTAATTAGGTGGGTACATATGTGTGAAAATAAAACTGATTTTATTATTTTGTTATTTTATTTATTTATAATAAATCTAAATGTATTTAAACAATAGGCAGTTAAAGATTTGAGCGTTCCTGGAAATCTACACGCGTGAAAATGTATAAAAACAAAAGACAGTTTACAAATCGTTCTTCTTATTGTTATAACAACTGTAACAAAAGACAGCAATTAAAACTAAAAATTTAGAACGCTAAAATGGAGTTTTTACTTTTTCTTTTAGTTAAATTATAAACATTTTAAAAGTCGAATACTGTAACTAAAAGTTTATCAAATTCAAAGGACAGAAAGTGAAAAGAAGTAAGAATAACTGATTAATTCTTAAATAATTAAATCGTGTTTAAAAAGTTGGAGTAAATTTGAATTTTTTAAATCTTTTCAAAAACAATAACGAGAATTAAATTTGCTAAAAATTGGAGAAGAAAGAAAAATGAAATAATTTTCTTCAATATTATTCAATAAAAATATATGATTATAAATAATTATTAAAATGTACTTTAATATGAAAATGGGCTAGAGCAAAACATGCTATTGTGTGTCATGATATTTTCCTGCCAGCTGCATTATATCTTTATATATTTCTACTTTATTGTAAACACACAAGAAGATGCCTTCAGTCCAAAGTAAACAAGGATTGGAATACATTATGGTGAATCAAATGAGGATCAATATGTTTACCATTAAACACAACTACAGGAGACATCATTGTACCTATCTATCCTTGCTAAGGAGAATGATTTACTAAGTGAAACTGCTTTGAAGACCAACTTGCCTAACTATCAACTACTACTACTACTTCTATTATGATGATTTTTAGGAACTTTGTTCCAATTACAATTTTTAATCAAAGAATCAATATTGTAAATTTTTGTTTATTTATTATTATTTTTTTTTTTTCATATTATCTGTTGTATTTTCACACTCTGATGCTGAAGCCTCATTTTTCAGAATTAGCAAAGAAGAAAAGGGGGGGGGGGTATTCATTTTGATATTTTTTTTTATATTTTCATTATAAATAAAATTTAGGTAATACCACCTGCTTCACATCAGGTCATCCGCATAAATATTGAGGTAAGATTCTCTAAATTTATATATAGGTTAAATTACAACACATACAGAATACATATTATATGTTTTATTTTGTGATTAACCATGTACATATATTTTCCAGTATGTTTGACTAATCAACTGGTAGCTGTCTCTATCATATATATAAATTGGGGAAACTTGTTAAATAGATTAACATTTGTAAATATATAATTTAGCTAGCCAGCATCTCAATTATATTAAATAACTAAAGTTGATTTTTCTATATAATTATGATTTGTAGAGAATGATTGACATAGGGGGATTTCTACCATGGGGTATAAGGGTTGGATCTAGAGGATAATTAATTAGTGAGATGGTAGAGGTTCACATGTACATATGATGATTATTATATTTTTTTATATATATATATATTTTTTATTATTACTATTGTTGTTTTACTTAATATTTATTATTGTTAATAAATGTTTGAGTGTTTGTATTATTCCGGTCTCTGGTTTATTGAGTTGTCCTGACATTCCACAGTTTATAAATAATTATACATGAACACACATCTATTTTTCTTATTATATAAAAGCTTGAAAATAAAACAAATATAATAAATGCTAGTTGTAACCTATATATAGGTGCAGGAGTTGCTGTATATATTTGTTCATACCTGATAATAGAGTTAAAAGCAATATTCTCTCTGGGTTTGAATATTAGGGCATAACGGAATTAAAAAGGGGGAAAGTGGATGAACTAACCTAAATTGCATTTAATATTATTAAATAGGGATAGAGTTAGTCAATTAAAGGGTATGCAATCATTGGTTAAGCATTTCATTGGGTTCTCATTAGCACTCTATCAGATGACCCACAGTCTGAACATAGTTGGATGCAACTTTCTTCCCTTCTAAGCCTGGTAGGTCTCTACAGATTGTTTCATTAGGGGTAATAAATTAGAGCATATTAACTTATCCCCACACCATAGTGATACATCTGCATAGTAGTACAGTCTGCAAGTTAGTTGACCATCCATTACATCTGGTGGTAGCAGTGTTTGACATTAGTTGTAATCGTTCCGTCCATTATATCTGGCGTCATCAACTTTTGGGGCTAGTGGTCATTGTTCCGTCCGTTATAATATAAACATATACACTTATCAAAAGTGTAACCATTTATAGTTGTGATTGTAATAAATGCAATTAAGGAAAAGAGGGGAAGAGAATGCTTTCTTAGGAGACTGACTATGAAGCTATAATGGAGATTCTTCCAAATATAAATCATATACATTCTCTTTACATGAAATTTAAGATCTCTTACTCATAATTATGAGTTATATTAGTACACTTCATTGACTAATAAATAAAGTCAAATAAATTTATGACTTAAATATTTAAATATATATTTTAGTGGTCTGATACTATTAATATCCATTTGCAGTGTGTTATTAGTAATTTGTGTTTTAAGTTTTTCTTATAAGAAAGGGCAGATTAATGTTTGCAGGAATTAGATGTTAAAGTATATATGTGCATATATAAATATCCCATTTACACAAGAACAAATTAAAAAACATAAATATCAATACTATTCTCCCTGTATAGTTCATTATTATTTTTATAGTAATGCACATATAGAAGAATCAAATTTTTTCACTGTTGAAGTGTCATACTAATGTCTTTGGTATTGTTTTTTATTCAATTTTTATTTTTTTAAAATATCCATTGGACTCTAAGAATTCTAATGCAAGCAGTTATTATTATTAAAATATTTATTCCAATAAATTATTTTTTATATCTTCATTACTATTATTCTGTTACTCCTAGAAAATTCAGTGTAGATCTATTTACTTACGTCATTCTTTTCTTTTTATTACAAACTAGTATACTATTGATTTGGACATTTTATTTTAAATATGAGATGCTGGCAACCGTTACTCCTTTATATGAATCCTACAATAAATTATAAGTATTTTATTGATCTTCCTTTCTTTTATAAGATTATAATATGTATTATCCATACTATGCCCTTGTATGTATTATTGTCCTATATGTGTAATCCTTTTTCTCAGTGATTTTGGAGAAATATTTATTTTAGTGAACGATAATTTTTCAAGGTATTTTCTGTTTGAACAGTGATAATGGATTTTCTTTTGCAAGAAAGTTGGTTACTTAGAATGTCATTTTATTTAATACAGTATAATAATTATCCTACAGAACCATTAACAAAATGAAACAATTTTTCAAATTTAATGATTAAGGTAGAGATGTATTTCATAATTTTATGTTTTCAAGACAATTTGTAGACATGTTTCTATCAAGAGAAACTTTTTTTTTAGAATAATAAAAGTTGATCAATCATAATTTCTTCTTTTTCCCAGCTAATTAGATATGCAAGAATTGAAAATTGAATTATTGCTACATATTTACAGGATGAAAAATTGTTTGTTATAAAATAAAATGAAACATTTCTTGTAACTTATTTTTTGGAAATGTATTAAAATCAAAAATGATAAAATTAATATTTTTTTTATTAATTTAGAGATTAATATTAAAATAGCAAGTTTTTTCTTTAATATTGAGAACTATAAATTAATTGACTCAATATAATGTGTGCATGTGTACCTCTTTCTAGCATATGTACACGTTTTAAGAACTTCTATATCGTTAATGATCAAAGTTTAATAAATTTGAGGTGTAGATTAAGAAATCAAAAAAAAAATGTAACTATTAATTTTAATAAATTAATTATTAGCTGGATTTCATTAAATATTAATATAAATATGTGTGTGCACACAATTCTCATTTTTTTCTTGATTCACTTTTTTTAAAATTTATATATAAACCGAACTTTAACATATATTCAATATATAATCAATTATATAATTAATATAATACAGTTATATTATTATTATGAATCAGAGCATTTAAATGCTTTCTACTAGTTGAATATGAAAATAAGATAAAATATGCAGTCTATGATAGTACAAAGCTCAGATTATCAATTTCAAATAAATTTTCTTTATCAGCCGTGTCAAATCCTAAATATCTATAACTACTAATTAGAATAGGTTTGAATCTTATTTCTATTAAATCAATTTTACTTTATTTCAAAGTATAAAAAAATGAACTCCAGTTATTTAATATGATACTCTTTATAGTCATTAAACATGGACCATGTTAGTTTTAAATTATTCCCTTTTGAGGTCTGACCAATTCACAGTTATGCAGTTTTATATTCTAGATGTATTAAAATTATAAACAGCTATATTATATTTACTGTTCTTCATCATTATTTTAACCATTGCAGGATGTTCTTTACAAATTTAATCTAATTTCTCTGATTCCTAGTCTCTCTTTACACCTGCAGACTTCCTTATTTGACTGTCCACCTTACATGTGGTCCATTTTTTTAGATCTTTTAAATCTCTAGTTTAAACCTTTAACTATCCATCATCATCTCTTCTAACAATATGTCCAGCCCAGTTCCATTTCAATCTCTTCATTCTTTCAAAGATGTCAGTAATCCTGGTTTGTTCTCTCATCTATGTATTTTATTTCTGATCTCTTCTTATTACTCTTAACGTAATATCTCCATATTTCATTGAATAGTTAAAATATCTATATTGCTATTTTATTAAATGCCCAAGTCTCAGATTCATAAGTAAGAACTGATAAAATAAACTATATTAAAATCTTTCTTTTTAATATAGGCATATTTCTTCTTAATATTAAATTATTTCTGTCAAAAGCACTTCGTCTGAGTTTTAATTCTATGATTAATTTCATTCATTATGTTTTCATTTGTATTAATAATCTGACTAAGGTATTTGTATTATTAACGTCTGATTCATGGTTGTTAATCTTTATTTTTCCTGAGAAAATTCATTGGACATTAATCTTTTTAACTTTTGTCATTAATTCTACTGTCTTACTTTCATCTGAAGCATTATTTACAAAAACAACAACATCATTTGCAAAATCTAGATGACTTAAATAATCTCCATTTAATTTAAATCTCTCTTCTCATTTTAATCATAAAATTCTTCTTGTAAAACTGCTATAAAAAATTTGGAAATATGGAATCATTCTATCATACACTCTTGTCAGTGTTAATCTTATTAGTATTACCAGTTAATCTAATTATTGGTATTGCATTTTGATATATATTCTTCAGATTATGACAATTGTGAAATTGACCTTTGTTGTCTCAGTTTTTTGCTATTTAAATGATATTGTAAGAATAAATCATGAACAATAATTGTTTATAGAAATCTTAAACAGAAATTTATTATTAAATATATAAAATGGTAGTTTAAAAAATAAAATCAATCTGAGGAAATTTAACAGATTTAGATATGCATGAATTGAAATTGAAATGAATAGTTGAGTTTCCTTAGAATAACAAAAGCTAATTTGTTCAAATATTTTAATTTTATCTATTGTAATATGTGGTAGATTTTTTTTCTCTTTAATTTGTGAAATCAAAATAGGACTGTAGGACTCAAAAAAATATTAAAAAACAATTTGCTGCAAATAATAATAATATGGTTATATTACAAGAAACAATTTCTCATTAGATTCCAAGAGATATGCCTAAAGAAACTGGTGAATGAAATAAAGAAATTCCTAGAAATTTGTATAGAAATAAATTTGAAAAGTGTATGGAAAAATATTTGTTTTCTGATTGTTGGTGTGGCTGATGATGGTGATGAATAAAATTTCAAATTCTTATTAGTCTTACATTGTTCTTTGTTTATTCTTTTTCATTTTTATATATTCTTAATAATTATCTCTTTTAAATCAATAACATTAGTTTTAAGATTTGTTGAGTTTATATGAGAATTCCTATATAATTTATAATGCACACTAAAAGTCCTAATCTAATGAAAGCATCTGTACACGTTGAAACAGTAAGATTCGTATTCGAATCTTAAGTTTCACCTTTTTCTGTCGTCTCTCACTGACTGGTCTATCCCGCCCAAATTTAAACTTTTTGGTATCGAATTGTGTGTGTAGCAATATTAAAAATGTATAAATATATGTAGAATTCAGCATAAACACGCACACATTTCGATCTCAAATTAAAGGCAATAAATAGGGATAAAATAATATAATTTAGATTTCTTTTAGTTATATAATTTTGTATAATTTTAATCATTTATTTTGGATTATAAAGTTCGTATTTATTGCTTTGTTTAAATTTCGTTTAATAATAATTCTAAAAAAATCTGATGTAATATTTAATTAAAAGTTAAAATAATCTTATGTTTCCTTTTTGTCTTTGAAATTTAAAAGCATCGGTCAGTGATAGATAATAGATTAATTAAAGAAAAATTCCCCAAAATGTAATTAGTAAATGTAAATGTAAACAATAGAACGGCAGCTTTCTTTAATTAAAAACCAACAAAATGCATTGATTATCCTCAGGGCAGATTAAGTAGAACCTAAAAATACCTTAACAAAAATGTGAGAGATCAAGATAAGAAAAGAGGCCATCTTAGACTTGCTGGAGACATTCACTTAAACTTTAGCTTTGCTCTCGATCACTGAGAGTCTCCAAAAATATAAAAATAATTTGTTCCTGCCAAGGTATGACCGAGTAAAGCACCTAGATTATTCTCCATCGGGAGATGGCCTATCGGATGCCGAACTTTCCATTGCCCGTCATAAATTCACCATGAAGATCTGCTGCCTGAAATAAATGAAAAAGCTGCTGCTGCTGTGAAATTAAATGAAATATCTAAATACAAGAAAGACTTGCCACTCGTGAACTTTTTGCTGCTAAACTAATGGAATCAGAAAACTTCTTATAAAACAGGTACCTGTCTGTGTTCAAACTCTAGAGTACTCTAATAATATGCTATAGCTCTTCTTCATACTACTTATCTAAATTATAAAATGTAAAAACTACCATATGTATAACTAAAACTGAATAATTAACTTAATGTGTAAATTTCTCTACTAATCTAGCTTACCTCATTCTATCTTGGGTGCGTATTTTTAAAATCTACATTTTATCTATATTTATTATTTAATTATTGCATGCTCACAATTGTCTCTATTTTCAAAGTTTAAATCTATGATCGTTTGAAACAGTGAATGCGTGTCACATTTTCATTAATATGTACTTCGTCGGGCCGAGGCAGAGACCAGCCCGACATTCTTATAAACCATAACTAACTTAACTTTCATATAAATCGACACGCATTCAGTGCATCACTTATTGTAATGCAGGGTCTACTACTTCGCAAATGGCTGACGTATTAGTTATAATAATTCCCAATTTATATAGGTTTTGTATTTATTAAATCATCATGAATAATTCCAGAAAATTACATTTCTTTGAGAGTCGCCAACGTTCTTTAGTAAATGTTGATAATGTAGGGCCGAGTCAGAAATCTACTTAAATATCATCATAATCGTTTATACAGTATACATGTGTTACGTTTTAGAGACGCGATGACCCATTCTGCCGTGAAATTTCCGGATTCTTCAGGGTTGAAATTAACCCCAGTCGTCCTACACAAGCGGGCATAATGGGCGCTCCCGTAGGATTTGACAATGTCATGCAGCCAGCCGGCAAACTGTGACACGGACTGCTTGTCCCTGGTTATGCGTATGTGACACCTTACTTCGTCGGGCCGAGGCAGAGACCAGCCCGACATTCTTATAAACCCATTCGCGGCATTGCAGTTTCAATATACTGCCATTCCATATCGCCTTTCTAAAGCGTACCACGTGTTCCTTTACTTAATTTTATTATTCTATATATCACTCCGCCTCTGCATTATCTTCATAATTCACTCTCAAATAAATGTTTGCCCTTAGACATAAAATAAATATTTTAATTAAATAAATATATGTCCGCCGCTACTCTTAAATCTTACTTTAGACTCTTGCATTGCAAAGGTGTAAATTCCCCAAGGCATGCATTAGAAATACTTACTCGAGAATTTTAGGTAGCTAGATTACGCCTTCAAATAAGTGAATTCCTTTTTTAAACATTACAGTATCGGAAATACCGCTACTGAAGTCCTCAATATAAAATAATGTCTAAATAAATAAATGTATTCTTTAAAATATAATCATGTCGCAAATCCCGCTACTGAAGCTTTAAATCCACAAAATATTATTAGTAAATGATTGTTTTATTAAAATGTATTAATAAATAATTTTAAACTATATGTCTGCAGTTACGTTTCATTTATTCGATACCCATTCTATATAATATTTCCTCGATTATGTAAATATGAATGTTTAATTAATATTAGTTTGATTATTGGCTAACTCGAGAATAAAATCATGAATCTCTTGCATATCCCTGACCACCGTGCCTAAGGAAATATTTACTAATGTCGCATCAGATGCGTTGTTTCGTGGATTGTATTGTGGAACCGATAAACTATGTTCGAACTCAGTACCACGGGTGGCTTCGCTACTCGATGGTGCTGCTGTTCTGTATGGTGGTCGAATTCTGCACTATGTTTACGAGTCACACGTTTTCTAACTGTTACAACGTGCATTCACTACTGCATTGCTTGAAGATTACACTTAGTTCACAATCTTTTGGTTTACAATACTAAGAGAATAAATATCTTTAGTAAGAATTAAAAATTATATAAATTTTACATGATGTACCCCAAAAATAAAATGAAGATTGCAAGTTAATTTGTGTAATATTTCATTTATGAATTCATAGAATGATTTATTACATATTAAAATGACCATATAATTTGTATCCATGACAGATATGAGGACTTCATCCATTGCTGTCTGATAATATTTGTTTTTAACTCTGAGATAAATCAACTGCATCTTTCCAATAAGTTGATTAAAATGCCATATATTTTCTATTCAAAGAGTGGATTCTGTTCAACTTTTACAAACTTCTATTTTGCAAAAAGAATAGTAGTTAGTTAAGTAACTTAGTTTATTTTCTTCAAATCTAATACTATTCTAAGTTCCTCTATGAAGTCTTGGGAGTGCAGCATATTGGATTATTATTTAATGATGTGTCACATTTAATTATTCCAAATTTAAACATTTCATACAAATTTTCTACTTTTCTTGAATCTCAAATAGAATGTAGCATACAGGAGAGTCTGTATTCATTTCAACAGAACATGGTATTTTTATAATTTTTTTATTTCTTTATAATTGTAGACTAAATTTATCTTTAATTCTTCATAGTTTTTTTTCATAAAAAAATATTTGAAAATATTTCTTTATTCTCTTCATTATTTAATAAAGTATCAATTACAGATAACAAAAAATTAATTCTCAACCATTCTTAATCATTTAAACATTCATTGTATTATGCCATCATTAATATTCTTTATATAGTATTTTATTTGCACTTGAAATGCCTTGTGTATTATATCATCAGTAGAAGCATCTAATTTTATGATAGTTTACATATATTGTTGCAGGCATTGCTGTAGCCTTTTTGAAATGTAATAGATGTTTTTCTGTATTCATTCTCATTTTAATTTTTCATGATCATGTAGTTCACTATTATATATCTGCCTTGATCATCTATTTTATTATAAACCCTTCCATGTCAAAATTATCAATTTTTATATTCATTTCTAAATTTTTTTGCCAGTACTTACTATTTATATTCTTTTTCAGCAGTAATTATTCTAAGTAGATTATATGTGTCTCTTTTTTTTTTATTATATACTGTGGCTCATACTCCAATGTCAGTCTGGAGTTACATTACCTTACTTTTTTTAATATGAGTTCAGATTGTTTGTTAAAATTATTCTCACTTTTTATATTTGTATTCATTGATAAAATATCTCGATTGAAGCCTCATTTGCTCATTTTCAGGATTTATTTTATTAATTTTATTTTTTCCCTCTCTGTTCTATCAGAACTTCATTTCTTTTTAGATTTGTTTATCTAGCCATTTTATTATATTTTAAGATTAACACTAGACACATCTTTCCTGCACATGTTATTTTTACAAACTCAGGCATTGAATCCATTCTTATTGATATTGTGTACCTTTATTTTTGTTTTAGTATTTTATTTTTTTTGGCTTTTTTTGCCCTATTCATTTTCTTTTAATTTTCTTTATAGTTCTAAATTCATTTTGCATTTACTATTTTTGTTCAAACATTGTGTTTCTATATATTACTACCAAAATTTAAAACTTCAAGGATATAGTCATTTCTATTTAATTCCAAATGTATCCAGTTTTTTAAAATTCATATTTTTAATCCATGCCTTTTTTTTCAAGACTTATTTTATTTTACTGAATTCATAAAAAATTTACATAAATTACTGTTGTTATGATCATTTTTATATGGCCATTGCTAAGATAGCTACAGCATATAAAAAATGAAAATATGAAACCAATGAAAATTCTACATTATACCTTTCTAAAAGTGAAAAAATAAATTACTATTTCTTTTATAAAATGTAAACTGAGAAGTGGTTGTTTTGAATTTAAAAATGTAAGTTGGAAGAATAGAAGAGATTAATATATAAGAAATTAGGTATTTATTATTTTCAATTTTAGAAAGATATAATGTAGAATTTTAATTTTTTGGAAATTATAGTATCTTATGGCTATATAAAGATGATTGATGCATTGGTAATTTATATATTACTTATTTTATGAATTCAGTAAAATAAACAAGTTTTGAAAATTATGTTCTAAATGTATTTTTATTATTTTAATACTTATATTGCTTTTTATTCATTAAAAGCTTTTGAGTATCCGTTTTGATTTTTAAGCCTGAACTTCTATTTTGTTTTCATATACCTGATCTTTAAGCAGCTTTCCAAAATAGAGTCTGTTTGTGCATTTATTATCATATTTATTTTTTAGTAAAATTACCAGGTTCTTATGTTGTATTTTTTTTCTCTTTTCTTATTCTAAAGTTAATTGTTCTCCCAGTTAGCTTCTTTAGATATCAAGTTTAATTTTTTTTTATTATAATTGTTATAACTGTGTGTTAATATAAATATATATTTTACATAATTTGCATGATTAAATTTCATTGTAATACAAAGGCAGAAATTTGGATGTGTTAATAACTTCTATAATTATATTTACTTTTTATGTTTGAATTAATAATTATAAGAACACAGACACAACATGTGAAACTGGAAAAATTTTATATTTAATATTTTAGACATAATTTTTTCTGTTTAGTATTAATATCTGCGCTAAGAGAAATAATCCACTCTTTTTTTTACTCCAGAACTCTATTGTAAGACAGAGCAATCAATGAACATTAGATGGTAGTGTTGTATTCAAATTTCCAGATGAGTTTTTAGCTAATGGCAATAGCAATTTGAGGAACCCACTGGAATTCACATGTGTAACAATCATATTTAACTACTTTGCACCATCCAAGTTAATAGCTTGACATTCTCTAATCCTATGGGTTTGAACCCGTGCCATTTTATATAGTTATATAAATCTGATAAAGTACCTAGAATATAAAACTGAGGTCATTAAATTATATAGTTATTGGCATAATATCAAATTATATAACTATGCGGGCAAATACTTTAAAATCTTAGGATTATTGTATATCAGGTTATTTAATTTGATGGTATAAGTCTTAAAAGTGGCTATTAGTTAAGAAACTATAATGCTGGACATTAGTGAAGATGGCCCATAACCAAAACTTGTATGGGAATTTGAATTAATAGTGAAATAGAGTTTTGATTGCTCTTATTTAATTTACTAAATCATTGATCAACATCTCTTTGAGAACTAGAATAAATGACAGTCTTTCTATCTGATTAAAAAGAATAAAGTAATTTAAAAAAAATACATAACTCAAAATGACATATATTTCATTAATCCATTATCTTTATAATCTTGTCAACATTTAGAAGTATTTCATGGAAGTCTGATGACAAAAGCAGGTATGCTAATAAAAAAAAATTGCTTTTGTTGAAAAGCATTGAATGAAATGAGGAAGAGTTTTATTGTAATATAAAAACAAACGAACAATGGACTGATTTTATTTTCCGCTTGATTTATATTACAAAATCTTACTTTTAATAAATTTAATACAATAGGGAAAAAAAAATACTCAATTTGCAACCATTTGATTTAAATGAAGTGTATATAGCTTATATAATATCAGTGAGATATATCTCCCCTCCCTCTAATTTTTATATATAATAAATCTTGAAAGTTCTACTTTTAATAATAGTTTATAAATTCTATGAAACCTCCCCCTCTCCCTTTGTTGATATGAATTGATATTTAAGCACATCTTTCAAAGTCTTCTGTGAGATTTCATGTGTACCGAATTAATTCAAGTTTATTTGGACATTATTGAGATTTCATTCACATTTCTTGTTTTATATATTATAAGACAAGTTGAATATATATATTTTTTACTATTGAACTCTTTTACGTATAAAAAGATTTAAAATAATAGATAATAACTTATTTTTCTATATAATAAATTTTGGAATCAAAATAAATATTGAATAACGTTAATTAACAAGAATTAATTATTCATTGATGAATAAGCAAAATTGTTCATATGATTTTGTAATTTTTACAATTGTGAATATTCCTTTTAGTACAGAAACATTTTTGGAACCGTTTTGTAGAAAATTTGTTTAGGCTATAAATTTTTCTTTATGATGTAAGTTCTGAAATAAGAAATTTGAGAATTTTGGAAGATCCATTATGGTTTTTTTTTTTTTTTTGATTTCTAGGGACTTAAATAAATCTGCTCAAAATATGCCCATTTAACCTATTTCATTTATTTCTATTGGTTGATTCCAGAAAAATAGTGATGAACCAGTATGTATAGAACAAGTCAGATTTTTATTTGTTGAAAATGTAATATTTATGAGCAGTATTTGAGTATTAATATTATACTGTATTTTACATTTATCTATTTATGCTAAACAATGTCAGAAGTATAGTTAACAAACTATATTCAAAGTTTTATAACATATTCCTCAATTTGCTTTTTTTTTTTTAATCAATATTAATTTGTTCATAAATATCATACAGAAATAAAATATTAGACTATTTCTCATCCATTTTCATGTATGTTGGAAATCAACTTATTTATTGTTAGATGAAGTAGGTTTAAACATTGGTTTTCATGTCAGAATTATAATCTTTGTATTTAAATGTTATAAATTTGACTTATTTGATTTTAAATTGTGTATAAATAAAATGTTTGTTGCTCCTATATATTATATTTAAACTATTAATGGAAGTCTAAAGACACACTAATGTTGTTAGGATAATTTACATCTCACTTTAACTATCCTTGTATTTAGGAGGAATACATCCCACTGCAAAGATTATATATGTAATACTAAATAATGCAGCAAATGTATATTTAATCAGTTAAATTTACATTTTTATAATGCACTCTTCAATTTTCTTTTTTTTAAAAAAATCAATACACTGATTTTAAGAATATTAATGGAATATAATTACAGAGTTCTAAAGTACTTGGCAGAAAACAGATGAAATATGGCCACAGAAAATATTTTGCCTATATGTGTTGATTTCATATTAGGGAAATATGATTTCATGTCCATATAATTATTTATGAAGATAAATCTTTTTAATCTACAATACTTTAACTGAGGGTCTATTTTTTGAGATTTAATTGAATACTTGTTTGTGAATCACAGAATTCTATAGGATTGATAGATAAAGTAGTTTTTTTAATTCTAAATTATAACTGAAAGAATCTATTGCAATATTTTTGTCATAACAAGAAAAAAAATGTATTCATTTATATTTACAATCATTTTTTTTAAAAAAAAAATAAATTGTAAATGAATAACAGTAATAAAAACAAGTTATGAAATAACTTAAAATTAATATTTATTTTTATCTCTTTATATGAGTTTAAAAACAATTAAATGTTCTCTTGCTCCTTCTTCTAGAAAGTGAATCTTGATTTTTTTTAACTTTAACTCAGATGCCTTTTTTTGTTTATAGATTTTCAAATAATCAGTAATGTACATTTGGTAAAATTTTTCATAATTTTTACTTTTATAATCTATAAAAAGCTTTTTATTAAATCGCTATATGTTTCTTAGTCAAAGTTATTCACCTTTTAAAACTTTAAACAGGAAACACTTTTTTTTTTTGAGAAATTATAGGAAAGACCATTTTTGACTTATTTCTTAAATTAAAAATTTAATTGCCCACATAAATTTATTCCATCTGAATAAACTTTAGTTAAATTTTTATTTACACTAAGCTTTTTTTTGAATTTTTACATTTTTAAATGTGGACATTATTTTTGGTTATTCATAATTATTTCTTAAACAAGCATGTAATTGGGTTCCTACATATTTCTGTGTTTTTCTTTTCAAATTACAAATAATCGTGTATTTTAATCATTTTTAATAATTTCTTATGATATATTTATGCTGTAATGCATTTAGAATGGTTTGATAATATACTGTAACTATAGAAAATATGCTACAATATTTGTGGCTAAATGGGCAATAAATGTAAAAAGAGTCATCTAAATTTTTAAATAGTTCATGTATTTTTTTTTTTTTAAGTTTATGCACTGTAAAAAGTTTCATTTTGTAAAGTTTTAAATAGTAAAAATTTTTATTATACTCTTCAATGATTCAAATGCGATTGTGTATAAACCCATATTGAATGAAGAAAGAGATCAACTAATAGTTCCTGTATATGTCTTTAAAAATGATCTGTAAATATTTTCTTTAGATTGCAGTGATTCAAGATTTTCTAGCAAAAACAAAAATTATTTATCTATCTTTTTTCATTATCTGTTTTTTTTTTTTTATTATCTCTAGAGCTTCACATTCTATTTATTGAAATTATTACATTACATTTAATTTATTATTAATATCATAGAGAAAATAGATAAAGTAAATCACTAATTAATACTAGCATTAAGATAAATAAAACATAATCTTTTATTACTAATTAGCATATATTCTTTACACTTGTTTTTTTAAATCAAAATTCTCTCTTTTGGAGGAAGAAAATGGAATCTTACAATGAAGATTTTTTATAGTTTTATATGCTTATGTATTATAATATATTGTATATAGGCTTCAACTGGGAATTAAAAAAGGTATGAAAAGATATAAATATAATATTTTTTTGTATATGAAGGTTGATGGAAACTATGAGTGCAGTGCAAAATTGTAATATGATAATTTTTTAATTTTTTATAATAGTTATTATACCTAAATGAACTTCACTATATTTTGAGCAACAGAAAGGATCAGAGAATTTTTGCACATGGAATCATCAGTAATTATTGATTTAATGAAACTTAAGAACAACAGTCTTTATATTATAGTATTTTTTTCCATATTTTTTCCATATCATTTCACACAATCCTCTTTTTTCTTTCTGACATTTCATAATTTATTTAATATTTTCTAGACTTAAACCATTTTGTACATGGATTCCTGGAAATAATATCAGTACTTTCTTTCCTTATATTTAACATATGCTTTTAAGAGCTGTTTTTCATTGTATTCCAGAGCTTTCTATTAAAAGCTTGAATAATCAATGGATGCTAAATGTTAGTATTATTATATCTATGTTCAGTGTCCATTGGATTATCCAAGCTTATTGTTAAATTTAGAATAGTTTCTAAAGTTTATCTTTAGTTTTTATTCTCAATCCAACTACTTATGAATGACATTATTTACTCTATGGATTCCTGAGTTATTGCTAATAAAAATTATTTTCTCTGACTATATTATTAAATAGTTTTAAACGTGTGTTCTTATTTTATGTTGATGACTTACTTTTTTTTTCATTAGCAATCACAAAATGATGTTTGGTTTGTTTTTTCCAATGACCAAGATAGTATCTGTGTTTGTTGTCGATACTGTAAGAAGTAACCAAATGCCAAACATGTCTGCCCTTTACAACAGTGAAAGAAGTGCAAAGTAAGTAAAGTATTTTATGATATACTCCTAAATTAATATTACCATAACTGTAGAACAAAAATAAGTATATCTTTGGATATTTTCATATTACTGTTATTAATATCTTATTGAGTTTCAAACTTACAAAAAATAAGAAGCAAATATTTGTATTGGTTAATTACAAATAAAAATTATAATTGATCTGTTTATAAGGAAAGTATTATAATATTAACAAGTATTAAGTTCAGTGGCTACATGTGATAATTTTATACATAATTATGTTTCAACAGTAAATTTAGAAAGTTCAGAAAGGATGTTTTTATTTGTTATTAAATAAAATTATATCAATACTATTAAAATAATGTATTTTTATTGGAGACTTTAAATAAGAAAATAAAGTTTGGCCCAAAGTTATTAGAAAAATGATATTGGTTATTTAAAAACTCAATTGTTAGTTGTTAGTGAATTTTTGCACAACACATGGATTTACTATTAATAACATTTTATTTAGGCAGAAAATGTATTATTACAGAACTTGAATGCATCCATATTCAAAAACAATGGCTTCTTATGGGCTTACATTATAATTGATTGTTGGAATGCATAATTTTGGACAGATTAGTATACTCCAAAGTTAAAATTGTAGTTGTATTTTAAAAAAATAAGTCCTCTTCCAAAGATATTAGTAAGAAATTTGATCTTTATTCATCAGAAGCATCTATTATTGATGCTAAATTGTAATTACTATTAAACACTATGAGCTAACTTGAATTGTCAGGCTTATCATGTTAGTGAGGTATGAATATGTTATAATGAGATTGTTGTTGATATGAGAAAATCTGTTCTAGAGTTCATTAACAAGAAGAATTCAGACAATTTCTCTTGTAGTGATTATTATTAGTGAGATGATAAAAGCAAAAAGTAGCTATTTCTGCAGAATAATAGTAAATTGAATGTGTAGCTTCATAAATAAGAGATTAAAGTGTAGAAACAGCATAAAAAACTTGGTTCTAATCAAGAATTTTACAAGCATTATGAGTTAGGCCAGAATATAAGCAAAATCTTATACATTTTGCATCACCCACCTATTCCAAAAATACACTCACACAAGCAGCATATACGAAAATTAGTAAATAAAAATTACATTTTTTCAAATATTCACTTGATTGACTGAAATCTGTTTGCTGTCATTTGTTAAATGAAATTCAAATGAATTTTGGTAAGCTTGGATTCTGCTTGGTGTAAAAATTGTAGTGTTTTTTTGTTGTCAGATTATTTACACATAAGTCTTGACTGGATCAAAATGTTTGACTTCTTCTGCACTTAGTAGCAGACAATAGCCATGAAAGGGCTTTGATATGAAATTGAGAAGGTTTTAATTCTTAGATTGAACATTGGCTTTTATGCTTAAGCTTAATGTTATGCTTCCTATCTATTTTGGAAAAGTTATTTTTTAAAATCATTGGTTAATTTATAGATTAATGCAAATAACTCTTTTGTGGGAGAGACTTTGTTGTTTATGATACTTTAAATTTTCACACACATAAAATATCTATATCTGACATTAACTTTTATATTAGCTAGAGTATAAATATAAAGGCTATTCTACTTTTGGCTTAATATGGACAAGACAAATAGTATTGTTATTAGATGTTTTGGTTTTAGCTTGCATTGTGAATTTTAATTCGTTATTGCTTAGTTATGTCATAGCTGAGTTTTTTTTTTAGATTATTACACAAACGAATTCCCATTATATTTCAATATTTATAACTGTAGGTGTATGAAAATCTTTAATTAATAAAAATAATTTTTTACAGAAGAGTCTTTGTTACTTGTGAAAATTCACAGATGTTATACTTCAAATTTTTATATATGTAAGATAGCATATTTGACTTATAACTTACATCCGCTAAAATATTAAGCTGTGATTCTATTTTTGGTTTAATATAGTTCAGACAAATACTATTGCTGTTATTAGATGGCTTGATTTAATTAGCTGTTGCTTGATTACATCATAGCTGAAATTTTATCTAGATTATTATATGGAAAAGTTCCTATTATATTTCATTGTTCACATATTTATATATATGTATTATCATTTTCAGTCATTATTAATCTATTGCAAGATAAAGATTGCTCCATGTTTAATTCACTTTCTCTGATCCATAGCTCTCCACATCCCACTAACAAACATTTCATCCCACCACCTCAGCGCTGTCGTTTTTCTAGATATTTTACAATCTCTTGGAATCCAAGTTAAAACTTCAATTATACATCTATTATTATCTCTCCTAGCAATATATTCAGCTCAGCTCCATTTCCGTGTCTCTCAACTGATGTTAATCATATCTGTTTATTCTACTATTCATTTATTTAATTTTCATTCCTTTTTTGTTACTCATAACATACGTTTTGGGTGATTTGAAAAAATGCATATATTTAAAAAAACTTTTTTTTCAAGAACATAGACATATTTTTTAAAAATATTATTATTTCTACTAAAAGCACTCCATGAAAGTTTAATTCTTTTATTAATTTTATACCTATTATGTTCCTATCAATATTATTAACCAAGTTAATCTTTATTTTTATTTGGTCATTGAAATTTTTTATTTATCTTTAGACTCACTTTCCTATTTTTATATGATAATTCTTAATATTTCTTGTGGTTCTGAAGCATTATTTGCAAAAATAACCACATTATCTGCCAAATCTGGATGACTTAAATGATCTCCATGCATTTTTCTTTTAATTTTTCATCTTAATACACAAAATATTTTTTGTAAAATTGCTATAAAAAGTTTGAAGATATAGAATCACTCTGTCATACACATTCATAAATGTTAATCTTTTTAATATCACCATGAAATCTAATCATTATTGTTGCATTTTGATAATATCCTGGGTATATGACTTCATGGTCCAAAGCTTTAATCACTGTGGATATGCTTGCATAATCAAATGCTTTTTTATATTCTACAAATCCAAAGCATAATAGCATTTCATATTCCTTGGTTCTTTCTATAACTTCTTTTAATATTTAGATTTGATCCATTGTGCTAAAGCCACTTTTAAATCGAACTTATTCTTTTCGTTGATTAGATTCTAAAGTTTTACTTGACAAAGATTTTGTATAGAATAATGAAAGATTAATAGATTTGTAATTTCTAATATCTTTATTTTCTCCCTTCTTAAATATTAATACTGCAATCTTTCATTGTCTGATACATCTTTATTATTTAGATATTTGGTATATAATTTTGCCATCAATTTTTCTATTTCTTTACCAATCTATTCCCGGAACTTTTCTCCTCTTCATAGATATAATTGATATCTTACCACTTTATATGGAATACTCCATACTTTAGAAGATGTAGTAATTATAGGGAATACTTTATTTTATTATCTTTATTACTATATTATTTTTTTGTAGAACTCTTCTACACATTTCGTGATCACATTTCTCTTTTTATTAATAATTTTATCTTTTCTTTTTATTGCTGAAACAATTTTTTTTCCAATACCAAAATTTTGTTTTATATTTTTGAGACTTATTCTTTTCAGTAGTTTTCCTTGATAATTTACTGTAGCATATTTTAATCATAACCATTTTATAAAATTCTCGACATTCAATTCTTCTTAATGGAGTGTTTTAAAAAATTTTCATATCCCTTGTTTTCTTCATATATTATCTCAATTGAAAATTTACTAGTAAATTGCTATTTTCTGTACCAGTTATCTTTATTACAATTCTTAATAGTGTATCAGTTATTTTCTTATTAATTTCAATCAAGTTTTAATCATCTTCAAAGTCTGTTAATATTTTAAAATGATTTGCAAATTCTATTCTAAATTCATTGGAGTTTTTCTGAAGATTAAGAATGTCAATTGTTAATACTGTCTTTTTTAATTATTTTTATCTGTAGTTTTACATTAATATATATTTTACATATCATTCTGTATCATTAGAATATATATATATATATATATATATATATATTATAACCATATCAACTCAAGTGCAGTCCACATTATTCAGGGTGATACTGCATAAAAAATAAAAAAATGTACAAACTACTTTAACTACTTTATTATGTGCCATTAGAAGAAACTGCCTAAAAGAAAGTTGATATATGCAATTGACAATAATATTTAGTATTTTCTGTGAAAAGCAGTCTATGCATAAACATATATGAATTAATTAACAAAGATTTGAACAACATGTGTATGTACACACATATGTACAGTAAAGTAAAGAAATTGCCCACGAGATTAAAAAAATTTTTTAATGTATATTTTAATCATATTGTACATTTGTAAAGGCAATTGACCATTTACTCTGTAATATGAAAGTAGAATTACAATAATGAATAAGATTGCAAAAGAAGAAAAAAAAGAAAGATACTTTTGATCACAAGTCAATTTGCGAATCAAATTCAAAATACATAATTCATAAATTTTAAGGCATTTTTTAGATCTTTTTGGTTTTATGTGTTCTGAATCGATTTATAAATAAAATCTTGACGATTCTTGTAGTAAAGTGAATGGTGAATTCAAATCTAGGATCAAAAATTATGAATTAACGATATTTGAGAAATTAGAAATAAAAAAAAGAAAACTCTGAGAAGAATTTTATATCTTCCTGCATTGGAACGGGAATAGATAAAGAAAAGAGCTATTTTTTTCTTCTTTTGTTATAAAATAATCTACTGTATATAAGTTTTTCCCTCCTCTCACACACACACGTGTTTTAGAAGAGTCCAATGGAATATTTTTATTCAGGGAACTGAGATTTTAGAATGGTCTATATTATGATTCGTGTGCTAATAATTGATGAAAACATATACTAATGGTCTACATAATGGTTTGATTAATGGCAAATGATATAGATGGGATAGAAAGATAATGGAGGGTATAAAAAAAGATAATTCAAAATTTCACTAATTATACAATCATTCATTTTGATGTGAAGTTTGTTCCTTTGCTGATTTCCAGTAGAATGTTATTTTGATTCCAGATGGCAAGCTGGAATGTATTGAAATAAGCAGGCAAGAGAAGAGACTTTAAAGCTAATTAAAATTGCACTGCAATGATAATGTTTTCCTATAGTAGTTGATTATTTATCATGCAAGGCTAGACAAAAACAAGTAGCACATCAGTCTGAAGAGCCTAAGAATGTAGTCCAATCTAGTAAATAAAATCGAAGGCTATGGAACTATATCACGATAGTCTCTAAGATGCCAGTAAAGAAAAAGAAAATGTACTATGCCACTAAATTGCTGAAGACTTATTGATATTCTACATGTTATATGTTAACAGGCTACTGTAACTATAAGTGTCCAGCATGTGAGGAGTTATGAAGATGATTGTAACTATAAACAAAGAAAAGAAAAATGGTATTTGAATATCCATGATTTATGACTTTAAATGTTTGTACTGGTAAGATAATCACAATTTTATATTAAAAAGATCTTAGATTTAAAAACTGAAAATATATTAATCGTTGTGATATGTCATATTTTATATCTGTAGTTTGAACCGCTAATATAGATTTAAAACTGAAAACCTATTAACTGTTATGATATACTTCATTTTATATCTGTATTTAGAATCATGAGTATAGACTTAAAAACTGAAAATATATTAATTGTTGTGACATGTTTTATTTTATAACTGCATTCAGGAATCACTAGTATGTAGATGAAACCAACTTATGTATGTTTTTGTTTTGTTAATAAATTATTAAATTATTGTTTTACCAATCCATTTGTTTGTTTTTAAAACTCCATTAAAACATTATAATGCACAAAACACATGTGCTAGTTATGAATCATTCCCAACTCTGAGAGAACATGTGAATCATTGGGAAATATGCTGAGATGTCACGGTAATAATTTGCATTGATGATGATTGTTATTCGTAGCCTAAGTAAACTTCCTCTTTTTGTTATATAATGAGCTATTAGTATATGGTGTATCTGAACTTAGTTCAGTTCCATATGGCTATTTAAGTTAGATAGCTGGATTTGAAGACATATGGATGTCTGAAAATTTCAGATTTTCTACTTAAAATTTAATTATTAAATAAATGTTGGGGCTTCACCTCTTATTTTTAAATCTAATGCCTGAATATCCTAGAGCATCACTGATGACAGCCAGAGCTAGAAACCATTCTGAGGATAGAGATACTCAAAAAACATGTTAAGAGTTATTAGCATGCTCATTAAATAATATTTGTAGCACAAGCTTATTAAATTAAGTCATGTGATGTTTGACTTGATTTCCTTGCAATTATTGTTTTGCTCTTGAGGCTTTGGTGATTTTATATTGCTAAAGCTATTAATATATGGTGTGTCTGAACTTTGTTCAATCCTATATGGCTATTTAAGTTAGATAACTGTATTTGAAGACATGGATCTCTGAAAATTTCAGATTTTTTATTTAATATTTAACTATTATGTAAATGTTGGGGCTTGACCTGGTATTTTTAAATATAATGCCTGAATAACCTAGTGCCTCACTGATGACAGCCAGAGCTAGAAACAGGTCTGAGGATAGGGATATTGAGAAAAGCTTGTTAAGAGCTATTAGCATGCTCATTATATAACATTAAGCTTATTAAATTAAGTCACGTGATGTATGACTTGATTTCTTTGCAATATATATATATATGTATATGTTGATATGAATAGTTTAATGAATAAAAGATATAAAAAGATTTGTTTGGGTTTTCCTTTGAATAAATACTGGCAAGAAGAAAATTATTTCCGAGAAGACAGTAAGATGTCTGCATTGATATTCTTGAAAAAAGCAAGCTGTCTTAGAAAGCATACATGCACAGAATAGCAATCAGCATTTGTTTTAGAATTGTTTACTTACTTTTTTTTATTTTTATGAATTATCTTCTAGCTATTTATACATATAAGAAGCTAAGCCATTAATTTGTTAATCACTTTATTATATTTTCATGCACATTTAATTTGAAATTAATAAAACCATTTAGTAAAATAACATTAGATTTATTCTATTTTTATTTTAGGAAGGAATTCAATAATTGTAAACAATTTTTTTTTTTTATCAATGCTTTTTATGTTTATTATTTTTTTAGAATTGCTAGTGGTGCAGAAGAAAATGAAATGCCTGATAGTGATCACACATTTAAAATACGAATGGAAACTGAAGTTTCTCAGGTGAATAATTGTTTTTCCAAATTTAACAAAAATGAAACAATTTTTGAAAAAACAAAAACAGTTTTATAATTATGTTTGAATTTTTATAGTTATGTCTGTAATTCAAATTTGCATACATTTGTTCATCTGCATAACAAAGTGGTTTCTTTCATCTTTATAATCTAAAGTTGAGTGCACTTTTGGTGAAGTTCACCATAATCATAGCTCTTTTAAATTAATTATTGTTGCTGCTTTATTTATACTATAATATAATTATTATTCATGCATTTTTATTTAAATTAGTCCATTTAAATATTCCATTTGTTAGATAATTGGATGCTATTATCAATAAAAATATAGCTACGAATAAAATGCTATCATCAACCTTGAAATGAAAATATTTTTATATCTTTATTTATATAATTTAATCAAGCATATAAAAATAATAATCAATAGGCTTTTCAATTAACAGAACTTTTGGAAATTCAAAGATGCCATTATTTTCATTTTTTCTTTATCTAGAAAAGTTTTATTTTTTAATATGTAATGCAAAAATAATAAAGCTAAATAAAACATAAAAATGAAGTTTTATTAAACTACTCATTAAAAAAAAATCATATGTAAGTTTGTATTTTAATTATTTAATCTTATACATTTTGATCAGCTTTATTATTACTAATTTTTTTTGTTAAATGTTATTATTTGTTCATTGTTTCTTTTTTTTGTATGGGGAAGCAGGGGTTATTAATTTTATGTGTATGTAAAGGGAAAATTAAAATAAATATTTAAAATAGTGTAATTTATAAAATAGGTAAAGAATTCACTTTCTATTGTGCTATGTTGATGTATCCTATGGAAAAAAACATTTATAGATTAGTTGTTGATTATTATTAATTCTATTTCCATTTCAGAACCAGTTTATGTAAATATAGAGTAATCAGTCAGATTGATTCTAGAAAGATCACGACTATATAGTACTGGTTAAATATGAACTAAATGGATCGTGTGATGCGAAGTCTTTATATAAATCCAACTTTTTGTGAAGATGCCTGCCTTATAACCAATATTGCTAAATCTTACAGGTATTGATCTAATGTTAGTAGATCTCCATCAATATAAAAATGAGTTGGTTTAAGTTCAAAATATCATTGTTTGAAATTTGTAAGACATGGCAATATTTAGCACAATAGAGTGACAGTTAATTGAATACAGTGCATTCTGAAAACATGATTAATAAAAATTAATCACAGAAATCATGGCAAACTGATTATTGATCATTTAATATTGACATAAATTTATTCTAGAATAAGGATAGGAGATTATGATTGTCTCATGCAGATTAAATGTAAGATAATATCTGATTTTATTTTTGTATTCTAATTTATTTATTTTTAAAGTTAAATTATCAAATATTATATAGAATTCTGAGTTGAATTGTTATATTTGCATTATTGAAGAAATTAGTAACTTGAATTTAATGCCTTAGAGAAGTTCATTTTAACTATAGGTAATGTAGTATGGCATCTATATATAAATATATGCAATCTATGTTATAACAGTGAGTCTTGCTTGAATGAAAATTGAATAGTTAGAAATTAATTGACAAAGTCTTCTAATAGTGATTATACTATCATCTGGTATCTGATTTATTGTCTAAACATAAAAAAAGTTAGTAAAGAAGATAGATGTCATTACTATATTGTTATTCTATTAAATGTAAATGATAATGTATTACATTTTTTGATTGCTTTGAATAAAAGAATAGTAAAGATTGGTAGATAATGGAATCTGTTCTTGAAAAATTATTTCTAAATTATTGGTTTGTATAAATAGTAACATATATAATAATTTGTATATGATTAATATGGTGTGATTACATAAACATATATGGCCATATAATTGTAACTTATAGATGGTTTTGATTATATGGATTCATATGAAATTTTATTTGTTTTATTTATTCATAAACAAATTATCAGTTTTTGGGTTCTTAATATTCTGTATTAAAAATAGCTTTAGTACATTAAGCTAAAAGTTTAAAACTAATTTCAATGTAATCATTTCTAAAAATAAATCTAATGTGATTATTGATTTTTTATTCTAGGTCTATAGATCACTTCAGCGTTTACTTTCTCTATATAAAGATGAGAAAAGAGGGCCAACTATGCTGGTTATTCAATCTTCTTATGGTTATTATTTTATTATTATTATAGATATTTTTTAATGCATATTGTTCTTATTTGTTATGTTTTGAAAATAAAATCATTATGTATATTTTGTATAGTCGTCTATAATCTCTTAGAAAATTTTATTAAGTTAAAAATACATTAGTAGTTGATTTAAAGAATATTAAAACAGGCAGCATACAAATGAATATGTGAATACCTGATTACCTTAAGGCTTAAACTTTTACATGAAATTCAGCTGACTACAATAGAACCACTGTATCTAATGTTCTACTGTTCCAGAAATCTGCGGATTGGTTTAAAAGAAATACTAAATAAAATTTTAATTTTTAATTCATGTTACAACCACTTAGTGCTGTAGATGCCAATAAAAAGTAAGAAGTACAGGTGGTCCTCGACTTTCATATATTCTACTTTCATACATTTTGCTATTTCATTAGGGTAATAGAAAAAGACAGCATGTTACAGAATTTTTTATTAAGAAAAGAAAAAGAAGAATGTACTTATGGATTAGCCCGGGCACCAAGATTGATTACAGATAATTCTGGACAATAAAATTCATTATATATATATATATATCACATTAATGCAATAATTATATATATTTTTTAAAAAATTACACTTACTATTAGATTTTTTTCAAAACATATAATCCTGTCTAATAAATAATTTATTAATAAAAAAATAAATAAACTGACATTTACTTGCTTATGACACTTTTGCCTTTCAGTTGCTACAAAAACACCCCCCCCCCCTATTTTTTAAACATTAAAACTTAACCCCTCCCATCTTCTTTCACTTTTTTATAAATTTAATAAAAAGTTGTAAGGAAAAAAATCTTTTTAAATTTATAGAAAATGAGAAAAGGTGGAGAGTGGGGGTTAAGTTTTAATGTTTAAAAAAAAACATTATTTTTATAATTTTCCTAGCCATAATTGAAAGACAAAAGTGTCATAAGCGATTATATGTCAATTTATTTATTTTTTTATTAATAAATTAATTATTGTTCCAGGATTATGTATTTTTAAAAAATCTGATAATAAGTGTAATTTTTTAATATATATATATATATAATGAATTTTATTGTCCAAAATTATCCGTAATCAATCTTGGTGTCCGGACTAATCTGTAAGTCCCAAGAAGAAATTTATAAAGAAAACACCAGATACTAATCAATAAAGTGTTATTTATGTGTACACGTCATTAAAACATAAATATTTTAAAAACACTTTTTGATGTTTTTTTTATATTACTCCACTTTTGTATATTTCAACTTTCATATACATTTCAGAAATCAATTAGGTATGAAGGTCAAAGACCACCTATAAATGAATTTATTACGATATATGATTTGGTTAATAAGATTTCTGGATATCTGATCTATTTGTATAAATTTCTGATTTCTTTTTAAAAGGAAACGCAATTTATATTACATCATAAAATGGCTGCTTTTATTTTTACACTACAGGCAAGCATGTATTTAAAATTTACTAATTTAAAATCATCTAGGAATTCTATCTTGCATATTTTGTCATCATTAGTTCTTTCACATAAAAAAATCAAGAAAAAGGATGGTTTTATTTTTGTTTGTATAGTAGAGCCATGATATCAGCTGTATTTTGTTCTAAACATTCTCATATATATTGAATATCACATGTAATAGCTCATGTTTTGTTGATAAGCTTTGATTACAATAGAATTCATATTGTTTATTGAACTATAAGTGTGTAGTAGTTTTTAACATGCACATGTATATATAACACATGTTTTTTTATGTAAATAGTATGCATATATAAATTAAGATTATAGTATAGACAAAATTTAAAAATACTAATGTAATAATTAATTATAAATTCAGGGAGCACATTTTAATATGTATTTACTATTATGTGTTCATTTATTCACATTCACTTAAAAAATAAAAATTTACTGTACTATATTTTTATTTTTTTAAATAAAACGAATAGCATAATTTCGATTTACATAACAAATATGCTCTGAGTGATATCCTTTTTCTTCAATAATTGTTTTCCATGTGGAAGTTGTTTTGATTCATTTTACGAATGTTCTTGAATTTCGTAAAACTTTTAGCCTTATGCTTAGAAAATGTTATGCAAAATATTGTAAATCATATAAACAAAGAATAAAATGTGCTTTCAACATATGCTGAAGAAACATTATTAATAAATATGGTCTGAAACAGACATATGGTTTTTACCATGTATTGTAAAATTTATGAATTCTTGGGGTTTTTTTTTGGGGGGGGGGGGTAGGTAGTATATAATTGAAATACTTATTTATTTTGATACAATTTATATTTTGCTATATAATTAATGTGTACACATAATCTTTTGAATACTTATATCTTAGATATTTATTATTAAAAGCATCTATATTGTAATGGAATGGGGTGGGTGAGAAATGGAAGGAAAAAAAAAAATGTTTGAACTGGGTGATGGAAAATCATCATCACTCCCAGTCCATTTAAAATGAAATATTTACAAAATGTATATTTAAGTATAAAATATTTAAAGGGAGCATGAGATCAAGAGATCTCAGAGAGCATTGAGATATCAGAAGCTAATTCAGAAGAGCAACTAAAAGCATAATTAACCATCAACCAGCATTATAAATAAATAAATATCAGTATAAGTAAAATACCATTCATCATTTTCATTGATGGGAATAAACAAATCCGTACAATATATCAGAATAAAGTCAACAGACCATCTGTATTTGAACAATAAAAAATATAAATCAACAGTCAACCTTGTGATTGGATTGGAAATGGGTCTTCTGTAGACCAGGCTAACTATTGAGCCTTTGCCACTTTGGGCAATTATTTAAACATAACTTGGATGCACCAGCTTAGTGCCCATCCATTAAAATACATAAGAATCAGAAATCAAAACAATAATGCTGGGACATTTAAAACATGATAATCATCGTTAAGGCTCTGGCCACTTAAGTACCATTAATGTACTGGCCAAATATAAACTGAACTTCTAATAAGACTAAATTAAAAATAAAATATAATGCATGGGCTTTAAAGAGTATCATCTTTTGCGCCAACCAGGATGATGATTGATCATCTCTGGATGCCCCAAAGCACTAAATAGACATCCCCATTTATCCATGCACGAATCTAGCCCAGAGAACACAAGCTCTATCACTGTATGTGAACAAGAGATGATGGAATACAATTTTAACAATTAAATACAAGTTTATTAATAACAAAAAAATAAATGATTAAGGTCTTATAAGGGTTCTGATTTTGAAAGATACACAATAATAAAGGTCATTACACTGTAATTTACAATATTACTACAAAATTCAAGTTATCACATTAACTGCATTATTTCTTAATGGGTATTTATAAACGCATACATATATCTGTACACAGATGTGCGTTTTATAATACATGATGAAGACATTTCAATTAAACATAAAATAATTATTACATTTGTGATTTACATAATTGCTATTCAAAATTTAAATTGTTACATTGATTTACATATATGTGCGCACAAACGTGCGATTTATAATATACAGTTAATATTTACAAAAATGAATTGACATTTAATCAAAAAAATATTAAAATTTGACATATGAGTGTGCGTGTATATACGCACACTGACTTTTATCTATTCCAACCTGTTACAATAATATTATATTTTTTCATAATTAATTCAATTGGAAAACACATAAATTTCACATATATACATGTGTATAAACAAAGTATAGATATAATTTAAAATTAGTTTCAATTTATAAGTTCTTTTTTTTACCTTAAAAAAAAGTATAGTCAATTTTTGACAGATATTTGTTGATTAATTATCAATGTTTTTAAATTAAATTATTGAATCATCGATTTTTTACTTTTTTTTTTTCAATATAAATTTTTCAAAATAATGTCCAAGAGGATTATTGTTCAAAAACGTCTCTTTTGCCCTTAGATCGATATGGTCAATGAATTATTCTTGACTCTTAATTATAATTCAAGCAAAATTACTTTATATTCTTTTTAAATATAGATTTTTAACCGACTTAAAAATAATATTGTTCTATATATGTTTATTTTTATATGCATGCTTTTCTGCATATATCTGATGCAGCATACATGTAATTAACTCTTCAGCAAGCTGGAAGATTTTTTCTTGGTGAGTTTGGTTTTAGTGATGGTCATCATCAGGTAAAAGTATATAATTTAGGTAATTTGTTGGCATACCATGAGATTCCTTTTGTAGTCCAGGCAATTGTTAAGCTGTCTTTTCCATGTTTCAGGCTATGAATTTCAGCACAAAGAAGTGGGTCATTTACTCCATGTGAATTCAAACTCCTGCTAAGGAAAACAGTCTAATATCTTGCTTTCAGCTACATCAGTATATGGTAACTGGACTGCCAACTCTCTGCTACAGCCAACAATAAACTGCAGCTATCCATTTTGGTCAGCTAATTGCTGCCACTTAAAAATTTTTAGTAGCCAAGCTGTTCTGTTCAGCTCTTACAAAAAACTACAATTCAGACTGTTCTCTTCAAAAATCATTACCCAGACTTTGCAGTTGGCCTGGTGGCCACTGCTTAAAATATTACAACCAGACTCCTCTGCTCAACTCCTACAAAACTGCAAGCAGAACTGTTCTCTTTAAAATCACTATCCAGACTGGCTGATATTTTTTATCAGCTCTTTTTATAAAATCATCTGAGGTGTTATAACAACACCTTGATTAAAAACAGAATTTTATTTTTATCTCTCTAATCCCTTGGAATCTATATACATGTTTTTACTTAGTGGATTTTTAATAAATAAAAAATTTGTTTAATTAATTAAAAAATTCCAAAAATAAGTATGGTGTTTTTACATTTCAAAATAATAATAATAATAATACAATATTTATATTTATTCAGACCTTTTAAAAGTTTAATTTATAAAACAATATTTTAAATCGGAGTTATTATTTATTTATTTCTATTTCAGTAAATGTAGAAAATATCTACTATAATTTTTATCTGTGTTTATTTCTACTTTTCCTTTACTTTATATATATATACGCACACACTATATTATTATGGGTGTACCATGTAACCCAACCGGTTACAATATGTATATGAAGTATGTTAAAAATATTGTATTTGATTATTTTTTATTGATGTCTTAGAGTATAGTCTATATATATTTAAATCTTCTAATGTAGGAATATCTAATCTTTTGGCATCTCTGGATCACATTGCAAGAGAGAGAGAGAATTGTTTTCTTCTACACGTTAATTCACAAACACTACTGAAAGCTAAAAAAAAAATGCATGCATAATTTTCATGATATCACCACCACATATAAGCAAAAACGTTCTCACATAATAATTCTAATTATGCAGCAACCCATTTGGAGCACTTTTCATTAATATATAAAATGTAAATATCTAAATAGTAAAACATTGATGGTTTTTCATTATAAAAGTAAAAGAAGTCAAGCGTTGGGGGTTGAGAGGTCAGCACAGCTGCCTTACAAGCAGTTGTCCCGGGTTAGCGGGTTCGGCCGATGCTATGACACATGAAAAAAAAGTAAAAGAAAAGAGGGAAAATAAAACTAGTTGATTATTTGACATTGCATTTGAGAAAAAATACATCAGTATCTGGTTTGATGGAAGTAGTTTTAATTCTTAGTCAATTCTCAAGAGTGTTTGTCAGATATTTTGGTTCTAATTTTACTCTTAATGTATTTCATTCTTAAAAAATAGTGGCTCATAAAAAATGTAGATGTAGTCAAAAAGCAATGACATGAATAAGGCATGATTGTGGCGCAAGGGGCATCTGAGAATATAAGATCTATAAAATTATAGTGCAGTAAAGAGACGCATAATCAATTTTTTTTTTTAATTGAATGTCAGATTGTAGCTCTATGCATTCCACTTGAAAATTGGCAGATAACATATTTTTTTGTTAACTGAAATATAGCAAAATATTGATTATTTTTAATCTTGAAGTCTGTTTTGAAATTCTTACGTCAAATTAAAAAGTAAGGCTGCATATTTGTTGCTTATCACAGAATTATATTTAACCACTGTGTTGAATGCATAAAATTGTTTGGTTTAATTTGAGCTTGCTATAATTTCAGTTTCATTTGGAATGATGTTTTAGTTTGAAACATTATATTGATGAATTGGTTTTCACCTTGAAGATATATATTTAACTCATTTATAAGCAGTTAAATTCACTAAAAATGCTAAATCTGTAAGCCAGTTTTCATCTTCAAATTTCATCTCCAATATATTTTTTGATACCATAATTGACTTTATAACATTTCGCAAATCATAAAACTATTTCAACATTTGATCTCAACTTAGCCATCTTCTGAAAAATTAATAATTTCTTATAGTCAGCATTAATACTCTTAAGAAATTCCTGGAATTGGCAAGGATTCAATTTCTTGGCTTTTATGAAATTCACTCTCATGATGATGATATGCATGACATAAACCATTTTTAAAACCTTTGCATATTGTCTTCTATTAATTTTACAATTCTCTCTCTACCTACCATAACTGGTGCAACTATAATTACACTAGATATATTGATAATGGACTACGAAAATCACATTAATATATTTTTTTACTGCTGCATATGAGTCTTGATTTACTTGTATCTTATAGTAGCACTAAAGAAATCATTTCTTCAGTGATATTACATTCTACATTGATACCTCTAATAAAAATGGCAGAATGATCCATATCTATAGTATCAGTGCTATCATTAAAGCATAAAATTTAAAATTAGTAGCTTTAGTCTCCAAACTTTTTTTTTTTTATAGATTTTCCATTTTTTTCAATTCACCTGATTATATTCTGGGGAGATGTTGATTTTAAAAATATTCTTTTATCCAGGGCAAATTCTATATGCATGTTTTTCATACATTGCTTAATATAAAAATTAAATCCAAACCATTCACTGATGGGGAGTTTATTAAATGTACTACCATGTAACTAGTTTTTACAATGAAATCTGCCTGAGTTGTAATCTTTTGGGGAAAAATTTATTGATAATTATTTTTTTTAAGTTCTGCTATTTGATCTATATGGTACAACCATTTATATGCATTGAATTTGTCAGCATATTTTTGCATATAATACCTTTTTTAATTATAGTCTTTGAAACTTAAATAAATTCCCTACAAATTAAGCAGAATGCCTTACTATTTGACAACATAAAAGTTGTCATCTGTTCACTTTTCATTGAACGAATTTTCTTTCATCCATAATTTTTTTTTGGGGGGATTCTTTTTTTTTTGTTGTTGAGACATAGAAATAATGCTAGGATTTAAAAAAAAAAAGAGATAAGAAGCTTTATTTACCTTTATTATGAAAATTAATTGACAAGAAAATAGCAAGGTTTGGGCCCTTCAACACTTAGCTGTATCGGGTGAGGAGGAAGGTCGATTTTAAGGACCCTATTAGATGTCCTGAGCACATCTATAAATGTGCACAGATCTGTATGGGCACTCATTTACAGAGCAGGGCCATGTATTTCCTATTATATAGGAGAATGTGTGGCCATTAATCATTCATTTTTCAGCTTATCAAAATGACTCCATTAGCCTTATTACATGAGGATGCATATAAGCATCATCTAAGTATGGAAGTACTTTTAATAATCAAATAAAAATGTTTATCTGATTTCTAAATATCTTCAAACTCTTTATGTTGCAATTGGAAATTGAAATTTATTAATAATTGCTGTCTTGCCAAGTCACCATGAGCACATGCTATGTCTGATGTTAATTCTGTTATCTGCATTTGGAATAGAATACACTGGAGGCTGCTCATCACTATAAAACTGATGCAAAGCATATGTTTGTTTTAGTCATGTTAGTTTTAAGTAAGTTTACAATTTTGTATTGGGTCGCATTCATAGCTATCTTGGTTTGCATGCAAGACATGGATTAAACATGATCTAACGTATATTTATATATTCTTAAAACAAAACATATTACATATAATCTATGATCTTGGGACCAAATATAATGGAATTCATGCTACTAGTCACAATATATGATAATTTCATTCTTTGTCATTGAATATAGTGCATGGAAAGAAGATGTCAACAGTAAGCAAGAAGATGGATGAATTGAAAAAAACTTGACTATAAGTCGTTTTAATTAGTTAGCCATCAGAAGTCATTGTGAAAGTATATTTAATCTACTTTATGAAAATGTCTTTATAAAAAAATTTTTAATCGTCAAATGTTAAGTGTTTTGATTTGTGTTTTTCAAAAACATCTGTGATTATTTGTTCTTACTGCAATGTCTTTTTTTCAAAGTGAGAGTGTTTTTTATTTTCTTTATTTGTAAGACTGTTTTATAGAATCAACTTTATACACACAAAAAGTTTAAACAATATGACTCAAAATGAAAATAATTTATAATAAACCTAATGAAGCAGAAATTCTGGTGTTAAAATAATTTTTTTTTTTTTTTAGAGTTAGAACATCTTGTTAGTGTAATGCCAGTTTTAACAGATTTTCCTGTAGTTCCAATTCATAGTTCTGACAGGTATGTTTATTTTTAAATATTTATTGTATTCTTGTATGAATATCTATTTATAGAATTTCTTTATGATAACTAATTTTGTTTTTAATTTAAGGGATTAATTATTTATTTATTATTTAAAAATATGAACACTTCATAGTAATGGCTTCCACTTAATAGATTTTTTCTGTAACAACATTATTTTTTAAATTATGCTGTTATTATATTTAAGTACACACTTTGGAAAATCACTGGAGTTACATATGAATGTAGTAAATAAGTTGATATTTAATGGCCTTTGGTGTAATTATCATAATTTTATACTAAATGCAGTGTGTTTTAAATGATTAAAATACAGAGTAAAAAAGTATATGATAATATTTTTATCTCTGAAAATATAAGGGGTAATTGCAAAGAATACGTTGATAGAAAATCGAAAGTGTGGTTTATTAATAGCTCAGATTTAATGATAGACAGATATGCAAAGAGATTAAAATTTAGAATATGATTTTTCTTTTAATATATTTATCAGTTTGTCATTTAATTTTTGAAGAAGTTGTCCTACTCAAAAAATGGATATTTTAATTAGTCAAGCAATATTTTAACAGGATGATTAATTTTCATATACACATCTCGTTTTGAATAATGTAAATTTGAGATTTTATTCTATATGTCAGAATGATTAGCCAATTAATTTATTAAATATGGTTTTCTTCACAAGTTAGTAAATTTATTTGTATATACATAATATCTTATGTTGCAAACATCTCATCTATTTTTAGTGCCCTTGATGGAATTTGAATTTAGGCTGAGTGAAACATTGACATTTTTTTTTCAAATTACAGGCCACTTTTCCTATCAGGTAGTCAGTTCCATTAGCCATTCGATTCATCATCATCATCATCAACCATTATCAATTCACTTCAGGATGAAGGTCTCACCAAGTTCAATCCATCTTCTCCGATCTTTAGCTTCTCTACTCCACATCACCCCTGCACACTTTCTTATTCCATCCATCCATCTCACATGTGGTCTCTTTTTGGGTCTTTTACAATTTCTTGGAATCCAGTTTAAGATTTCAATTGTCCATCTATTATCATCTCTTCTAGCAATATGTCCAGTCCAACTTCACTTCAATCTTTTAACTTTTTCAATGAGGTCAGTAACACCTGTTTGTTCTCTTAACCCATACATTGCATTTTCGATCTCTTCTTGTTACTCCCAACATGCACCTCTCCATACTTCTTTGAGTGGTCTGAAGTCTCTGTATTGCTCTTTTATTAAGTGTCCAAGTCTCAGATCCATAAGTAAGAACTGGTAAAACACATTTGTTAAAAACATTCCTTTTCAAACACATAGGCATATTTCCTTTTAGTATCAAGTTATGTCTATCAAAAGCACTCCAACCAAGTTTAATTCTATGATTAATTTCATCCTTTATGTTTCTATCTGTATTAATTCGATTATTAGTCAATATATATATATTGACATTGCAAACTAGAAGAAACTTAACTTTGAGCCAGCATATGAAATATGATTATTTATTCATAGTTCGCAGGAGTGTAATTTATTTCTGTTTTAATTTTATAAACTTTAAGCCATCTTATTTAACATTTACAATTATTGATTTTCATTTGATTATGAACACAAAGCTTAGTAAATGTGAGATTCAGTTTTTTATTTGATTGTAATTTCAATATTATTAATGCTATATCCGGGTAAAATATTAATTTCGCTCTAAATTTCCAGCAGTCTTAATAAACTGAAGCTTATCTAACATTATGAATTTAGGAATAGATAGTTCTTTTTTATTTTTTATCATTTGCTAACAAAGTTATTTATTCATGGCTTGCTAGAGTGTAGTTCTATTTCATATATTTGAAGATATGCTTATATATATTGTGCCCTTTTCTATAGGTCAGTGATGGTTATAAATGGTCAATTACTAAAAAATTTTAAAATTAATATTATATAGTATTTAAAATTATAGATTATATTAAGCAGTAAATTTTTTTAATATGATATATTTAATAATAAATATTGTGATGGTGAGAATTGTATCTAATTCTATATTTTTCTAAATTGTTTTTCAAAATTTTATATAATTATTTTATATAATATAAATAGCAAATTTATTCAGACAGATAAAAATAGACTAAACACCGGAAATGACCACGTGACTGTCTGAAATATTCTATGTCTAAGTACTGGTTTAAATTAATACTAATAATTAAAATATTAAAATAGTATATTATAGAATTGGATGGAATTGTCACACATCATAATAAAAATAAGTAGTATACATCTTTATTAATTATTGTTTCAAAATTGTAATAGATAATAATTGATTTAAAAATAATAATGAGTTAATATTTAAGTCAATTACGTCATGATTTTAAAACTTTAGAAATTGTTTATCAATCCAAGTAGGAATTGACCAATAAAAAAATAGATCTTGGCAGACAAAAAAAAATCGCGCCAACTAATTGTATAAACGGAGAGAACAAAAATGTGTTGACTCCAGAGCAGAGGTAAAATTTTAAGCTCTCTAAAATTTCTTTCTTTCTTCAATTTATTAGTCAATTTTATTATAATTTTAATAATATCTTGGAAAGAAACCAACTGACAATTTAAAAATCATCCGAAGAGAATCTTAGAATAAAATTTTAAAAAGTTTCTCATAATAATGTTTCACTAATTTTACAGTAACCTGCCAATGGATTCTATCGAAATATAATCGGAGTTTCAATAGAAAATGGATAGATTCTTAAAACCAAGTTGTAAATTTTATAATGTTCCAAATATGTTAATGTTATTCGTTGATATAGTTTATATAGCGTATCACTATGAAAGCTGCTTTCGTGCGTATAAAACCAATGAAAGGACATTGTGCGCAAAGTTAAGGAAGAAAATGGAAAATAAAAATAAGTATTATTCATATAAGAATAAATGGACAAAAGGAATTTTTAATATTGAAATAGTTTGAATTGCTTTCTTTAAGATGACTGGAGAAAATACTCTAGAAAATAGTTAAAGATCGGAAGTAGTGTCTATAAAATAATAATGAATGAAAATGAAGTTTATATTTTACAGAAGAGAAATATAAAAAAATTGGATCCATGGAAAACGCAATTGGTACCGTAATTATTAAATAATTGTAATTTAACTAGAAATAAAGATGCATCAACGCGCCGAGGTAATATTCGCCAGAACATTAAAAAGCTTCGTGGGATAACTAAATAAAATGTTTTCTAATAATTTTGAATTAAACACTAAAACTAAAGATCATCTAAACAGTTTATTAAATGAACTAATTTATTTAAAACTTTAATAAGCAGAAAGGAGAACATTCGGATAAAAGAAAAATAATAAATATTATGGGACTAACCAAGATTTACCGTCAGAAAAATATGTGATTTTGGTTTGAATTATTTTCTTTACTAATCTAAGTTAAACATTAAGTTTTAGATAGCGATAGGGAAAACAAAATACATTAATTCGTAATATAACATTATATGAAATAATATGTTTTGATTTTGAATTTTAAAATAAAATTGTATGTATGTGGAAATTTGTATATTTGCGATGCTCGAAGAGAAAGAAGCCTACTACGAACTCTGATAGGAAGATAAAGATTGGTTTTGGTAACATTTATAATTATTAATGATATATAATGTATGTTTTATTTATTTAGATCAGCTGAGAATCGAATGAATGTAGCGTAAAAGTTTTATTGTTATTATTGTTGTAAAACGCATTTTGAAAACAACACTTTAAAACACTTTGAGATGTGATTAGATTTTTAAAAAATATGCATACGATAATCATTTTATGTGTTATTAATATAGTTCAATATAACCGATGGTTATGTGATATTTTCTGTTAATTTTCCGATTGGGATATTTAAATGTTATTTTAACAAAATGTAGATGTTGAATCTACAGTGTAATAAAGCAAGACAAATTGTTCTTATGGAATAGGGAAATGTTTTATCTTAGAGAATTTTGTTTATTGTTTTTAAAAAGTAGTTAGTATTTTATCGATGTTGGATACAGTAAAAATCTTGAGAGATAGTTTGGGTAGTGACTTGGTAGTACGTGGTGATTCGGAAACCAAGAGGATGTATTAAAAACTAGGATGCTACAGGGAGTGAAATAATAGTTAGTTTTAGATGTTAATCAGCGTAGTTAACAAAGCCCTACGACTGGTACACATGTTGTCTTGGACAGTGGTATTTTATATATTTCTTGTGAGTCGTACTAGATGTTTGGTAAAGCTGAGTAAATAGCTGCCACATCATGCTTATCGCCAAGGTTATTAGACAATGAATGTCAGACCTATTCACACTGTTCCATACATTTTTGAAGTATATTGCGGATAAGTTATCTATCTATCTTCCCGATATCCTATACATCTTTCGCTATCTTTATCTGTATTTCTTGCAACTACATCGTTATATGATAAGTCTATTAAAATGGAAACAATAGATATTTTAGAAGGTATGTCATGCTATTATTTGGAATAAGAATAGTTAAGTATTAACGAAGAGTAGATTATGATTATTGAAAGAAAGATGCAGATATCCTAAGAAGGGAAGGAGTTAGAGAATTATTTTAATTTTTTTTTAAGAAATGAACTATAATTTTATAAAAGTATATCCAAATAGAAATATACAAAATGTTAAATATAATTTCACGTTTTCTTATTGTTAATTATATTTTAAAAATATAAGTATTGCATATTTAAAAAAAAATACAATAACATTCGATAATTATAGTATATGTGAAACTGTAACAGGTGATAATTAACCCGTGTTATAGTATTATACATGAGTATGGCTTATGGAATAAACGTATTATAGTTTAGGAGCATTGGAGAATAAACGTTAAAAGTAATAATAATATTTGAATAATATGCAGAGTGACTTATATAAAGTTACAAGAAAATGTAATTTTCTTTTAAAAAACCATATTGATTGTAAAATTATGATGTTATAAATGATGTTTATCCACATAGATAATTTATAATATAGTAACTTTAATATTAAAAGGTAAAGAATGTTGTTACCCATAAAATAGTTAAAATAAGTGATATGATAAACCTAATAAAAAATAAATAAATAACTTTTAAAAGGCATAATAAGTTTAATTAACGATAAAAGAAATATAAATGTATATAATTCAGTTATTGTAGTGTAAAGAAAAATGAGGATATCCTTTGTAAATAGATGTAAATAGATTTGTTTGTTTTATTTATTTATTTTATTGATGTTAATAAAATTTTAAGATTTGTTTATTAAAACTTGTGTCTGAGTTTTGTTTTCTCTACATCATTGCATGAATTCACAGAGTATGTTCACAACAATTAAACTAAGTATATGATTGTTTGCACAAAAGATAAATAGAGAAGTATGTTTAATCTTAAATATTTATTGATGTTCTTGTAATTAAATAATTATAAATTGCATTGCGTTACTGGTCATCAATTCATTATCATAAGATTTTGCTAAATTATATGCGATTAGTTGCCACTTGCTTTATTTATCAGATTATCTAAACACTGCCACTTATTAATTTATTTTATTACTTAAAGATAAAAAAAGGGAATATTAGATTATTAACTAATTTATTACGGTTATAAATTTGCGATGAAAGAAAAGCTGTACTAGTTGGATTGGGCAATAAAGATTGTGATTATTATTGTTTTATTATTAATCTAATTTCAGAGTAGTAGATTATGACATAAAATCCCTTATCATATTTTGCTACCATATGTTATTAACACACGAATAAATTTAAGAACCTGAGATTATTTCATTGGAGCTAGATGATTTCTATTATTGTTATTAGAGATAAAAGATTAATACTTTAATTATTAAATGAGTCTTAGTGATTAGAAGTTGCGGAAGTCATAAGAATACTATGTAGTTATTATATGTAATAGTAGTATAAGGGGGGGATAGTGTTCTTATGCCATTGAGGTGGTATCCGGTGGGATATTGTCTCAATGTAATCTACCTTGTCACCTGTATTTCCACTTCTAGTCTCATGAATTCCTGAATATTTATTTGAGTTAGTTTAAAACAGAACCTAAGTTAATTTTAAGAAACTTGAGCTAATTAAAGCATTTAATTGAACGGGGCGGTTAGATTGGCCTGATTCGTTTACAAGGGTTAGATTGTGGTTCTCAACGTGATTGGCCTGAGGTGTAGTGGAGCTATAAATGCGAGGACGAGGTTAGAATATATATATATTGTAACGGGATATATATATATGCGTTACATTTAAATTTTAATACTAACTTTTTTTTTGTAAATATCTAATACTGAATTAAATGCACAAACTTTCAAAATGCACAAATAACGAATTATTAATTTATTATGTTTGATTTAAATATTAAAATAAGCTTTAAAAAAATTATAGAATCGAAACAAAGATTCTAATCTTTAAACAAAGTATAAAATAAAAACCTTTTTAATAATAGCGAAGATTTTTTTAATTATAAAAAAATTACAAACAGATCCTTAAGGCAAAATCACAATTAAAGAAATGATTACGAAATAGATAAGAGTTCCTGCCCAGAGATAGAGACACAGACCTCAGTGGAAAAATTTACTTAGCCATAAACCCAAAATCTACTTGGCCACAAACTGAATTAACGAATAAAATAGAGATATGGAATATGTTTGATGAATCCTGCATTCCAGAGATAAGGTACCAGAGTACTATAAAAAGAAATCCAAACGAAATAATTAGAGAGTTGGAGATTAGAAAAATTAAAAATTTAAATTCTTTCGTCTGTTGCTGAAAAGTTAAAAAAAATATTATTGCCGTCACCAAAAATGTAATGAGTTTCATCGTGCTTCCTTCGGTGCAGCCAGCCGAAGGTAGCTATCCTATTTACGGATCCCAGGATCGAACCACTGGTGCCGTATGCAGAAATCTTCATAAAATGCGTCTTCATAAATCGTCATCACCCACAAGAGATGGATCTTTTATAAATTCAGATCTTCATCGTGAAGGAACGAACCCGGAGAAAGAAAGGAAAGTATACATTATAAACAAAAAAACATTATAAACCCTTAATTTAAAACATCAGAACTTTATTTTCCTTTAAAGATGATTTATAGACTTTTCTCTCTGAATCAAATCTAAACTCTATAAACTTTAAAAAAATTTAAGTCTTATCAAAAATTGAAAACGTAATCTTTTAAAATATGTGTTATATGTTTTCATCTATGCTAAGTGTAAGATCTGTTTGTAATGGGGCGGGGGTTTGCGATTGCAAACTTAAATTTAAAAATAGAAACATATCGTTATTTGTGCATTATTAAATTTAAAAGAAAAGTAGGTTATCTAATATTTGTAGAAAAAAAAAAAAGTTAAAATATAAATGTTATCTTAAAAATGATTTTAAAACCTTAATTAAACTAAAGATTTTTTGTTTTGAATTAAATTAATAAAACGATTTAAATGTTAGTTGAGTGTAGATGGCTGGGAGATTAGTTTAAATATGTTACTTTTAAAGAGGGTTTTGATTTCAGACTGTTTCGTAGTTGTGTTATTGCTGGTGGAGAGATATATGGACGTTTATATCAATGTAATGTGAAGTGTGTTAGCTCCTAGGGCGACGAGTCCAACTGAATGCATGACCCCAAAGAGGTAGTCATATCGTTGAAAATGGACGCAGACGTATTTCCTGCGCCATTGACCCATTCCAGCTCTATGGATTGAGAAGATAAGTCAGCAAGATAAGACCGCTCTCCCATCCATACGTAGCATGTTCTCTTTTTATTACATACATGATTCCTTCGCCAGATAGAAGCACATTCCTATACTGGTTGAAGCTCATGTTTTCTCCAATAATATGCTGTTCAGACGCACATTCCTGTCGGCATGATTCTATGCTAACATGTTCATATTGCATTGGTTGCTGATATATATCTGGAAGCGAGCATTGGTGTGGCTGCTGATTTTTAGCCCGTAATCAAATGTTTGAAGGTCTTTTAGGTGCGTGGTCTAGGTAGCTCATCTATACTCAACATTTCTAAGATTAAGAATAAAAGTCAAAAACAAATAAAATAATAACTAATGAAACAATAAAACAACTTTCTTCTTTTGTTATAAAAATTATTTTTTTTAAGTTTGTGCGTTATTAATTATATACGTAAATAAAATCTTTTTTGTGTTATTAATACTGACAGTGATTGCTTTTATTATTCTTTATTAGTAAAAATATATTTTAATAAATATATTAAGTTTCTGCATCTACTTGAGCTAGTGACTAGGGCTGGTGGTCGCTGTCTTAACAGCACGTATCTGTCGACTTTATAAATTTTCTAGGCTCAAAGTAGCCTAGTGGCGCTCTGTCGGCAGATGCGGTAAGATTACTATACTTCATCATCCCCGACCATTATAAATGGCACCCAACATCGGGCCATTTATATATCATCGAACTTCTTAAAAAAATGATAAAAAAAAAGACTTTAGTTAGAGTTTGTACTAATTAATAATAGTATTGCGTTAAAGTTCTTTTTTTTTTTTTTCGTGAACGTATTTTTTTTTGCATAATATTCAAACTATAAGTTTATGTTAATACCAAAAATATATATACTTATTTAAAAAAAAATATTACTGGCTTAATTTTCAAGGCATTCATGAGTTTATTAAACATCGGACTATAACTTTACGTTAATACAAAAAAATATTTACTCATTTCAGAAAAAATATTACTGGCTTAATTTTCAAAGTATTCATATATTTTTTAAGTTACTAAATCATTCCTTTTCTTTTTTAAATATTAAAGTTACTTAATGATCATTTTTATACCTGATAGTGCCATCTTATCCTAACTTATTCTTACTATAACTATTCTGATGTTCAGTGTGCTATTCACACTATTTCCTAAACTTTTTTAATATTATATTTCATAAGTTTTTTTTCTTACGTGAATGCATGCATATGTGTGCAATATACATTCTGACAGTACTTTTACATCTACATTATATTTTACAGCTTTAAAATATAAACAAAAATTCATTTAAAAAAAACTTTTTTTTTGTTTTTGTTACTGGCATAATCTATTTTTTTTTTTAAATTTTCAGGGAACTCGTGGTTAATGAATATTAGGCCCCATATTGGGCGCCATTTATAATGGTCGGGAATGATGATGAAGTATAATAGTCTTACCGCATCTGCCGACAAAGTGCCACTAGGCTACTTTGAACCTAGAAAATTTATAAAGTCAACAGATACGTGCTGTTAAGACCGCGACCGCCAGCCCTAGTCACTAGCTCAAGTAGATGCAGAAACTTAATATATTTTTACTAATAAAGAATAATAAAGCAATCACTGTCAGTATTAATAACAAAAAAGATTTTATTTACGTATATAATTAATAACGCACAAACTTAAAAAAATAATTTTTATAACAAAAGAAGAAAGTTGTTTTATTCTGTTTCATTAGTTATTATTTTATTTGTTTTTAACTTTTATTCTTAATCTTAGAAATGTTGAGTATAGATGAGCTACCTAGACCACGTACCTAAAAGACTTTCGAACATTTGATTTCGGGCTAAAAATCGGCAGCCACACCAATGCTCGCTTCCAGATATATATCAGCAACCAATGCAATATGAACATGTTAGCATAGAATCATACCGACAGGAATGTGCGTCTGAACAGCATGATATTATTGGAGAAAACATGAGCTTCAACCAGTATAGGAATGTGCTTCTATCTGGCGAAGGAATCATGTATGTAATAAAAAGAGAACATGCTACATATGGATGGGAGAGCGGTCTTATCTTGCCGACTTATCTTCTCAATCCATAGAGCTGGAATGGGTCAATGGCGCAGGAAATACGTCTGCGTCCATTTTCAACGATATGACTACCTCTTTGGGGTCATGCATTCAGTTGACTCGTCGCCCTAGGTGCTAACACACTTCACATTACATTGATATAAACACCCATATATCTCTCCACCAGCATTAACACAACTACGAAACAAATAGTCCGAAATCAAAACCCTCTTTAAAAGTAACATATTTAAACTAGTCTAGCAGCCATCTACACTCAACTAACATTTAAATCATTTTATTAATTTAATTCAAAACAAAAAATCTTTAGTTTAATTAAGGTTTTAAAATCATTTTTAAGATAACATTATATTTTAACTTATTTTTTTTTCTACAAATATTATATAACCTACTTTTCTTTTAAATTTAATAATGCACAAATAACGATGTGTTTCTATTTTTAAATTTAAGTTTGCAATACGCAAACTTCGCCCCATTACAAACAGATCTTACACTTAGCATAAATGAAAACATATAA